>JACGCM010001217.1:600000-1200000 GCA_014058105.1 Kingdonia uniflora | reverse complement strand
CTCTATAACGACTGAGAGAGATTCGATGTTTATGGAAACTATGGGGAATGGGAAGAAGAAAAGGGCGGCCAATCAAGTTGTTGCTCCTTTACTATCCCTGAAGAGGATGTCTCGAAGGTCGACCATCGAGGAAGGGGTGAAAGTTAAAGCACCAATTGTTGTGCCTGACGAACGACCTTCACTAGATTCGCCGAGAATGCTGACAAAGAAGAAGGCGTCTTCAGAATCATCAAAGAAGAAATATGTCGAGGAATCTGAGATTGAGGTCCAAATGACCATGGACGCATATGTGTCTGGGGCAGTTGTGCTGAAGGCAGAAGTTGACGACTGTTTGGTTGGGGCAGAGAGTTAAATAACTTTTCTTAGGGAGGGCCACCGAAACATGTTGAAGGTGAGAAATTTGTCTGCTTTGATTCGTTTAAAGAATTTGGTACCTCATTCAAATACTCATATTATGAGTGTAATACAGATTAAGAAGTTATTGACTTAGGCTAAAGGTCGTATTGTTGGTGGTGGTACTCTTGCAAATCAGCTAGTTGCATACAAGAATATCAAGAAAGATCTGGTGAATAAGAAAGATTATCTGATCGAGGAAAAGAAGGCGCTGAATACAAAGTTAAATAAGTACAAGTTGGATGTTGGGAAGGAGAAGGAAGTTTCCCTTCGTGATGTGAAGAGAACTTGGGACAAGCAGATCAAAGAGATGAGAGCTAACCTGGTGAAGGATAAAGAGGAGGCTTTGGACTTGTTGAGATCAAACTTTAAGAAGAATGTACGGGAGCAGATAAACGATGCTCGAAGGTCGATGGAGTTGGAGCATGGAAAATTTTGGAGGAAGTAAGGGTTGAACTCATGCGAGGTAGTTAGAAGCTTGTAAGAAGGTGAAGGCCAATTACGTAGGGCAGTTTGAGGTGATGGAGCAGAGGAAAGGTTATTACAAAGGATTGGTCATTAGAGGGAATTTGGTTTTTGATGATTCAGATGTAGAAGATGAGGTTCCTAAAAAGCCTAAAGTTCCTAGTAGGACGGAAGTTGTCGGGGATCCTGTGATGGTGATTTCTAAAGGTTTTCGTCCCGCAGAAATGTTGGATGAGCTCGCTCCTGGTAGATTTGAAAAGATTGACGATGTGATATCTCCCCTTGTAGAGTAAATTATGTTTGTAACAAGTTTGTGTTAATGATGAGTGGTATAAAAATGGTCGATGGGACCTAAACAATATTTAACTAAGTTTCTTGAATGTTGATGTGTTTGTTTTATGAAGATTTGCATGAAAGTATTTGATTGATAATTTTCATTAAATTTATGCAAAGTGTTAATATTCGACAAGATCAATATTTGTGAAATGTGATTACAGATAGTAGAAGAGTGTTGCCATGAAGCAAGTATTTATGATGAGTGAAAGATGGCCATGTAATGGCAAGTATCATAAATAATTACCAGATGTGAAACCTTAATGGGGTATCTGGTTTTGGATTAAAAAGAATAAAGCATGACATGCTTTGTTCGATAAGTAATGAATGCAAACAAGATTATCCTGTAATTAGATAGTATTTGTCAAAGAATTGAATGTTAGTTTTGACGCATACTTATCAAGTGTGGATCGAGACTAAGTAAGGATAGTAATGATAATTGTAAAGATAGTAAAGATGATTGTTAGTTTGGATGCATACAAATAAAGTATGGATCGAGACTAAGTAAAGATAGTAAAGATGATTATAAATATAGTAAAAATGATTGTAACGATGCAATTGAAAGTAAAGATAGTTATATTAGAGTCGTCGAAAGTTGTTACAGTTGTCATCTGTAAAACATTATTAGTTAGGCTGTATTCTACAGAAATTTGAGTTGTATTTCATCTTCAGTCATTTTCCAGTAAGTCCAGCTATTGGTTTTATCACTAATAATATATGGTCCTTCCCAATTTTTTGACAACTTGCTAGAATTCTTAGGTCGAGTATTGTCCTGAATCCGTCGAAAGACAATGTCGCCAATGCCAAATTTTTGCTTTTAAATATTTTTGCTGTAAGCTTTCTTGAGTGTGTCATGGTACCGTCAAAAGTTTGCAATGGCCTTGTCTCAGGTTTCTTCGATCTAGTTGAGGTTGCATAGGATACTAAGCTCATTGTCTTCATCCATAATTTTTCCTCGACTACTCGGTAGATTGAGGTCTGAAGGTATGACAGCTTCGGTGTCGAAGGCCATCATAAATGGAGTACAGCCTGTGGAAATTCAAGGAGTTTCCATGTATGCTCATAGAACGCTTAGTAATTCATCGACCCATCTTCCTTTCTTCTCGCCGAGGCATTTGCGTAGCCCTGATTTGATATTTTTGTTGATGGCTTCAGCTTGTCCGCTACCCTGAGGGTAGTATGGTGTCAAAATAGGCAGTTAAATTTTATATTTGTAGAGGAGATTAAGAACTTTGTTGTTGATGAATTGTTTGTCGTTATCGGAACGTATCGTCTATGGGCAGCCAAATCTGGTTATGATGTACTACCAAAGAAACTTAATTACTTTATTTTTGTCAGTGTGACAAAGAGGAAGTATTTCGACCCATTTGGTAGAGTAGTCTGTGGCCACAAGAATAAATTTACGATTTCCTGATACTGGGTGGAAAGGTCCAATGATATCAATCCCCCATCTTTCGAATGGCCATAGGACATTGCCTATGTGAAATTCGAGTACAGGGCCCATGATGTCTTGAGCATGGATTTGGAATTTGTAACACCTGTAAATAAATTCATTGCAGTCTTATCACATCATTGGCCAGTATAACCCTTGAGTAAATGCCCATTGGGCCAATGATCATCCTGAAATGTAAGTCGCACAGATCCCATCATAAAGTTTTTTAATTTTTATTTGTGCCTATTTCTGAGAGATACATTCAATAAGAAGTCCTCCTTCTGTAATGCAATATAGGATTTTATCTTGAACTATAAATCTGGAGTATTTGGCCAAGAGGGATCGGGCCTCTTCTTTGTTACTTGGGAGGATGTTAGAATTGAGGTATACATAAAAAGGTCTTCTCCAATCGCCTTTATCTTCGTCTTGAATAACATTAATTTGAATCGTATAGCTTATATCGAGACTAGAGGGCCAGATAATCTCGATATCCAATATTATCCTTTCACTGTCTTTGAGAATTGTGGCAATGAATGCCAATGGGTCAGCGTGGCAATTTTTAGCTCGAGGGAAGTAAGAGATTGTTGCTGACTTGAATTTTGCTCACTTTTTCTTCGACTAAGGCTGCATAATCAACCATCTTGCCTGAAATCTTGAATGTTTTGTTGTAATGATTGGCGATGAGTAAGGAATCGACATATACAGCTATTTCTTCTATGCCAAGTGTTATAGGAATATCCAGTCCATGAAGGAAAGCTTCATACTGTGTTTCATTGTTGGTGGCATAGAATTTTAGTTTAATAGTTTTCTCGATGCGTTGATTGGATGGTGTAATGAGAACGATGCCGATTCCTAATCCTCGCGGTCCAGCAGATCCATCCGTGAAGAATCTCCATCCCGTGCTCCGTGACTAGGCGTTTGGCTCTACAATTGAGTTATCAACCAATACTTCTTCGAGTTCTTCCCAATCGGGGTCTTCAACCAAAAAATTTGCCAAGAAATTTGCTTTCCTTTTTTCTTTTTTTGATCGAATTTTTGTTTTATTTATTTAGCAAAGCAATAGTACATGTGGAGGACATAAAACCTGGCCATTAGTTTAATGCCTAATTATAGTTGTTCATATTTTCCAAGAAGCAAGTTGCCCGAATCTACCTTGGTAGCAAGAATGCATTCCAAAATAGTTGTGAATGTTGGGAACTACCAAATTTTGATAGTCCATCAGCCATTCCATTTCCTTCTCTGTAAGTGTGTAGCATGATGATATGTAGCGCCCTTCTTAGCTGACTAATGTATTTCCAAGTTGCACTGCACTTTGCAGGACATATGTGCTTGTACCTATACCAGTTTAATAGAAGTTCAGCATCCACTTCAATAATGAGAGGAAGCCAACCATGCCTTTTGCAGTGCAATAAACCATGTAGTAAAGCAAACATTTCTGCAGATGTGTTAGTGCCAGTACCCATTGCTATGTTGTAACTAATTTGAAGATTACCAAGAATGTTTCGAATAATATCTCCTGCACCACTCAAACCTGATTTAAGTGTTGAACCGTCCCTGTTTAGTTTGAAGTAACCAATAGGCAAATGTATCCATCTGACGCTAATTGGTCTTTTTATATGTACCGATTGCTTGGTGAGTTGTAGGATTTGAAGAGAGATAAGGTCACTAAAATTACTGCTTCGGGTTATCATGATCTTGAGTATGATCCCTTGTAGATCTTTGTTAATTATTTTGATAATGTCGACTGTCGAGAGAAACCCTTCCTCGTACCAAACTTTGCAACGTAATTTCCAGATTTCACATACCATGTAAGCAGGGAGTGTACCTCTAATCAAACCCATTTGTGTGCCCATATCAGCGACCTGAAACAAAATACCTTGTCGAGTCCACCAACTGTCCTTAATACCCTTTCGGATGCCACAAGCATTAGCGTAGTACTCCCATACCCTCGTAGCAACGTTTCCCTGAACGAGCAGATGGTTCAGTGTTTTTGCCTCACCCACTTTGCAGCAGCAACACTTTGACACAAATGGAATTCTTTGCTGAATGAAGGCACCAACAGGTACAATATTTTGTCGATCTTTCCAACTAAAAATCTGAATTTTTGTTGGTATGGTGGAATGCCAAATTCATCGCATTCAGCTTTGTTTATCCTCCTCGCTGCGCCAAAATTCCCAGGCAAATTTAACCATGAAATTCCCTTTGTTGAACGGACCCCAGAGTGGTAAGTCATCGTCGTCGTTGAGGAAGAATTTATGGGAAAGTGTGTGCTTCAATGGAAGAGGTACTTCATGTTCAAGCAACTCCTAGTTCCAGTCATTATTGTTCACAACAATGTATTTTACCATTATATCTTGCATGCAGTCGATTTCTAGAATATTCATTAATCTGCAGTCCCCAGTCCAGGCGTCAAACCAAAAGCTTTTGTTACCCTTGCCAAGACACCAAGTCATGTTAGCATCCATAGTTGGTAATAGCCCTCTAATCTATTTCCATAGGACTGATTCTTCACTTCGCAAACTTAAAGGTTCTCTATTAATGGTGTATTTGTTCGTGAAGAATGATACCCATGTCAAGTTGTTGTGCCGAAAATTCTAGCACTTCTTAAGTAAGAGACTAACCTTTATATCAATGAATCACCAGAGTTCGAGTCCACCTTCGAGTTTTGGATGACATATTGTATCCCATGCCAACCAATGCCTTTTGTTTTGCCCGTAAAAACTGCCATAAAAAAAGTTTGCAAACATCGACTCAATCTTGCTTATTACACCATTCGGAACTGAAATATATGATAGGAAATGTATAGCCATCGAGTTGAGGACATAAGTAAGCATTACCAGTTTACCTCCCTGTGATAGGAGCTTTCTTTGCCACCGTTGTATTTAACATTGAATTTTTGTGAGTAATTGTTCAAAGTGAATAAGCAGTACCAGACCATAGCTTATGGGAGCTCCCAAGTATATTATTATAAATGCTTTGTGTTGGAACCCACATGCACTATGGATTACCTATTTTCATGATACATAAACATTATGGTGAATATACATGCCGCTTTTGGCTTTATTAATTAATTGGCCATAGAAGTTTTCATATCTTCCAAGGAAGTGCATCAACCCTGAGATAGAACCTCGACTTCCATTTAAGAAAACGAGGAAATCATCTGCATATAAGAGATGGGTAATGGGTGAACAACTTATGGATGATTGGAATAGCCTAGTTTTTCCCTCTGCAAAACATTTGGATAACCCTCTGAATAGAACTTCCTCTACAAATATGAAAAACAATGGAGATAGAGGATCACCTTGTCGCATACCCCTCAAAGATTTGAAGTAGCCCTTGAAGACTCCTAGTAGGACAATCGAGAGCCATGGAGCTCCAACACATTACACTATGAGTGAAACGCATCTTCTCGAGAAACTAAATTTGTGCAAGACCAGTTGTAAGAACCTCCAATCCAGCCTATCGTAAGCCTTTGTTATGTCAATCTTGATCATAACATTTGTGCCTCGTACCTTTCTATGCAAATCACCAACCATTTCCGGAGCTAAAGTTATTGTTTTACTGATATCCTTCCCCTAAATGTAAGCTCCCTGATTGCCTGATATTAATTTGTAGAGGAGTTTGCTTAATCTGTTCACAATTATAGAAGAGAAAATTTTATATACGACAGAACACAAACTGATAGGCCTGTAGTCACCCAACGATGTTGGGGTGTCCACTTTAGGTATTAGTGTGAGAAACGAAGAAGTATAGCACCTTGAGAGTGGGGCACCATTGAAGAATTCTTTGGCAGTGTTATGGAGATCATCCTTGATAATATCCTAACATGAAGTAAAAGAGACCGATGTGAAACCATCGCTACCCGGAGCGCTGTCACTGGGGATCTTGAGCACACTTTTATATAATTCTTCCAATGTTGGTATGCTTGTGAGACTAGCATATTCGTCTGTAGAGATGACATTCAGAATACACTCAAATAAGTATGTATCTATAGTAGTATTTGTCGCTTGCAGCACATCCCTGAAGTAACCCACCATAGCATCATGAATGACATCCACCTCAGCTGTCTAAGTACCATCAAGGAGAGTAAAGTCACTTACAAAATATTATTTTCAGTTAACTTGTGTTATAGTATGAAAGAATTTTGTATTGGCTTCACCTGCCACAACCCACTTAATTCTGGACTGTTCTCTCCTAAATACCTCTTCGTTGTGTAACATGGCCGCATGTTCTTTTGCACAGTGCTCAGCTCGGTAGCTATCTGTTCATCCCAACCGTTCTGCAGTATTTGATCCAAAAGCACAATTCTATCCTAGAGAGCATGGATATTCTGAGTAACATTTCTAAAAACATTAGTATTCTAATCCTTGAGTGCACATTTTACTTTCTTAAGCTTATAGGCAAAAGAAGATAAACAGTTTTTGAATACACTACTAGGCCAATTTTCTCTTACCAAGGATGGGAAGCTAGCATGAGACGCCCACATTTTCAAGAAACGGAAAGGTTGGGGCCCTTGATAAAGAGTATTGGTGAATGAAAGTAGCTGAGGCGAGAAGTCAGAACATAATCTTTCTAAATGCGAGATTTTGCGACTAGGGAATGATGTCATAAAGTTTGAGTTCACCAAAGTTCTATCCAATCGTACCCATTGTCTAGAATTGTCTTGATGATTATTATACCATGTGTAACTTGATCCAGTAAATGAAGGCTCCATAAGGCCGTCTGACTGAATTATGTCTTTGAAATCTACCAAGGTTCTATACGAGGATCGTCTACCCCCAAGCCTTTCTGAGTGATGTTGCACAGTATTGAAATCCCCTATAGTACACCATGGAGAATTCATAGTCATTAATAATGTTTTGATGTCTTCCCAAAGTAATCTTCTTTCAATGATGTCACATTTGGCATAGACGATAGATACAAAAGAACTCCATTAATTATTATAACTCATTTTGCAATATAACATTTGGTTAGATACATAAACGTATTCAACATCAAAGTCTTGCTTCCACAACACCCAAATACCCCCCTCCCCAAATACTGGTTATACATAAATGAAGCATAATTTATTCTTCTACCTATGTTATTCCCTAGTAATGCATCTAGAAAAGGTTCAAGCAAAACCACAATAGAGATATGGTGTTGTTTGATAATCTTTTTAAGATGACTTATTGTTTTAGCATTGCCAATCGCCTACAATTCCAAATGAGTAAAGGACTGAACGCCATTTAAATTACTTGAGATTGGACTCGAGAGAACCCTTACCCTTGCTCCTTATGACCATTTTGAGTGGGATTCTTTACGGTTTTGATCTGCTCTTTTTAACCAGAGTCCAGTCTAGTGCATCTCTCTTTCCATAATACTCAATGTCTGAGTGACATCCACTTCCCAAGTATGTTATCACCATCTCTAAAATCTGTCGGATGTTGGTGTGTTTTGATGCTTCAGCTATTCCATTGTTTTCCATCACCTCGCTAGTATTAATTGTTTCAATCGCTATCTTTTGCCTCACAGTATGGAACTCAAATAGAGCTGCCTTCTGCCCCACGATTTGAAGCTTTGTTGCTGCTGGTTGCAATGCATTCTACCCCATTGTAATCAATGGTGTCTGCCCTACTGTTGCCGCCGTTATCTTCCCCATTGAATGTGAATCATTTGTTGTTGTTGGCGCTGCCATTTTCCCCATTATCATCGATGTTTTTTGCCCTACTATCGCCATTATCTGCCCCATTGAATATAACTCAGTTGCAGTTGCTGTTGCTGTGTGCCCCTTAACAGTTTCCAGATTCCCTATCATCTAAGGTTGGGATATATTGTTGTAGGATTGGCCTGATGTCCCCATTATTGAGACTTTCCTATCGCTTCAATTGCTCGATTGATTGATTTCAATTAAATTCTTTTTTCAAACCTTAAGTTCTAGTTTAGAAACTTGGATCCTTTCATATTGCCTAGCCTTACCCTTTTATGAAGGTTAAAAGTTTCCTAGTTACAATGCAGGACAAATATGTTCTTAAACACACTAAAATAAGAAGTAATCGTGATAGTCGTTCGAACGAACCCATGGGTCGTTCGAATGACTAGTTCAATTAAGCCTGAAAACTTAGACATAACTAATTGGTCTTGTGTAGCCCATAGTCATTCGAACGACATAGAAAATTATGCCTAGAAATTAAGATAACTAGAATCCCTTCTTTTAGTCTTCAACTCGTTCGAACAACTCCAAAGCTCATTCAAACAACATATGCAAATAAGCATAAAATCAATAGCAGACCTATTGGCTTTACTTTCCTTCAAACTCGTTCGAACGGCTCCAAGGCTCATTCGAGCGACATGGTATCATTTCAAGAGGCTGAATATCTGGAACCTCCTGGATCACCTAAAATGGCAAATTGTGCTTCAAACATTATTTTACCTCCTACTACTGGACAATTCGAGCTTAAAAATACGCTTATCAATTTATTGCCAAAATTTCTAGGAGGGGAGGATGAGAACCCATATGCCCATATGCGGGATTTTGGTAATTAAATGTTCCTTTTAAAGTATAGAAGTGGTAACAAAATGGGGGCCATAAAACTTATTTTGATTCCCTTTTCCTTTACTAGGAAAGGCTAAGAACTGTCTTCAAGCTCTACGGCCTAAATCCATCACGAGTTTTGAGATTCCTACGGAAGCTTTTTATAATAAAATTTTCTCTCTTGAGAAAATAGGAACCTCCGTAGGGCGATTCTTAGGATTACCCAACTTCATGGAGAGTTTGAAGGATTATATATAGATATATAAGGGACTAATCTTGTAGTAGCCTATTCGTAGCCTTCTAACACTTGTCGAACACTCAAAGGCTACATCGAAGCCTACCTGATGACTCGAAGCCTAGTAATTCAATAATCAAGCTCACAAAACCTTCTGAGATTATTTGAACACTCGAAGGAACCGTCGAACCATAAATACTTTGACCATGGGCATACATGGTCGAAGGGAAATATGTCAAGTGGCCAGCTCACCAGACAGAATATTAGAGTACGTCACTTGACAACTGCGGTGCCAGATCCAACAACTACAGTGTCAAAACCTACAGCTACAGTATCAGGAACAACAACTACAGTATCAGACTTGATAATTATAGCGTCAGAACCGACTCTGGGTACAAGTCAGTTGTCCCTGGAGGATACACATATAACTTAATCTCCCATGGTGACTCAGCCCTTCCTACGCTCTATAAATAGGAGGGAGAAGGAACTATGAAGAGTTAGAAAATTTCTCCCAACAGACCTCTCAAGTTTACCTTTGAATACCCTGTAACCTCACTGCTCTCGATACTTTGACTACTCGATATTTATAACAGAACTCTTAAAAATCCTTACCAGAGGTCGTGGAGTGACCCATTTAGGCCTCCACGCAAGTGTATTATCAGTATAGTAGCTCTAATTATTATTGATCGTATACTTAAAAACCCCTGGTCGAAGATAAAACTTATAGTGTAAGAGTCAACTTCCCCTCTCACAAAGTTAGACCCCTACATTTGGTACCGTCTGTTCTATCCCACCCTACCAGTCTCCCCCTATCGTTTTTCCTTTTCTAATCCTACCAGCCACCTTCAATGGCCCCCACCCTCCGCTCTACTTCTACCTTTGCCGACAACTCTGTCAATGGAGTGGCCGCTCAGCCCGCCCTTCTTACCCAGCAATTCGCTCAAGCTGAGGAGCAATAATAAACCCAATTTAAAGCAGAAGAAGTGTACGTTGGCCCCACGACTTCGCGAAGCTGTCAACCTCGAAGTCGACAAACTCTTAGCCGCGGGATTCATCAGGGAAGTTAAGTGCGCTTACTGGATATCCAATATTATTGCGGTCCCTAAGAAGAATGGAAAGATCTGAATATATGTCGACTTCACAGACCTCAACAAACGTACACCCAAGGACAGCTTCCCCCTTCCAATCATTTCAGTACTTCTGGATGTCATGGCCAGACATAAGCGACTATCAATGATGGACGCGGCTTCAGGTTACAATCAGGTACTCCTTATCCCCGTGAATCACCTTAAAACGTCTTTTATCACTGAACAAGGCCTTTATTACTTTAACGCCATGTCATTCGGCCTTAAAAATGTGGGTGCCACTTACCAGTAGCTATGTTCAAACCTTTGCTTGGCATGTCACTCGAAGTTTACATCGACGACATGTTATGCAAAAGCCTTCAAAAACATACCCACATTCAAGACTTAATCAAAGTTTTCTCGATACTTCGTATATATAATATAAAACTTAACCCAGACAAATGTCATTTTGGTGTTTTGTCCAACAAATTCTTAAGCTACCTCATCAGCAAACGAGGTATTGAGATCGAACCTACTCATATCCGAGCCCTCATCGATATGCCTTCCCCCCGAACCAAAAAAGATGTCCAAAAGATGGCTGGAAAAATAGTGGTCCTCAACCATTTTATTTTGAAATCCTCACACCGTTGTGCTTGATTTTTCTCTCTCTTACGCGACCAAGGCGCTCACCGGGCCAAAAAGAAAAACAACCCTAAAATCATTTGGACACCCGACTGTGAACAAGCCTTCCTCAAACTTAAATCATACCTTGGTCAACCACCCATTATCAGTACCCCAGTCAAAGGAAAAATGTTTTCTTTATACCATACGGCTACCAACACCTCTATTAGTTCGGTCCTCATTCGGCTCGAATCCAACATTGAGAAACCCGTGTACTTTATCAGTAAAATTCTAACATCTGTAGAGACTCGATATACAAAAATTGAGCATTTGCTCCTCACCCGCGTCTATACTGCTCGAAAACTCAAACCATATTTTCAAGCTCACCTTATCCGTATTATCACAAGTTACCAACTTCGAGAAGTACATAGCAAGAAAGAAAAATCTATACGGGTATAGCAGTGGTATGTTTATCTTGGCTAACATGACATCACGCTTGAGAAGCAGATATCCCAAAAAGGCCAAACAGTCACCAATTTCCTTGTCGACTTCCCGGTTGAAGATATCGACTGGGAGGAACACGAAGATAATCTACCCGAAGACCAACCTAAATAGAACAACCCTTGGAACCCTAATACAGGTTGGCGCCTCTTTATAGATGGATCCGCTGAACCTAACTGTTCGGGGAACGGTATTGTCCTGGCTACTCCCACCAATGATTGAATCGAAAAAGCCATCAAGTTAAATTTTGAATGCTCCAACAACGAGGCCGAGTATGAAGCCTTGATCTATGGCCTCGACCTCACACTTGAACTCAGTGTCCCTAAACTTATAGAATTTACTGACTCCCAACTCGTTTAAAGATAGTATACCGGCAAAAATCAGGCCAACGGTCGCATGGCTGAGTATATTACTCTCGTCCAGCAGCGCATGGGTCGTTTTCCTAAAAAATATTTTATTACTCATTACTCCCGAGGCGAAAATAGACATGCCAATGCCCTCGCCTACATAGCAGCCATGTTAGGCCAGTCCGAATCTTGAACACTCCATATCGAAGTTCTCGAATGCCCATGTATCGACCAGATGAAAGTCAATGCCATCAATACTGGGGGCGAGAGTCTCGATCCAGCGAACACCATTTCTTGCTTACTTCAACAGCTCTGCCCTCCCAGATGACCCCAAAGCCAAACGTTCGTTACTAGAAAACTGCCGCAGATGCACCATCCTCAAAGGTGAGTTACGTTGCAAATCCCCAAACTGCGTCCTCCTCCGGTGCATCACTCAAACCGAAGCAACTATAATTATTGCCAAACTCCACGAAGGTACCTGCAGTACTCATTCTACTGGTCAATCTATGGCCCTTCAAGCCGTATCCCAAGGTTTATTCTGGCCCAATATGAAGAAGCCAGGTGAAAAGTACGCCAAACACTGTGACAAATACCAACGTCGCGCCCACAACATCAATAGCCCTTCGTAAGACCTCCATTACAGACAAATCTCATGGCCATTCAAACGGTGGGCCATCAATCTCATAGGTCCTTTTCCCAAAGCATCGGGTAACCGAGAAAATATTCTTGTGGCAACAGATTACTTTACTAAATGGGCCGAAGCCGTACCTTTATGTTGAACCAGAGAAGAAGAAGTCATCAAGTTCTTAGGGGAGAATACTATTACACGCTTCGGCTGTCCTCACATGATTCGATGCGATAATGGTCCACAGTTCGTTGGGAACAAAGTCTATAATTTCTTCAAAAAGTATAACATCATCCTCTCCCCTTCAACACCTTATTACCCCCAGGGGAATGGTCAGGTCGAAACAATCAACAAAATTATAGTCGACAGCCTTAAGAAAAGGGTCGATGAGAAGAAAGGAAGATGGGTCCATGATCTACAGCATGTACTTTGGGCTTATCAAACATGTCAGGTGGCCAGTTCACCAGACAGAATAGCGGAGCACGCCACTTGACAACTGCAGTGCCATATTCAGCAATTGCAGTGTCAGAGCCAATAGCTACAGTGTCAGACTCAATAATTACAGTGTCAGAACCGACTCTGGGTACAAGTCAGTTATCCCAGGAAGATACACATGTAAATTAACCTTTTATGGTGACTCGGCCCTTCCTACGTTCTATAAATAGGAGGGAAGAGGAACTATGAAGGGGTTAGAAAATCTCTCCCAACAGACCTCACAAGTTTACCTTCGAATACCCTGTAATCTTACTGTTCTCGATACTTCGACTACTCAATATTTATAACAGGACTCTTAAAAATTCTTACCAGAGGTCGTGGGGTGACCCATTCTAGGCCTCCACGCAAGTGTATTATCAGTATAGTAGTTCTAATTATTATTGATCGTATACTTAAAAACCTATGGTCGAAGATAAAACTCATAGTGCAAGAGTCAACTTCCCCTCTCACGAAGTTAGGCCCCTACAGATCCTACAATACCCACATCACGGTATCAACTCATGGGTCCTAACTAAAAATCTTTATGATGGATTGATGTTAAAACAAAGAAAATTATAGAATCCTTTTTCTTAGGGAAAGTCAGTGATAAGGATAATGCAGAGGGCTTGGACTTTTGAGAAGAGATGGCTATAAAATTACAAACCTGGAAAACCATAAAAGAAAATGATAGATAGGAAAAGGGAGGCAATGCCTTTGGAGTTGGATCCAACTCACAGTCTAATTCTACACTAACGACCATTATGTGAAAGTTGGAAGCATTGGAAATAGCGAATAACAAGATGTTCGCTAGAACATCCACTTTCATGTTGAAATATCGGCTTGTGTTGTATGTGATAACCCATAATATTCTATTCAAGACTACCCTTTTCTTCATGGAATTAGGTAGGCAAAGAAGGAGCATGTAAATGCTTTCATCAAAAGCTTTTTGCGTTGCCCTACAACCAACCTTACAATCAGGGGAGTTCTTCAGTGAGGAGCAACTCATTTTTAAATAATTTCAACAATTCGTATGGTAGATCTTATTATCAGGGGAGCTCCACGAGGGGACAGACATACCAACCCAATCTGAATCAATTTAGTTCCTCTAACTAATCTAACCACCAACCTCCTCAGCAGAATGCTCCATATATTCCTCCATAGAATAGGAAACCATATTTAAAAGATGGCATCCAAGGCTTATTACAATTAAATATCTAACTCATGCAATAATTCATGCAAATGAATCAACAATCCATGACAAGGATAGAAATAACTATCGTTTAATTGGCAATTGGGTTAAATACTAGAGACAATGGTATATTTCCAAGTCAAATTCAACCCAACCCGAAGGATCAAAGTGAAAACTCCAATAACCGTAATCATGTGAATGCGGTTATCACACTTTGAAATATCAAAACTATAGACAACAAAGTTAGGATGCCTGAGGATAAATCATATATTAGTCATAATCTTACTACTAACATTGTTAAAGAGGAGGAAGATTCTATGAGTAAAGGACTTATGCACATTCAAATGATGAATGAATGTTTCCAAAAAGGCTTTCAATATCTATGGCAGTAATAATGTTATTCAGTTGGATGCTCAAGTCAGCTCCATAATCTTTGACAAAGCACCTCTGAAATATAAAGATCTTGGAATGCCAACAATTTGTTATCACATAGGGACAAACCGGATAGGGAAAGCATTGCTTGATTTAGGTACTAGTCTTAACCTAATTCCTTACTCGGTATTTGAGTAGTTTGGTCTAGAGGGACTTAGACTCATAAATTAAACCTTATAGCTAGCTTATAGGTCTATTTGAGTTCCTAGAGGTACGGTGATGGACGTACTTGCCTAAGTTGATGACTTCTTTTATCATGTGGACTTTTTAGTCCTTGACACAAATCTGGTAGAATATCCTCAAGATGAGATACTATTGATTTTTGGCTGACCCTTCTTGGCCCATGTTAATGCGTTGATCAACTGTCGTAGTGGAGCTATGAAGTTAACTTATGGGAATAAGACTATAGATTTGAATATCTTCAATGCAACTCATACTTTATTTGAAGATGAACCCGATGAGTGTAACATGTTTGATACTGTTGTAAACAGTACATTTCATAATTTAAATCCTAGGGATCCATTAAAACTATGCCTTACACTTTGGAGAGGATTTTGTTATTGATGATGATGACCTCATCAATGAGGTTAATCCCTATTAGATTTTATCTCTGTTTTGAATATCACTGATGTGGTCAAAATTCTAAAAGTTAAAAATTTTATTCCAGACGCGGAGGAAGTGCCCGTTAAGCTAAAGCTTAAACATCTTCCTAAAAATCTCAAATATGTCTATCTAGATCCTAATAAAACTCCTCCTGTTATCATAGCATCCGATCTAGAACATGAGAATGAAGATAAATTAATACATGTATTAAAGGGAAACACAAAAGCTTTTAGATGGAACATCTCGAATATTAAAGGTATTAGTCCTTCTGTATACATGCATAAGATAAAGCTTGAGGATACAACCAAGAAGTCCCGAGAAGGGCAATGAAGGCTTAACCCGATTATGGCAAAGGATGTGAGAATTTTTTTTCTAAAATTGCTTGATGTAGGGATTATTTATCCTATTTCTGATAGCCCATGGGTAAGCCTTATTCATGTTGTTCCTAAAAAGTTGGGCATCACTATTGTAACTAATAATCACAATGATCTTGTCCCCACCCACATGACCACAGGGTAGCAAATGTATATAGACTATAGAAAGTTTTATTAAGTCACTCGAAAAGATCGCTTTCCCTTGCCATTCATGGAAAAAATGGTTGAATGTCTCGCCGGTCATGAATATTATTACTTTCTTGATGGGTATTCTGGGTACAATAAAATACTCATCACTCCTGAGGATAAAGAAAATACCGCGTTTGCTTGTCCTTTTAGTACTTTTGCCTTTTGTCGTATGCCCTTTGGTTTATGCAACGCTCTCGCCATATTTCAAAGATGTATGTTAAGCATATTCTCTAATATGGCCGAGCATTTTCTAGAGGTCTTCATTGATGACTTCTCGCTCTTTGGATATTCATTTGATTAATGTCTCCACCATTTATCTCTTGTCCTAGCTAGGTGTCAACAGAAATATCTTGTTCTATACTAGGAAAATGTCACTTCATGGTAAAGAAGGGAATTTCTGCAAAAGAAATCGAAGTTGATAAAGCAAAGGGATTTTTTGAGTTCAGTCCCACCTAAAAACTGAATATTTGCCTTCTGTCCCCAAATTGTTTAAATATGTAATTTTGGTCCCCAATTGGGCTTTGACCACAGGTCCTCCGTTTAAGTCAAATTTTGACATGAAGTGACTAAACTACCCTTACACGAGTTGCACGTGATTTCTTCTAACAGGTAAACAAGTTGTCTCCAGGTCATCTCCTCACCAAAACAATCCCTAACGGTCATCTTATTCCTCAAATACCCCAACGGTCATCTCCTTCCCAAATAACTTTAATTTTTCTAAGTTTTGATGTTGGTCATCTCCATCCCCAAATACCCCCATTAAAGTTTTCTCTCTTTCATTTTTGAGTTTTGGTGTTGGTTTGTCTCTATATTTATGGGAGGTGGAGGTGGCGATGGTGTGAAGGCCTCCATCAAGTGTTTTATGTAAATTTTGAGAAATTACAATTAAAGCTTAGAGGTAAGAAATAGGGACTAAAAACATATTGTAGGGACATAAATTGGGACTAAAGACTAATTTATTAATGATTTATGATTTTTGTTGTAGGATGATTTACGTCATATCTGTGATCAGGCTTTTCATGGTATTGGGGATTGTTAATGGTTATATAGTATGTGCAAGAAACCAAATTACAGTGGAATAATGCAATTCCATGTTTCTAAATCAATAGAGAGCCCTGATAAAAAGTACTTGAAATACCAATTCCCTACCTATGGTGCTTTCCAATGGTTGAGTAAGGCCATTGGGCAATCTTCAAATTCACCCAATATGAGTTGCCCCTCTTTTAAAAGGGGTTGTTGTGGTTGAAGAAACTGGGTACTGGTGGAGAGAATGTCCTTGGAGGACTGTAGTTTGCCCTAAAGGTGGTTGTGATGCCATAAAATATGTAAATCTACTGCTCGGAGAAGTAAGGGTAAAAAATTCTTAGTTTGTGAAAATGTTGAATGTAAGCACTTTATGAGGCTAAAGAAATATATGCATGAAGTAGAAAAGAAGTACAGAATTTAAGACTATGACAAATTTGAATGTCAAGGTGAGTGTGACTATGGGATTGTATTAATTTTGCAAAGAGTTTAAAAGCAAATCCTCAATGGGATGAGATTGGGAGTTTCTTGTGATACAAGTTATGTTAAATTCTTCTTATACAAGTTTGTTATGTTTATAATCCATTACTGATCCTGTATGTACACTCTACACATACTTAACATAACCCCAAACCTTCCCCTCAAGCCATTATCCCCCCAACTACAAACATTGGGAAACCATAATTTTATTTAGTGTTCATTCTCTTTTCAAGAACCCCTTAAATGCCTTTTCTTTATAAAACCAAGACTTTCCCCATACCTTCTTTAAAAGCACAAGTGTTTCTTCTCTTCTCTTCAAAACCTTAAAAATGTATTTTTTTCTCTGCAACTAAGAGTGACTCTTTTTCTAAAGAAGAGTACATTGGATTTGCTGCATGCTATGATTCATCCTCCAATAGTAAGGCTAGCCGGATGGAGGACTTATCTATTGAGAAGAGAGAGTATGGGTGAGCAGATAGTGAAGAATAGGCTAAGGACATTGATGAAGAATCTGATGAAGAAACAAACGAGGAAGAAGTAGGAGAATAGATTGAAGAAAATAGAGCAAAAGAGAAAGAATAAGGTTTTATTTGTGTTTGTGGGTATTGCTTTTAGTTGTAGGTTCTCTTTTTAGGATATGGTGATGTTTGCGATTTTTGTTTTGTGGCACCCCTGGTATTTTTCCTAATTTCCTTTCAGTTTTGGTATTGTGGTGTTTTTGTATTGTGGCAATTTTTTTATAAATCAATGGAACTGCAATTTCCTTTCTATCTAACATCCTATATCAGACCAATATGAATTGCAATTTTTTGGTATTGTGGCAATTTTAGACCAGTGTGAGTACCTGCACATTTCAGATCAGTGTGGGTACCTATACACCTGCACATTTCAGACCAGTGTGAGTACCTTCTATATAACAATAAATAGACAAACAACAACAAACAAGCTTAGAGATGTAATAGAGTAGCTATAAATTTTTAGTCTAACATATAGACAAACAATAACAAATAACAAATATTCATGAAAAAAATTGCAAAAACATTTGCCATTAAGTCACAAAATATATTTGTTAACATGCAGTCAAAATACTGATATCAAAATTATGATCACTAGATCACTACATGGCCAAACAAAGTTAAATCATCAAATTAAGTTAATCTTTCCAATTCCTACCATGAGATTGAAAGGCTTCCGTGTAAGGGTTAAAGCTTGGGGTTTGAGCTTGTTATGTTGATGCCCTAGTTTTCTTTGAGGCTTGAGCTTGCCATGTTGATGCCCTAGTTTACCTTTGAGTTTGAGTAGCTTGAGACTGCCTTTAGGCATGACTTGCATGATTTTGCATTAGGGCTTGAATAGCTTTAGACTGCCTTTGGGCTTAACTTGCTCTAGTTTTCCTTGGGGCATCAGTAGCTTGAGACTTTCATTGGGCTTGACTTGCTCTAGTTTGCCTTGGGTCATCAGTAGCTTGAGTTTACCTTTGAGTTTGCCTTGATTGACTTTGCCTTGGGGCTTCAGTAGCTTGAGTTTACCTTTGAGTTTACCTTGATTGACTTTGCCTTGGGGATTCAGTAGCTTGAGTTTACCTTTGAGTTTGCCTTGATTAACTTTGCCTTGGGGCTTCAGTAGCTTGAGTTTACCTTTGAGTTTACCTTGATTGACTTTGCCTTGGGGCTTCAGTAGCTTGAGTTTACCTTTGAGTTTACCTTGATTGACTTTGCCTTAGGCCTTGAGTAGCTTGAGTTAGGCTTTGAGTTTGCCTTGATTGTGTTTGCCTTGGGGATTGAACTTGCTATATTAATGCCATAGTTTGCGTTGGGGATTGAGTAGCTTGAGTTTGCCTTGCACCCCTAGAAGATCTCTCACCACCACTTTTCCTCCCTCTCATATTTGGTATTACAGGTGGTAAGCCAATACTGCTCATATGTTTTGCAATGCTAGCATTTGTATCTACCCTCTTAGGTGCCCTTGCCACTCTTGGCCTTGGTGTTGTTGGTGCACCGTTACAAGATTTCTTGTTGTGACCATAGCCCCCACATTTTCCACATCTCTTCTACCTCTTTTCTTCATCTAGATTAGGGATTCTTTGTTTTATAGGTCTCTCATCTCCTCTTACCAATGGGGGAGTTAGAAAATGGTTTTCTTGGTTTGTAGGCTGCATATAATACAAAAATAAGCATACATATGAAATAAAGATTTAAATACACTTGTGTTCAAATACAGTCTTTCTCCCATTCTGATCCATCAACTAAATGATATATGGCATTTTTATATGTTTGAACATATGAAGCAACTTTGTTAAGAAACATAGTTGTTATCCATCCATAAAAAAAAGTTAGCTTTTAAAAAATTAGAGACAACTTTGTAAAAATTTAGATTACTAATAAAAAATACTTACTTAACCCATGGCCACCCATAAGAGAGTATAACACTAACAGCATGCACACATGGTAGTCCAGAAAATTGTAATTTGGTAGTCACATTCATGTGTGTTGGTGTTCACTCTCCATCTTTGGCCATTTATCCCAATTACAAGAAAAGATCCTGATATGATCCCTTGCACTTGATATTGACCATAGCATTTGATCATCTTATCAATGCAGGCTTGTGCTCTAGGGGCCAACACCCAACCTGCAAAAAAGATATACATATATTCATATAGTAGTTCATGAAAAGAAGAAGAGATCTCAAATAATAACAAAAGATATTGTTTAGCTTACCTGCTTCTTCCCACTCTATTGATTTGTGCCTCCTGTCATACATAAGTTTCATCAACATTATATTCAGTTTTTCCAGTAACTTGTGGATTGGCCTATCCCTAATCTTCAAAATCTACAAGTTAAAAGACTCACTGAAGTTGTTTGGAATGTGCTCACATTTGGGAGTGAAATAAAAGTGGGACCTAGCCCAGTGTTCAAATGGCTCCTTAAGTAACCAATTATGAGAAGCTGGGTTATCCTATTTGAGTTGGTCCATGTGCTTGTTCTTTTCAGATTTCTTAAATGCCTTTGCTATACTCTACACTAACCACTCTATTTGGGTCCCCTTGTGAAACTTCTTCATATTCTTGTACATATGTCTAAGGTCGAATCTGGGATTTGTATGAGGAAAAAGGGTAGTCACAACATCAATGAGTCCCTTCTGTCTATTTGATATGAATATTAGCCTTTGATTATGTAGAATGAGATAGGGTTAGATAACCTCAAGGAAGTTGGTCCAAGTTTCTTTACATTTTGATCTGCATAAGTAAACTACAATAGGGAATAGACCATTATTGCCATCCAAGGCAATCACAGATAGGCAACCCCTCCCCATATTTACCCTTTAGAAAACAACCATCTAAATTAAGTACAAGTCTACACCCACTTAACCATCCATCAAAACTTACCTTAAACATCTCCAATAAACTTTTCTACTGGTTACTTTGAAGATCTTTACTATATTTGGCTAAACTGCCAGGGTTAGTTAATAAGACTTATCTCATAAATTCAGGTTACAAAATATAACCCTCATCATATGATCCAACTATCCTCTCCGTACATATAGTCCCAGCATTCCATGAAGTATAATATGAAATATCAACACCATACCTTCTTGAAATCAGCTCCTTCACACCTGCTGGTCTAGTGGTTCTCACTACCCTAATTGTTTCTTTAACTTTATTTGCCACCCGCTGGGCATTTACATTTTTGTTAGATTGGCCACTCCTGCCAGGACAAGTGTGAATGAGATTACTACTGGCCCTCATACTGAAAGTGGTACCATCTGAGTTAACCCTAGCATAGAATATCCATTAATAGTTGAATGTATCTTACCCTCATATAGTCATTCTTTTTATGCTGGAATTGGTGCTTAATCACAATGGCATATTGCCTTAAAAAAGTTCTGCAAGCATCAACTGTGGGCCACCCCATGCCAATAGCCATCTCTAACCTAGGATTATGCATAGGTAATGTAGTATGATGCACTTCAGCTTCTTTTGTCGTAAAAATGTTATCACATTCTTTGGCCAAATCTCTGAACTCATCATCATATCTCTCTATATCAGTTTGGGTTAGACCATCATCACCATCAACTGATGAGTAATTTGAGTAATACCCTTCCTCTGCATCTAGGCTATCTGGGTTAGTTTCTGCCCATCTATTCTAAGTATCAACTTTATCAACTTCTAGATTATTTGAAGCCGCTTCCCCTAATCCAACTTCACCCTTAGTTTTAGCATTAACTGGAGTATCTCCCCCCAATCCAAATCTAACCTCAGTTTCAGCATTAACTGGAGTATCTCCCCCCATTCCAACTCCACTCTCAGATTCAATATTAGGTTCATCATTACTGAAGTGCATATGTGGCAAATCATCAAGTTCCTCCTCAAGAGGTTCACTTGCCCTTGGTTTCTTAACTCTTTTAGTGTTCTCTTCGCCACTTTGTAAATTATTGCCTTTTCTCTCTCTTATGTTGTTTCCCCCTTTTCAGTTTTTTTGTCTTTTGCCTTACTTGTTTGTCTAGTTTGAGTTGGTTTTTTAGGCTTTGATATAACTCTTTTTTTATTTGAGTCACAACTACCTTTTGTCTACTCCTGGCAATAGTCCCATGTTTAAGTGGATCAAACGGTGTACTCTCATGCTATAGTAGATCAAACTGTGTAGAACCTTAACTTGAGAAGTAGGCCATATTGGTGGTCCCTCATCATCTTCCATCATAACTACATCTGGTTGTTCAATTAAAGGTGAGGCACTACATATACATAGAAATGTACATCTCACATACTATCCACATCACTACAATGCCACATCTTATACAAAGTTGCATCATCATAAGCATCTACTATCTCACCTGCACACAATATTTTCACCACTATCCCAGAACTAGGCGAGCTATCTTAATTTATCCCAATAACATCAGACATAATATACTCCAATATACCTTGATAGTAAAACTGATTCCCATCTATATTTTTAAATATATGCATGTCCCCCTCAATGTATAGATGATGCGTATACCTTGTCTCTCCAGGTTCAAACCATCTACCTCCCCAATGAAAAATAATATTTTTTAGGTCATTCCTGTCATTGTAGTATACCCCAAACACTATATAATTTAGACAAATATCATGCTAACATACCAAAATGCCTAATTTAAAAACACCACTTGTAAAGCTTTTTTTTTTTTTAATAAACCATAATTTTAAAATAGTAGAAAACCAAAACCCTAATTTTCTAATCCAAACCACCTGTAAAAAGCCTCAATTTTGTAATCCAAACTCTAATTCTTAACACAAATCATCTAACTTTAAAAATGGGGAAACCAAAGCAACATATATTAGAGACTATTCAGAAATAAAGAAAGAGAGAGAGAGAGACTTATATTGTGAGAGGCAGAGCAAAAGTTTATCTAGGAGATAATTGAGAGAGACAGAGCTAAAGTTAAAAAAATTCCCTCCAGAATGATTGAGAGAGACAGAGCAAAAGTCTAAGAGATGACCATTGGGGATTGGGTTGATTCTGGTGAGGGGATGACCTAAAGACAACTTGTTTACCTATAAGAAGAAATCGCGTGCAACTTGCGTGAGGGTAGTTTAGTCACTTCATGTCAAAATTTGACTTTAACAGAAGTTGACCTGCGGCCAATTGAGGACCAAAACTGCATATTTAAACAACTTAAGGACTAAAGGAAAATATTCAATTTGTAGGTGGGACTACACTAAAAAAATCCCTAAAGAAAATATAGATGTCATATCTAGCCTCTCACCCCCACGAAATATCAAGGACATTTTATTATTCTTGAGGCATGTAGGATTTTATCGGCGTTTTGTTTCAGAATTTAGCAAAATCGCTCGACCCCTTTGCAATCTCCTCACCAAGGACACCAATTTCTTATTCAATGGTCCTTACCCTAATACTTTTGAGAATCTCAAAACACGTCAGACATCCTTGCCCATCATATAGCCTCCTAATTGGAACGAACCTTTTGAGTTAATGTGTGATGTATTTGACTACACCGTTGTGGTTGTCTTGGCACAGCACATTAATAATATTTTGCACGTCATCTACTATGCCAGTAAAACTCTAAATGATGGGTAATTAAATTACACAACAACGGAGAAAGAACTTTTAGCGATAGTCTTTACTATAGAGAAATTTTGTTCTTATCTCCTAGGTTCAAAAGTAATAGTCTATACGGATTACACCGCTATCAAACACCTTCTCTCCAAGAAAGAGACCAAGTAGTGCTTAATCCAGTGGATAATGTTACTTTAGGAGTTTGATATTAAGATTCGAGATTAAAAAAGGGATTGATAATGTTATAGCTGACCACCGTTCTCGATTGGACAATGATTTTCTAGATAAATCATAACCTATTCGTGAGTCATTTCCCTATGAGCAACTCATGCATATTCGCTCAATGCCATCCACACCATGGTTTGAGGACATTGTAAATTATCTTCCACAGGGCAACTTCCTAGCTCTTGGATCAATCCCGATAAAAGCAAAATCCTTAATGAGGTCCGATGTTTTTTCTGGGGCGATCCATACTTATTCAAGTATTGCTCTGATCAAATTATTCGTCGATGTATCCCAGATTCTGAACACACCAAAATTATTGAATTCTGCCACATCCACGCTTGTGGTAGCCACTTCAATTTAAAAAAGACCTCTACAAAAAATGTGCAATGGGGTTTTAATTGGCCAATCTTATTTCGTGATGCTCACAAATTTTACAAGGCTTGTGATAGATGTTAAAGAATGGGAGCCTTGTCTCGCAGGAATATAATGCCCGTAAACCATATTTTGATTATTGAACCCTTCGACGTTTGGGACATCAACTTCATGGGTACATTTACATAATCATCAGAGTACACGTACATCTTGTTAGAAGTTGACTATGTAACTAAGTGGGTAGAAGCCATTCCTACCAAAACCAATGATAGTTCAGTTGTTGTTAAGTTTTTTAAGGAAGGCATTTTCTCCTTTTTTGGTACGCCGAGGACAATCATTAGTGATGGAAGGTCGCATTTCAACAGTAGAATGTTTGTAAACTTAATGAAAAAATATGGAGTAACGCATAAGGTAGCTACACCTTACCATCCTCAGACTAGTAGGCAGATAAAGGTTTTTAATAAATATCCTCTAAAAGATGGTAAACACAAATTGTAAAGATTGGTCAACTCGACTAACTGATGCACTTTGGGCTTATCGTATTGTTTTTGCAAAAATGTTTTGAACCAAATCAGAAAGTCTTGTTGTACTCTTCTTGGTTGTATTTTTTCTGACAAACTACAATCTCGATGGACCGGCCTTCTTATTGTTAAAGCAATTTATCCACCTGGTGCGATTGAGGTTGAGGAACCTAGCATGGGAAAAACACCGAAAGTGAATGGTCAATGGCTTAAGCCATATTATGAGCATTTTATGAAAGCTTAAAGCTTCTAGACCCAGTCTATGAGGATTGATATCTCTTATCCTTTTCGCCCAACATTCTCTTACTTTAGGGGTACCTTATTTTGTCTGGCTGAAGACAATTAACTTAGCGCTATCTAGAATGCAACCCATGTTATATCAGGTATTATGTTATGATTTTTTCCCTTATTTTAAGATATGGTCCCAAACATTGAGAACAATGTTTCTTTCTAGTTTGGGAGTAGGGGAAAAATGCTCACATTTTTTATACTTTTTAGAGAAAAGAAAGGTCGTTATTGCAATTTACGAGACTCTTTAGCGAGTTTTTGCATGCTTAGAAGTATTTGGTTATGGTCAAAATTGTTTGATCGTAAAAATTGTAAAATTTAAATATTTTACCAAATATATGCTTAGAAAATTTTGGAGTACTATCTTAATCTAGAAGTACTACCTTTAATTATAAGAAGTTTCACATTGACTAATATCTCTCAAACAAAAAAATACACTTTACATTAGTATTGTGTTTGTCACCTTGCTAGAATTTTGGCCAATCTAAAGGAATCTAGTGTTTGAGCTCATAATGATCTCTGCATAAGAATTAGTTCGGTTTTGAAGTAATAAAATTAGAATTTATATAAGCCAAATATCTCCAAAAACTTTCACGATACAAAGCATACTTGCATAAATAGAACTGGAAAAGGGGAAATTATTGCCAATTTTGAGTACAGCAATGAACTATATGTGTAAGGAGCAAGGATAAAAGACTACTTGTAAAAATCCAAAGCCTAGGTCATGAAGAGGCACCAAACCCCAGCAACTTAAGCCAACAGGCTGGGATTGTCGACCGAAAATTTATATTAAGGAGGCTTCACTAAGGAAACAAGTACCAAAATAAAAAGGCTTATAGTTATTCCCCAAAATAAATAACAGGATTCGAATTGACTATTGCACTTGTCAAACTGAACGATGGATTTGTTTTACGAAATACAAAATGACTGGATATTTATTCAAAAACTTCTAAACAAAATTGTACATATAGTAACTATTTTTACGATACACAAGAATATCAGAAAAATATTTGAAATCTCATAAACTTATTGAGTAGTATCTCAAGTTTTTGATAGTTCTCCATGTTCTCTAGTTATATATATATATATATATATATATATATATATATATATATATATGTGTGTGAAAGAATTAAATTTAAAGGGGTTTACCTTCTTAATGGCTTTTGCCATTGTTAGATATCGATAAGTTAGCTGAAATAAACTGAAGAGTATCTAAACTACTAAAATTCCCTTATTAACTTTTGTGGATATAGTTACTGTAGGGGACTATCCCTCGATCTCACCTAAAATCGAGTTGTCGCCAGTTCGAATTACCTCAATCTCAAACCCACGCCTCACGTATTTTTAATAACTTCTCCAGTCAACATTTTAACCTACCCCACGAACCGGTGAAGAACGTGGGTCGAACTCAAACCGAAAAACCTTAACCAGTCAAAGATACTTGTTTCTCATGAACTCGTCAGTTACTCAGTCAACGGCCATTAACCACATTTTTAGGAGAACGTACTCTAGCACGATGAAGGGTTGCGGAGAAGGCCTATATAAGGAAAAAGTTCCAGAAGAGACAGAGACCAGAAAATTATATAAGAAATTACCAAGAAAACTACTTGTTCTAGATTCTCATAAACATTCAAACTTCTTAGTTACAAGGTTCAAGCATTTCTAAATCTAGAGATCACTTGTAATAAGATATCCGCTTCAAGCAATAAAGATACTTTTACAAAAATCTTCCACTCGAGGTTGTGATTTTTTACCTATTCAGAGGTTTTCCACGTTAAAATCGCCTGTATCATTTCTTGCTTTCCATTAGACTATTGTCGTAGGTTCATTGGTGTGATAGCAAATTCCAAGACATTTCGAGCTTACGGAATTTGGCCATTACATTTGGCATCGTCTGTGAGAAAGATTACATTTCCACGATATCCTAAGGCATTCTTTTGCTACAATTTTCAATCATGGTTACTTCCAGATGACCGGCTACTGGCCTCCCGCTCGATGTTTCAGTAGAGCTGGAAAAGCTTACAGAACTACAGGCGAATCTCAATGCCAAAATAGATAAATGTGCTAAGCTTGAACTTCAGTTAACTAAGGATCGGGAGCTCCATGAGAAAGAGCTTACACAGAGCTACAAAATCGTTTGACAACGCTCAAACGGCATGAAGACCAGATAACAACAATACAGACCGCTCTAGAGGCTCTACAAAATACTCAACAGTCTCCTCCAACAAGAGGTCATGATCAATTGCCAGAGACCTTCTGTGTTTCTGCAAGGGAAAGATTGGGACCTCGAGGAGTTGCCAATAAAGCTATTTCTAGGAATATTCAGCACGAACCATAGCCCTCCATTCATTTGGGTGGTGAAGTTCAGTCTAAAGCCAGCCGAGGTCACCAAATTTCTGTCTGTCAAGGGGAAGAACGGCGACCTCAATATTAAGTTCCAGCATGAGATCGTTTGAGTGAAGGTACTGTTACTCATCATCCACAACCTGCTCGTCCAGCGATTCAACCAACACGTCATTACATCACGAAAGAGTATATGAACCAACGTATTAAGGAGTTGATCAAAGCACAAGTTCTAGGTACCACCGGAAACATCACAAAATTACAAGAAAGTCTGATTGCCAAAGAACTATTCGATATGGAGATACCAAAAGGTTTCCATACTCCAAAAATTTGAAAATACAAAGGTATCGACCTAAATGAACACATTCAAGAGTACCATGATTCATTGGGGTTGTATTCTAATCTTAGCCACATCCTCTGCCGTCTGTTTTCCACAAGTCTGCAGAAGGAACCACTCTGATGGATCCACTCTCTCCCTGAGGACTCCCTATATACATTTGACCACCTGCAGAAACAGTTTATCAAGACATATGCTCACAACAGGGACAAAGAGAATTTATATTCTCTTATCAGTCTCAAACAGTCACACGAAGAGAAGCTTGAGGCTTTTGCGAAGAAATTTTTAGAGCTCGCGCGTAAAGTGGATAACCTAGATCAGAAAATAGCTGTTACTGCTTTCACAAACGCGCTCTAGCTCGAATGCAAGGCTAAAGAGAACATCTTCTTCCTTAATAAACTTGCGACCTTAGAGGATATGATTGCCAAGGTTAATAGTTATGTTGACCTAGAGAGGATGATGTCTGAGCGACATAAATCTACTAAATCCCTCCTCACCACCAAAGGTCCATCTACAGATCGAAGCACTGAACCAAAGGAAGAACAGGGAGATCAAAGGCGCACCAAGGGCAATACTGGCTACCCTCGGAAAGGCGGTCCGCCAAACATACCCATCCTCCCAAAGATAAACGTCCAAATCTCTGCAATTTTTCCACAACTTTTGAAGGATAAGCTCTACCGCATCTCTTAACCACTGGAACCAATCAATAATCGACTATATTGCCTACATCATAAGGCAAACCATCATTCTAATGAGAATTGTATGCTTTACAAAGATTGCTCAAGTACATTTTTAAAGAGGGATGGATGTACGAATATACTGTCGACCTAGAATTATACAAAGATGGAAGCTATAAGAAGCAGCTTGAAGTTATTCAGGAAAATGATCAAGCTGAGGTGAAGCATCTTGACCATATGTACCATAGCAACATGATCAAAATCAACCAGATCACCAATTTAAACATATCCAAGTGCAGGAGACTATCATAATGTTACGATCTTACACCTTAAGACAAAGAAGCCAAGCTTCTTCCTGAGTCGAGCAATTGCCGGCTTAGAATATCCTTAGAAGATTGCGATACTAGCCATGTCAAATTTCACATCATGATGGGTTAGTAATAATGCTCAAAATGAAGAACTTTATCATGCACATGATGATGATCGATACTGGAAGTGGTATTAAGATTCTATTTCAGAACACTATCGACCAGATGGGATTGGCCGACCAAATTATTCAGAGTGATACCGATATCAGTGGGTTTAATGGTTCTAGAGAAGAATGGGTAGGCAAGAACATCTTACCTATTACCACAGGACAAGCTACCATCGACGTCGTCTTCTATATCATCAACACCAAATCTCGTTATCTCAGGATTATGGGGCCGCTGCTAGATTCACAACATGAAAGCAATCGTATCCACCTATAATTAGGTACTCCGATTCAAACACAACAATGATATTTATGAGATAAGGGGTAGCTAGAAGATCTCTTAAGCTTGTGAGAATACCGTCTCTGCTATCCTAGATACTTCAGACAGATTTGTTGTATAGCAATTATAGGAAGTTGATCACCTCAACGATCAGCCTTCCATGAAGGAGCCCACAGAATATATCAACATAGATGGACCTAGCAGAGGTATTTTTATTGGTTTTAAGCTGGTTCAGCATGAAAAAGATGTTCTCATTTAGCTCATGCAACTGAATCAAGACATTTTTGTGTGGTTTTTCGAAGAAATGCCTGGGGTCGATCCGGCCAAGGCATGTCATAAATTGGCCATTAACATCAACGCCATGGCAGTCAAACAGAAACAGCGATGACTATTACCTCATCTTCGAGATAAAGTTAACACTGAGATCGAGAAATTGATCAAAGTGGGATTCATTCGAGAAGTCAAATATCCAGACTGGATATCCAATATTGTCGTTGTCCCAAAAAAGAATGAAAAAGTCCGAGTTTGCGTAGATTCACCGATATGAATAAACATACTCTAAAGGATAGTTTCCCTCTTCCTAACATTCATCAGATCCTTAATTCCACAGTAAATCATGACCTCCTATCTATGATGGATGATGCTTCAGGATACAATCAAATTTCATTTTTGGAAGAAGATCCAGAAAATACAACTTTCATCACTGAAGGAAGTCTTTATTGCTACAAAGTCATGCCCTTCAGACTCAAAAATGCGGGCACCACCTATCAGCGGTTGATGACTACTATGTTCAAAGCACATCTAGGGAAAGTCGTTAAAGTCTACATAGATGACCTCTTGTACAAGAGCGTGCAGTCAGCCAATCACATCTCAGATCTCAACATTATATTCAACATTCTTCGATCTTACAGGATGCATCTCAACCCTGATAAGTGTCAATTTGGGGTACATTCTGGCCGATTTCTGGGCCACCTCATCAGCAAGAAAAGGATTGAGGCCGATCCAGATCAGATTCGGGCTTTCGTCATCATGTCTTCTCCAAAAATAATGAATGATGTTCAGAAAGTTGTCGGCAAGATTACCGCTATCAGCCGTTTTGTTTTAAAATCTTCAGACCGTTGTCGTTGGCTATTCCTATTACTCCACGGTTGTACCAAATGAGAAAAAGTTTAGCCAAATACAGAGGTTACATGGATACCAGAATGCGAAGTAGCTTTTCAGGATCACAAAACCTATTTGGGGAGGTCTCCCATAATGAGCACCCCAGTAGATAATGGGGAACAATTATCTACCTAGGAATCACAGATACTTCACTCAGCTTGATTCTCATTTGCCTTGAAGGGAAAATTAAGAAATTAGCCTACTTCATCAGCAAAACCCTCACTCCGGCGGAAACGATATAATCTAAAATTGAGAAACTTCTTCTCACTCTTCTTTACACATCACAAAAACTCAAGCACTACTTCCAAGCACATTCAGTCAAAGTCATGACGAACTACCCACTTTGGAAAGTTCTATCCAAGAAAGAAAAATCAAAAAGAGTGCAACAGTGGCCAGTCAGTTTAGGTGAACATGATATCAAGTTCGAACAATGTCATTCTGAGAAGGGTCAGGCCATTGCCAATTTTCTTATGAATTTTCCAGTGGAAGATCCCGAGTTGGAGGAGTAGGACACTGACCTTACCGAAGAAACCTCCGAAGATCCACCCTCCAAACCATTTGATGAATGAAATGAATGGATTACAATAAAAAAGTAGATACTTCTTACGGATGAATCAGTATAACCTACAAGGTTAGGAATCGGAATCGTATTGATTACCCCTTCCAATGAAAGAATTGAGAAATCAATCCGCATGGATTTCGAGGCCTCAAAAAATGTCACTGAATACGAAGCTCTTATTCATGGACTCGACCTCGCTCTTGAGCTCGATGTCCCCAAACTCTCAGTCTACACAGATTCCCTACTCATCGTCCACCATTACTCTGAGCAATATAAGAAGAATAAAAATATGATCGAATAATCAACCCTCGTTATAGATAGGATGAGCAAGTTCGCGAAAACAACTCTCGATTATCTACCTCAAGGTAAAAATAGAGATGTCGATTCCTTGGCATATCTAGTAGGGGTCTTGGGTATAGAAGCTTGATAACTCCAGATCGAAATCATTTTAACCCCCAGCATTGATCGTATTTTTGTATGCATGATCAACATTAGGGGCGATAAAGGAGGAGACGACGATTGGCGAAAGCCTTTCTTAGCCTACCTCGGTATCGACAATAGTTGTAATGGACCACTTCCAACAGATCCAAAAGAGCGTCAACGGCTAATCAACAACTCGAAGCGCTACATAAATCAAAATGGTATGTTATACCGCCTTTTCGTCACGGGGACTTACCTCAAGTACATCTCCAAACCTAAAGCAGATAAAATGTTCTGTGAATTACATGAAGGGACTTGTGGTTCCCATGTAGCAGGTCAATCACTAGCAAAAAGAACTATTACACAAGGAGTATTCTGGCCCGACATGCGCAAGCAAGCAGAGGAGTACTCACGCAGAAGTGACGCCTGTCAAAGACATGGACACATGATACGCGCCCATGCGCTCGAGCTCCATGCAAGCAAGGTGTTCTGGCCAATCAAAAGATGGGCACTTGATCTCGTTGGCGAATTCCCTAATTCACCATGTAACCGCCGTCACCTACTCCTAGCTACCGATTATTTTACAAAATAGGTAAAAGTAGTTCCACTATGTCGAACCATAGAGGAAGTGGTCATCTATTTTATTTGGGAATACATCATCACTCGGTTTGGGTGCCCACACCTAATTCACATTGATAACGGGCCCCAATTTATTGGAGAAAAAATTGTAACCTTCCTCAACCAATGCAATATCATCCACTCATCATCCAATCCTTACTATCCTCAAGGCAATGGTCAAGCTGAAATCACCAATAAAACCATCGTGGATGGACTTAAAAAATTGCTTCATTCACAAAAAAAAAAGGAATTGGGTTCAAGAACTACCTCAGATCCTATGGGCATATTGTACCACTCCCCGACAGTCAACAGGATGCACCCCATTCCTCCTTGCCTATGGCACTGAGGCCGTCATTCCTTTTAAATACCATCATCCAGTTTAAGATCACGAGCTGACTAATGAGGAAAATGAGTTCGAATTGGCTTGCAACCATAATATGATCGATTAAACTAGGGAACGCGTCATCGCTAACCTAAGTCAATATCATCATATGCTAGCCAGATCGTATAACAGCCGAGTCAGAAATCGTACCTTCCAAATCAATGATCTCATCCTTAGAGAGATTCCTTATCATCGCAAAGAGCCTCACGCTGGAAAATTAGCCAACAATTGGGAGGGTCCATTCATTATCACATGTCTCTCAGGCCTAGGATCATATTATCTCATGATAGAAGAGAGAATCCTTATTTCAAATCCTTAGAACACTAAGCGATAGAAATGATACTATCGTTAAGCGTCTCACTACTCCATTTTCATTTCTCGCTTCTTTTTTTTTAATTCCAAAAGCTAGATTTTCATCTCCATACAATATAAATTATGAACTCATCAATGAAACTTCCAAGTTTTTCACATCATCTCTCTACTTACGTAGATTTAACTAAATTCTATAGATTAAAGCATTGATAATACTAGCTTTCAATCGATCTTATACCAGTTAAATCAAGGATAATACTTGGTTTGGCTGACTCAACTAAATCTCTGCGATTAAAACTAATGTAGAAACTTGTTTTATATCAACGATTCTACCAAACATTAGATAGGGCAAAGGTAATACTAGCCTTCATTTACTTCAACACTGCCCCTCTCTATCAAATCAGCAGGTCGAGGGCCTAAATTTGTTTCCATGGAGGCCATACAGTTTCCTCGATCTATATCAACTCTACAAATCCAACCTTTATCTGACAGACTCTTGAACAAGGTATCTCTTTCTAACTCAAGTCTTTTTACTTCCTCTACAAAATAAGCAACTGTCAACTTTAACAGGTCTAAGTGTGATGCATGAGATACGACTATCTTCGATAAATGAGACCTCACCTTCTTAAGGCGTAACTCCAAAATTGTATACAGTCTTTTCTGATATGCCATTTCCCTTTCTGTCAGGGCATCAAAAGCTACTTTCTTTCAATTTTTTGATGGCTTTAGCTGATTTAGCCTGATTAATGGCCTCTAAGTCGGCCACCTGAGCACAAAGTCTCTTGATTTCTGTATTCAACTCTTCCCTGGCCGAAGTGTCCATTAATAGGTCATCTTTCTTCTTCATAAGAATCTCATTCGCCCTGATTTCCCCTTCCAAGACTTTTTCCCTAACAAAAGCAGCATCCAACTTATGTTGGTACTCCCTTAAGTTTGTATTTCCTTTCTGCACATGCCCTTAAATTCGAGCTTCGTCACCTTTTAGCTCCCTAATTTCACCTGACAAGCTAACTATATCCCCTTGGACTAGATGAACCTTAACATCATTTTTACTCCTCCTCGAGCGTTCTCCAGCCTCGGCGTTTCTGACGCGCGCATTGGGTTGCGCCAATTCAGTCTTCAATCGAGCCACCCTCTCATTTAACTTGTCACACTTCCGTTGCATCATCTAAAACTCCATATCCTAGGCAGGTAGGGTTGTATGCAAGTATTCGGCTACAGCTTCTAAAGCTGATAAATCCTCTTGAGCTATCTTCAGCTCGTTTTCTTTTTCAATCATTTTCTTTTTTAGCCGCTTCAGCTCACTTCTACAATTCTGAAAATTAGCTCGAAATTGTCTCTCCGATCTTTCTAGCGACTGAATATGGTATTGAACCATGTCAGCATGCCTACTCTTTACCATCATCGTGTCAATCTGGCTTTGAAGCTTCACTACGTGTTATTTTATCTTCGCAAGCCCTTTTAGCCCCTTATCAATTTCAGTATCCTCCTCCTCGATCTTATGAGTGAGGTCAGCAGCAGTCTGGGATACCTCAACAAACTTGAAGTGCACCTTTACATGTTGGTCTTCTCTATCCTCATTCGTCTCCCTCGCCCTATCCAACTCCTCTAGAAATTCTCGGTTGCATTAGAGTGCCTCATCTTCGCGCGAGCGAGCTTAATCCAATTCGACCTGCACAATATAGATACATTATATACAGTTTGATTTAGAACACCCCATATATACCTCATTTCTAACAAGATATCTGATTTCTAACATCTACCGTGTGCAACTACTTCTAGACTTAAAGGTCAAAGTACAATCTCAGATGGATGCTCAATGACATATAGTTCAAGGTCTAAGGTACATGTTATCTATATGCTACTTTGTCTAAAACTTTAATTTTTCCAATGCATTATTTTAGTGTTATTTTCCTAAAACTGATAACAAGTTTTTGGTCTGCCTCTACGTTTTATGTTATCTTATTTACTTGGTAACTTTATTTTAATATAGCATACAAGTCAAAAGGCCTATTCCAATCTAACCTGCAGCGCCGCTCGTGAGGACAGTAAGGATATGGAGATCACTCTTTCCCTGGAAAGCTCGGTCTCTAAATCTTTTATTCTGAGACTCATTTCTCTAAGTGCCTACAAAAGGGTTAACACAAAAAATATTGCTCAGCCTACAGAAATATATTCAATGCACACAATCGAATCGATTTACAGAGCACTTCCAAAATATTCATACAAAGTCATTTCTCTACCCTACCTTCTCATGCTCCCCCACCGGGAGCTCGGTGTCATCCCCTTAATTGTCTAACACCGTTTGGCGAGAGACGCCGTCCAGCCCATCAACAACTCCAACCGCAACCTCTTTTACCTCTTCATCATCTCCCTCCTCGACATAGGTGTCTGCCTTAATAGCATCCACCTCATCCTCAGAATACCCCTTCAGCATAAGGTGATGCCCAAGTCTTTTATGCTCCGCTACCACCTCCTCCAGGTTCGCTCTCGCCTCCACTTGTAGATGGCCAATCGCAACTACGTGTGAAGCCTTCAGGGCCTCTAGATTTTTTTACATCCTTGAGAGTATCAGCCTTCGCTCGAGCTACCTACTTTTCAAGTTCAATTTTCACCTTCTTTAGCTCAGATTTCTCCTCTTCGACTCCGAGCCAAATCCCCCTCACCAAATGAGCTACCTGCAAAGCACAATTCGACCTCAGCATGAGCTCGAAATGCAATACATAAATATATTTTACATAATTGAGCATGAAAGACCTACCATCTTGCGCATGTCCTCTTCTTCGTGAAGAATCGCAAGCCTTGCCCTTTCCTCTACCTCTCTAAGATCGTCCTCAGCAGCAGGTCGCTCTTCAGCGACCTTTTCCCCCGACTTTCTCGAAGGATCAATCCTTTTCCTTTATTTCTTTTCTGTCGACCTCACAACTTCCAGTGGTACCAAAGGCAGATAGACGCTTCAACATCTATTTTTTAGAATTGTTCAAGATAATTTGCTCGATGTAATAGACTCTGGCCGAACTGAACTGTCTATTCTAAGGGTCTTGGGTAAGCTTGTTCGTCCTTCCCCACCAGTTCCTTTCTTCTTTCCATGATCAATACCCGCCATCAACCTGGTCCATTGAGATTTCTGAACCTTTTTAGACTTGCTCCCTACCCATTTCTTTCTGCTAAGGCCAAGTTCTTCCAACACAAATTCGAGCTCAACCTCTTCCCCAGCAACTTCGTCCAACGGCGAATATTTCCACTCCACTGCGGACTTCGGGCCTACCATGCGCAACATTTTTATTATCAACAAAAGATCATACAGTTCAAACATATCAATATTATACACTATGCATCATTATGCTTACTTTATTTTACAGTTCTAAATAGAAGATCCAAAGGTTCTTCATCATCTCTCTGAAGGTAATTACCATTCACCCAAATTACGTTGTCATTCCAGGCTCGGCCTGCTTTGTTCAGATTGAAGAAGCCATGCTGAGTTGCACTCGCATAGAAATATGCCCCACCACTGGCGTGATAATTCTTTACCCCAAAAAACTCCAATACATCCTCAGGGGATATCCTCCTCACTTTCCCCTCATTCTCCCATTTCTTGTTCAGATGGTTGCAAATACTTATTACCTCTTACGTGTTCCTGTTCAATTGAACAGGATATACCCCGATCTTATTCATAACCCCTTTCGCCAAATTGGTAAGGGGAAGACTCAACCCGTACTCTAATTGAGACAGGTAACACAAAAACCCTCTGAAATGTCACTCCGAACACTCCCATAAAAATATTCCAACGAGATCGATTCATCTATACCCCTATCTCATTTCACCTCCTCCAAGTCGGCCAACAAATAAAAATATTCCTCCCCCGTCACTACATTACACCCCCTAAACAGCCTACCAGCGTATTCTACGCAGTTACCCCATCTCCCTCCTACAGCAGCCTTGGCTTTAATAAACTCTTTAAATACTTCCTAACAGGGAGGATAGGTCACCAATTTTCCAGGGAAACCTAGAAATTGTTCAAACCCTACTCCAACCTCACTGTCAGACATTTCAATTTTAGACTCTACCGTTCGACCAGAGGTCGACACCTCGTTAATAGGTGAACTATCCATCTTAACTATAATTCTACAGGCAAAGGTTTGATCCTACACAAATACCTTTCACGTTTGACCTACATACAGGTTCAGGTATTTATCATTATCTCATACACACCGATCATGCACGTACAAAATATCTTTCATATATTCTATATATATTTCAAATTTTGTAGATTACTATAAATAGAGATACGCTTAAAAGAGATACGCTTAAAAGAGATTACGATTTGCAAAACAAAAATATACATACATACATACATACATACAGCGCAAGTCTCTACTAACCTTCTGTGTTAAAATGAAAATCTGAAGCAGTGTCAAGCCCTTCCCTCACAACGCTGCTGTATAGCCACCTACGTGATTCAATCCCCGCAACTCACTTTGACTGTTGATTACTCTCAGATAAACTTTCCCATATTCTTTATAATTTTTTTGCGCTTCTCTTTCTGCACTTTTCAAGTTTTCAAAAGTTAAAAAATGCTTGAATGATGAGGACGAAGTACTATTTATTCTTTCTCTCTCTAACGGCTGGCAGTTATTGTGCCTCGTAAGTGTCGTCCTCGATTTTGGAACTGAGGCATCCTTTCTACTATCCATGTCAAACGTCTTGTACCTTTAAAATCAAACCGTCTTTCCATCATTACCCTTCTCCTCATATTTTAATCTATTTTTCTCTCCAACTTTCATATCTTTCTCTGACCTTCCCACACTCATAATGACTCACACTCATACGATATTAGATTTTTGCAGCTTTACATAAAAAAACTAAAAAAAAACTAAAAGCTCCTAATTTTATTTTTTACTGTTCTTGTTTCTTATACTTATAGTACTAGTGACGTCATTTTCAAAGTTAACAAAATTATCAAAGTTATTCAAAATTATCAAAATTGTCTCAAACGGCATTTGCAACTATAGAGGATCAATTTGACTTTCATCTTTTCTGTTAAATTAAAAACTTACATTTATTTATGATAGCACTTTACATATAATTACACCTAAAATAGCATTGATGACCTCGGCGACCACATCTAATCAGATATCCTCCAGCAATCATCACATCTTCAAACTTGATCTCCTCCATAGCAAGTAATCTCACTGCTTCCTTTCGAGCTACTAGGTCTACCGTTATTTCTCGGAACATCTCTTCGTAAAAATGATGCTTATATTCCCGCTTTATCCCAATCATATCCAAACCCTCCACATTCACCTCCGTAATTCAACATCATAATCTAGCAACCAAAAAATACGTTCACGCACTTTGGCTACTTTAATAGTCAGTCGCCCCTCAGTGGCATAACGGATTCTCTCAGAACGAGTCCACCTTATCATTTTTTTTCCTTCCACCTATTTCTTCTTCCTCAACCTCCTCTTCATTTTATACCCTGTCTAGCTATAAAATTCTACGCAACTCGGGATGTTCTTTTATTATCTCGTAACAGAAACCATAGAATCTTGTTAGAATTTATATCTAAACATATCTCTTTCTATCGAGCTATATCATTTCGTCCTACCTTATATCGACCTGATTCCTTCCAGTAAATTGTCACAGATCGACCTACCATTCCAAAATTTATGTAATTTCCATTCCTCTATATTTTTATCCAACCCCAGGTTGACCTAATGTTATCTACATAATAACATACTTCTAACAGTTCGATTATGATAATAATAACTTTTATGTCATACATATCATCTTATCAGTATCTTGGCAAACTCATAACATTATTCTTAGCTTGATTCCAGAGACATTCTATTCTATATCAACACAACGCTTGGATAACAAGTATTATTCATTTCGAATCAAATTGCAGATACATCTACTGATATTAAGTCTTTTAAAGTACTTAAAGATCAAATACTTTTACAGATATCAAGTCTTACAATCACTACAAAATCAGGTACTTTATAGATAACAAGTTTTTCGAGTGCTTTACAGATAAAAGATCTTTCTGGCACCCCAAGAATTAAGTCCTTCAGTTTGTCCTGTCTCAATGATTTTTTACCCTGATACAAAGCAGAAATTAGAAACAACAAAAAACTTCCCTTACATGAGTTTGGTCAAAGTCTAGTCGAACTTCAAATGGAAACTATGCAAGTAGTAGACTCAGTGCTGGAGCCAACCCTACAAACTGAAGGCCTTCTTAGCGTAAAAAAGCAATGGAAATGTAGAAGCAGACTTCCACTATTTGTCACCCTCCTCTACTATCATCACCTCCTTCTTTAAAACCGCCACCTCTGAAAAGTTAGTAGAAATGAAGAAAGCCCGACCTTAGAATCCATTCTAATACAAGTCATCAGCATAACTGCTCCGACGATATGCATATCCCTGTATATATCCCCCCAACCTTGTCCTCTGCAAGAGTACGGAGACAAGCCCAATATTCCTCGCCTGTCAAGACGATGACATGAAACCTCCACCTACAGTAAAATTCCTCCTCAACTTCAACCGCATCATCTTCCAACATACCTTGATAAGTCGGAGAAACAGGAGCGGGTATCGACATCTTCAGGGTTTGGTCGCCAAAGTACTTCAACTTCAACCTCTGCATTTTAGAAGCAATCCTCTCTTTAAGGACCATCCTCTTAGTCTTTACCATCTTTGAAACTTTCAGAGAATTTGACAAATTACAAGCGTACTTTTCTTCAAAACTCAGTACAGGTACTATTTATATAACCCTACATTTATTGTGCAGGTAGGTTTTTCCAAACGTCATCATTCATTACAGATGCAACTCTTCAAATCATAACCGTCACATAAATCAGCATCCACATCCTCATTTAATACACGTCATTTTCCCATAACCCACATAACTTCCATACAGTCAAAACCATCATTACTCCATTTCAATATCTAAGAACTTTAAACCCGAATACCGATTACCCACAAATTCTTTCTCAACCAAAGCCACTCGTGACTTCGATTGCAAGGGGGCGATTGTAGGGGACTATCCCTCGATCTCACCAAAAATCGAGTTGTCGCCAGTTCGAATTACCTCCATCTCAAACCCAGGCCCTACGCATTTTTAATAACTTCTCCAGTCAACATTTCAACCTGCTCCAAAACCGGTGAAGAACGTGGGTCGAACTCAAGCTAAAAAACCTTAACCAGTCAAAAGCATCTGTCTTTTACGAACTCGTCAGTTACTCAGTCAACCGCCACTAACCACATTGTTCGGAGAACGTACTCGAGCACGATGAAAAGTTGTAGAGAAGGCCTATATAAGGAAGAAGTTCCAGAAGAGACAGGGACCAGAAAATTACACGAGAAATTACCAAGAAAACTATTTGTTCTAGATTTTCAAAAACATTTAAACTTCTTAGTTACAAGGTTCAAGCATTTCTAAATCTATAGATCACATGTAATAAGATATCTGCCTCAAGCAATAAGATACTTATACAAAAATTCTTCACTCGAGGTCGTAGTTTTTTACCTATTCAGAGGTTTTCTTCGCTAAAATCACCTGTATCATTTCTTACTTTCTATTAGAATATTGTCGCAGGTTCATTGGTGTGATAGCGAATTCTAAGCCATTTTGAGCTTACAAAATTTGGTCATTACAGTTACTACAAGCCCTTACGAGATAAAACTCGTCTTATAGGGATAACATATATGTTTAACAGCTTATTACATATGCTAAATGCAATCGTATTAACCACGAAAGAGTTACGTTTTTATTCTTTTTCTTTGCTCGAGGACTAGCAAAATTATGTTTTGGGGAGTTTAATGGGCATGTAAAATTCCCATTTTATCCATCATATTTAAAGCTTTTAAACTTATTTTATTGTTAAATAAGTCTAATTAGTTGTAAGATAAAGTAGTTGAGGATAAATATAATTTGCCAAAAAATAAACTCCAGTAGCCGAGATACTTTTCTCCTCAAAATATCTAAGAAATTCCAGACTACATGTTCAATATATTATCTTTGGATTTAATTTTCTTAGATATATTTTGAAGATTATAGAAGAATATTGAGAATATTTAGACATCCCAAGAACAAAAGACGGACAAATGCAATTAACGAGATGTTGCCTCTGAGGGAGCGAATCACAACTGTTGACATCAAAGTGCATTGTATTCTTTGTCACTGTCCCCGAACATAAAGAAAAAAAGAAAAAATAGGTCCAAGGGTAGCGATTCTACTGCTGGTGATAATTCAGTTTTTACTGAAAGTAGAAAGTTAGAAACTGACGAGGCTAGTCCTAGCTCTGTTGTAAAAAAATGAAAAGGAAGAAACAGATATGCCTGCCGGAATATCACTATTGGTACTACCTCAATAAGATGTCTGTCGCTCAGGGCAGTTTTGATATGAAGGATTACGTTGGTGTTAATTTTTTCAAGCTTCCTTTCAGTGGTTATGGTGTCGCTATCCGCTGCGAGTACGTGGTCACAGGGTTCAAAGGAACCCAGGAGACCTTATGAGGGCGTTAGAGAACTACCCATAAATTTTTAAGAGTTCTGATGTCATAAAGACTCGTAAGAAAAAGGAAGCGTATGAATTTGACTCCCTCGTCGGGCAAGGCATCGGTTGATACTATTGAGTAATGTATATATGATTTGCGAGCTGCTTGCTTTGAAAGTGATGAGATTGTAGATCTTTTGCATGAAGAAATGGCACACTGATAGCTCCCCGACCTCTGGCCACTTTAACAGCTGTCCCATGTCATCCCCTTATGTGTCTCGCTAGGATAGGAATCCTAAGATTCCATCGACAAAAGTCGCTCATGTTTGAAGGTCAGATCTTGGCAATAAAAAAAGGCAAACTGAGTCAGAGATTCATCATTCTGCGAGTCCAAAGATAATGGTGTTCTTCAATGTTGATGTTGGCCAAATGGAGCCCCTGAGACTATCTTGAACATCGAGTTGCAAATGGCGAATGTAGTCTAACCACCTAAAACCTAGGTCGCCACTTGCGGCCAAATTATTTATATTTAAGGTGAAAGCTTGAACTTCTCCACCACTTTAAAAACTACGTCATCACTTACGATCGACCTACTTAAAATCTAGGTCGCCACTTACGACCTACCTAGATGACAGGTTATAGCGAGCTAAGTGTAGGGTGCTTAGAAAATATTTGAAATTTCCTACTTGCAGGTTATAGTGAGCTATGCATGGATCTTAGCTGACAAGCTCGCCCCCAAGTATAGGGTTTAAAAAATATTTTAATATCATATCTTAATAAGATGTAACGGGCTAGTTTTAGCTATGAGACACCAGGCTCGCCCCCAAGTTTGGTAAACTTGGAAAATATTTAATTAAGCTATGCTTGAAGGTTATAACGAGTCTTGTTTGGCTCTTTGTCAATAAGCTAACCCCTAAGTATGTGTAATTAATTTTTTCACGCTTGTAGGTTGCCACGAGCTAATTTTGGCGTTTAGCCGTTAGGCTCACACCCAAGTGTGGCTGCCTTAAAAATTATGTAATTTGGCCATGTTTATTTGTTATAACAATTAATGTTTGGTTATTTGCCAACAAGCTCGCCCCCAAGTATGGTTTACTTAAGAAAATTTAGAACTGCATGGTCACAACATGTCTATATTTTAACTTAACAGGTTTGAGGGTCACTATTATTAGGTGCCTAGTTCACAGTTTGAACTTGGAAAAATATTGGGGATCACCTCATTTGAGGGTCACCATTGTCAGGTGCCTAGCTAGTTCACACTTTAAACTCGGGAAATTGGGGCTCGCCTCATTTGAGGGTCATCATTATTGGGCATCCAGTTCACATTTTGAAATTAGGCTATTGGGTGGTTAGCCTCCTTCGAGGGTTGCTATTATTGGGCGCCTAGTTCATAATTTGAATTTGGGCAATTAGGGATCACCTCATTTAAGGGTCACCATTATTGGGTGCCCAGTTCATACTTTAAACTTGGGCAATTGGGGCTCACCTCATTTGAGGGTTACCAATTACAGAACATCAACCAAAACCAAACCCCTCAATCAAACCTATCAAACTAAAACTTTAATTTAATCTGATGCACCTTTAATTCTAAACCAAATAACTAAAACCCAACCCCAGAGTAAAAACCAAAGTAGTAGAGAGAGAGATTCTCGATTGAGACTATTATTGGATCTTCCCTTTTTGGAGATCGATTGATGGTAGAGGGTAATCGATTTTAGATTGAAACCGTAAGAGATACGGGGGAGGAAGTTTGATTTACGGAGGGAGAAGGAGATAGAAACCCAAAAATGTCATTCAATTCAAAAATTTAAGGTTGGACGACCCAGATCATTTCTATGGTCCAAAAGTACCATCTAATGTACGCATCGTTGTTCGCTCAGTGAAATCGACAGTTAAGACTCAATAAAAAATTTGGGTCTATTTTTTCTTATCTATATTACAATCTAAGGTACTTGTATCAAGACAAACTTAAAAATATACGTCTTCCGATAAATAAAAATCAATTGAAGGGTCCAGATGATGTTTAAGACGTCCAGTGAGAACAACCACCCTATTTTTCTTCTTTGTCACCTCCTAGGGTAACTCCTTTTAACTGCCTTTATCATAATAGAAAAACACATGTCAACATATAGCCATATGTCCACTTTCTAACCCATAATAGAAAAAGGAAACCGCTCGTAAACTACACGTTTCCCATTTATATCACTCACGGACCCTCCTTACTAAACCCAAAGCCTCTCTTAGAGCATCTGTAGTCGACTCCTCAAATATTAGCCACCAAATTTGTCTCTATTGGCTAATAAAAGTCAAATATTTTTTTACACTACATTGAACTCCTAAAAAATAATCATCAAATGCTACATGTCAACTTTTCCTTAAAATCCTTAATTTTTGGGTAGATTTTGTATTAGTTCTCACCAAATTTGATTGCCACCTAAGCATTAAATTTGGTTGGAAAAGTTAAAAAATAGTCAAATTTGATGACCAAATTTGACTTTAGGCAATTTGACTTTAATTTGGAGAGTCGGATGTAGGTGTTTTATAAGGATTTGGCTCTCCAAATTTGATTTTAAGCAAATATAAAGACTCGTTTACAAATACTCTTACGTTCTCTCTATGCATATTCCTTTCTCTAGAAGTCATTGCGTAAAGTTAGTGATCATAGTGAGTGATCTTCTCTTCTATACTGCGTTAATATTTTCTGCTATCCCTATTAAGCAATGAAGTTTCAATGATTAAAATTTTGATATTTCTCTCCCCATTGTCTTTCTTTTTTCTTCAAATGTCATGGGTGCATTATTTGATCTAATACATTTCATATTCTCTCAATTGATCTTTTCTCTTTAAGAGATTAGGGTTAGATATTTAAAATTAATCATAACTGCTTTGTTTGTTTTTCTCATGGATGATAATATCGCGTATTGTATACAGAATAATAAGAATTATAATAAAATTCTATTGGGTTTCAATAAAATGATCCAATATCTGCAGCAAGGTATCGTACCGTTCCTCAATCTATGTAAGACTGTACTGTTAAATAGGGTTTAGGCCTTTACGTTTACGGTTTGTTTTGCTTATCTTTTTCAGGGACGTTCTTTTCCCATGAAATAAAATGGAATGCAATGCATATGGATAGCTCGCCAGAATTGATTGGTAATCAATATACAGTTGTTTAATTCTTGAGTTAGTAATGTTATTAATTTGGTTTTAATACGATTACTTGATGATTTTCAGAGGCTATAATATTCACAATGATGGGTGAATCTCTAGCTCTCTCCTTCTTATTTGCAGTAATATTTTTCCTGATTCCTTCTTTTCTAACAAACTATCGATAATTGACAATGATGGATTATGTAGACAATCCTCCAACGAGTACTTTATGTCAAGTTTCTTAAAGCATGTCTAAGGTTTACAAGTTCTCCTCAATCATCAGTGGAGTTCTTCTCTAAGAACTGAGTTTCATCTTTGTGTTGTTCCTTTTCTCAAGGGTTGGCTACTTATGATTGTAATATATTTATTTTTGCCAATTTTTAATTTTTCAAAAATAAAGGCGGACTAACACATTTTTCCTTTTGTGGATTTATATAATCTATTTTCTATCTTCCATTACAGTTTTGTTTAATCTTTTTACTGTATATTGAGGCAAAAGGTGAGGTTTGGCCAATTAAGACTGCATATAAGCTCACTTTGGAATTTTAATCAAGTACATGGCAATAAGTTTGTTAAATCTGATCTAGCAAAATTGAGCACAAGATGTAGTAAATGCACATAGGTCTTCTATGAGAAGGCATGGCTATGATTTCTTTTCTGTATTAAGTATCATTGTTTTTGGCTTTTAGGGCTTTGTTGGTATTTTTTTACAGCAAAAGATAATTAAAAGATTCAGAACTGAGTAAGATTTGTATGTCTTAAATCCACAATATGAATTGAGAAACCCTAATTAGAAGAAAAGTACGAAGAACAAACCAATTGGTTGGGAAAAATTCATTTTAGAGTTTCAATTGCTCAAATAATCGATTACAATCAAATTCCTCTCAAGCCATAAGTCTCTCTTTCAGAGCTCCCATTGATCTAACCTGCTCTTCTCTTGCCTATCCATGCCCCTTCATAAGGGTTACAAGTTCCTAGTTACAAAATAGGACAAATATGCCCTTAAATGCCTAAATAAATAGGCTGAATCGCTCCTCTGCTGGAACATAACAAGTCTCCATTCGAACAGAAAAATGTATTCGAACAGACATTAGTGTATTCGAATAAAATACCTCAGATGCCTATTTATTCAAATAGATTAAAAGTCTGTTCGAATAGACCTCAAATTATTCGAACGACTCCAAATCTCATTCGAACAACTTGGTCAAAATTCAAAAAAATACTCCCTAGATCCTCCTGGATCATGCCTCCCCTCTTTAGGAACCTTGAGCTCCTGCTCAAGCTAGAACTGGAGATGTGGGAATGTGGCCATTCCCATTTCCTTGCTGTACTACTTTGACTTACTAGGTAGCTGGCCCTTCTTCCCAACTCGGAACGACTCAATATTACCCCATCATATAACATGAACTTTCTTCTCTAGAATACCATCCTCTTGTAATAGATCTTCTTTTTCCATCCATAAGTCATTAACTGACGGTAGGCGAGTGTCGATTGTAGAGTCTTCATCTAAAAGAGATGGCTCAAACAGCTTCAAATGCTCGACACTAATCACCGAATACATCTGCATATAAGGTGGCAAATTCAATTCATACTCACATGTCCTGCCTGAAGAAATTTTTGATGAAACACATTATGCCCATTGAGATTATCATATCCTGCAACATACTCTGAAGAAATAATAGGTTGCATCTGCATGGCTACCAACATAGTAGAAGTAGTTGGTAATGGGGGTCGAGATAACCTATCAGCCATTTTGTTGTCCACTCCCTTCTTATACTTAATAATCAAAGGGGAATTGTTGGAGATACGACATCCCCTTCATCTGGCGAGCTTGTTGTAGCTTGGATTGTGTAACTAAAAACTGAGACAGTCTATGATCAGAATGCACCACAACCTCTTCTTGCAACTATCCAATATCTGTTTGTTGCTTATGAGACGTTGTCATTGTAGACAACTTGATAGTCGACTTACCCTCTTGAATCGGTAGTACCAATAACACAAACTTGCTGTTCGCATTAACCAACCGCTTTACCTAAGTCATCATTACAAAATTATTGGTAGTGACATGCTCCTTACAAGCATTGATATGGAACTCCTTTCCCTCCTTCACAAGACGATACTTGCAAGCTCTACGGTAATGAATCGCATCTCAGTCCCAAAGATAAGGCCTGACACTCATCTAAAGGAACCACTTCACACGTCACCTCGTCAATAAACCTCTTAATGATCACAAACTTGAATGTACACTACTTCGTGATCATCAAATCTACATCTTTCTGAATCCACCCCAAACCATACGACTTAGGATGAGCTGTAGTAATCAAACCCATCTTCTTCACCAACGCCTCAGAAATTAAATTTTTTAACTACCCGGATCAACAATGGCCTCGACTAAGCTCTACTTCACCTGAATACTGACATGAAAAAGTTTTTCCCAACTCTCCTCCTCGATAGCCAAAGACTGTTAAAACATAAGTGTAAGCTTAGGATTCGGTTGATCTAAATCTAGGAGGTTAACAACCTCTGCGGCTAGTGCATATCTTTTTTTCTTGATCTTCTCCTCCTTTGGCCTAAGCTCCCGATGAAGTTTCCAACATTTATCTGAATTATACCCACTCGCCTTACAATGATTGCAAAAACTCTCCTTGGACGAAGATCCCTCACCTTTAAACTCTCCTTTATGCTCGTTTTTCTAACTAGACTTGTACCCCAACTTGTTCATGTCGTCTTCTTTATCACACTTCAAGTACTTTCCTTTAATAGTAATTGCCTTCACGGTAGCGTCCTCGATATTGGCCACAGTAAAGAGCTTCAACTCCCTTCTAATGGACCCCGACAAACCCCCCTGTAAACTTTATGAGAACCTCATACTCGTCCACATCAATGTCCAAAACCAAAGCTTGGTTATGAAACGGCGTAGTGTACTCCTGTACGGATTGCTCAAACTTTTGGTATAAATTGTGTCATTTGTACCATCTCTCTTGGTAAAATTACTTTCGCACTAATACCTTAAATTCTTTCCAACTCAAACTTCATACATCGTAGTATTTCTGATAAGATTTCCACCACGTGAGTGCATAACTTGCAAATTTCAACGCAAAAAAACATATTTTTTGAGCATTGGAGTATTCATAAAGAGAAAAATAGATCTTTAACCTATCTAACCAATTATTCAACATCTCAGCATCGATTGAACCGTCAAATACCGGAATTTTAATCTTAAAATTAATACGAAGATTACGTATAGGTTTCGATGACTTACCAATACCCGATCATTCCTTGACAGATTCGGCATCACTATAATCACTATCTATCTCCTCAGTACCCTCGTTACTATCCCCCTCCATAACCCCTTTCTTCCTTGAGCGGCCTCACTATTTCACCGAAGTGGAAGCCTTCGCGAGGTTCGTGAGACGCAATTGTTCTACCAACTCCCCTAGAGTAGTAGTTAGATCGGAAACTTTCATTTCTACAGTCGTGAGTCGATCTTCGGATTCGCCCATCTCTAACTTGTCCTTCTTCTTTGAATTGGGTTTTGGCGAATCTCCAACAGACTCACTAGCTTCTCCTTCGTTTGCTTGAGACGGTCACGTGTAGAGGCCATAAGCCACAATTACCCCTGAGAATTATAACTGGAAAGCTAATACCCCTTAATCCACAATACGAATTAAGAAACCCTAATTAGCAAAAAAGTACAAATAGCAAACCAATTGGTTGGGAAAAATCCCTTTTAGAGTTTCAATTGCTCAAATAATCGATTACAATCAAATTTCTCTTAAGCTCTAAGTCTCTCTCTCAGAACTTCCATTGATTTTACCTGCTACTCTCTTGCCTAGCCTTGCCCCTTTATAAGGGTTACAAGTTCCTAGTTACAAAATAAGACAAATATACTCTTAAACGCCTAAAGAAATAGGTTGGGTCGCGCCTCTATTGGAACAGAGAAAGTCTCTATTCGAACAGAAAAGTATATTCGAATAAAATACCTCAGACGCCTGTTTATTCAAACAGATTAAAAGTTTGTTTGAATAGACCTCAAGTCGTTCGAACGACTTCAAATCTCTTTCGAATGACTTGGTCAAAATTTCAAAAAAATACTCTATATATCCTCCTGGATCAGTCTTGAAGACGACTTTGGCAAGTGTTTCGAATTTACATCCGAGATAGTAATTGAAGGCTAACATTATGTATGCCACTGATTTGAAATGCGTAAGTAACAAAACCTTGAAAACTTTTACTGAATTTACAAAGTCAGGAGCATATGAGTCATTACTCAAAGGTGGCTATGAACAAGTAAGAAAAATGATTTCTTTTAATCCCGAACTTAAACAACATTAATGGTTCTTCCACAATTAAAAGTGACTCAAAGTAGTATTTGATCAAGAAATTAACATCGAAACCTCACTAAATAAGGCTGGCTATATTTGAAGAGAGAAGAACCCATGTTGTTACTTGAAGAGTTCAAAGGATGATACATGAAAGGAATGAAAAGGTTTGTGAACTTCATTATTCAAAAGTATTAAAGAAAACCAAAATAACGATTATTAATGCATATCAGTTGCCAGTTGGTGTGTTGGTTATGTACGTTTTCTTTTGCGTTAGTATGGCATACTAAATTAAAGCATAAGTTTTTCTAAGGATTTTATTTATTGTTAGTATCATGTTGGCCTGATATACAAAAGCACGGCTCTTTCTAAGGAATGAGGGATGCAATCCAAGAGGGGAGAGAATTCGCTTACACTCAGTTTGGCTATACTCTCCCTACACTCAACTCACACCATACAACTGAAGTGGAGGTGGCATTTTTTATTTGTTCTCTCTCTTCTCTTCTTATGTCTCTTCACTCTCACTATTTCTCCCTCAATTAGTATATTTTAAAACTAAAACTCTCTTTTTATCTCTCTCTCTCTACCCCATCACAATCTCACTCTCAGTGACTAGATCTCCACCATTAGAGAAAACCTAGAAGGTTCATCTCTCTCTAGAAGAACAAGAAGGCAATCGATCCCATTAGAGAAGCAAGCTATTAGTTGGAAATCAAATTAAACCATAACAAACGATTTGAGCATCCAAGTGAACCATAAGCAAACTGGTTCTCTCTCTCTTTATCTCTCTCTCTCTTGATCAATTGGTTGTCTTTAGATCTGCTTTAAGTTGGGGTTTGCATTTGTGGTATGTTCCAGACTTTATGCAAACACAGGGTATACCTTTAAAATTGTCAGTTTACACTAAATCGATAATGAAAATAGTCGATTTGCGCATGAATTGAATTGTCATTTTTCACTAGTATCGACAATGAGAATAGTTGATGGCTCGGTCAATCGACAATATTTAAGCATAAATTGTCGAAGGCACGATGAATCGAAAATTATAATGCATAAATTGTTGAAGACACATTGAATCGAAAATTATATTGTCGATAACTCGACAATTACTGTATTATAAATACATTAATTGGAAATTTTAAAGAAGAGATTTGTGGAGCTTGTAGCAACAAGGATCGACAATTAAATTGTCGATTACTTGTATTACTCAACCATTACAGGATTACAGATGCATTATGTAGTGATTTTAAAGAGGAGAGTTAATGAGTTTATTGCAATTGAAGGTTTAAAGTTTACAACTTACTCTATTTTTTCTCTGTGATAGTTATATTACAATGATGCCTTTAAGCCATTGGATAGATATTAAGATACGTACAGTGTACAATTCGTGTTAAAACTTATCGTTGGCAGCAACCAAACAATGGTTAATCACCACTGAAATACTTAAATCGATTAAGAGAGAGATCAAAAGACCCTAGCAGTCATTGTTGAGGTCGTACTTGAGTGAGATAGGTAGATCTAAAACCAGCAATCAGTCTTATTTCATAGAGAATGATCCAGGAGGATCTGAGTTTTTTTTACTTTTTAAGAAGTCTATTCGAACAGACTTTTAGTTTGTTTGAATACACCCTTTTGTATTCGATACATTTTAGCCTGATCATTTTTATTCGAAAAGACTTATGTTTGTTTGAATATATTTTAGCCTGATCAGTTTTATTCGAATACAAATTATGTGTATTCGAATACATTTTTGTTTATTCGAACAGAAACTTGTTATGTTTGAACAGAGGCACGATTCAACCTTTTTCCTTGAGACGGTAATCGCATTTTTAAGGAGTATTTTGCCTCGAGATGCGTTCTTTTAGTATTTTATGTTCCCTAGTATATAAAGGGGACCTAGGTTATTTTTTACGGTATGCTTTTTTATGCTAGATCTAGAGAGAGTTCTGGGAGAAACCAAAGGTTTTGGAGTGATTCATTGAAATCTACTTCATTTATTTTAAGCAATTAAGCTTTGTTTTGCCTAATTTTGGTGTTCTTCGTGTTTCTCAACTAACTAAAAGCTTCTCAATCGCATTGTGGATTAAGTGGTATCATTTTTCCAGTTGCGATTCTCAGGGGGTTGATTGGGGTTTATGGTCTCTATACGTGACTGTCTCAAGCAAACGAAGTAGAAGCTAGTGAGTCTGTTAAAGATCCATCGCAAACCTAATTCGAAGAAGAAGGATGATTTGGAGATGGGCGATCCCAACGAAAGACTCACAATTTTGGAAACAACAGTTTCTGCCCTAACTTCTATTGTAGGGGAATTAGTGAAGCAGTTGCGTCTCACAAACCTCGCTAAGGCTTCCACTTCGGTGAAACGGCAAGACTGCTCGAAGAAGAAAGAGGTTATGGATGTGGATGGTGATGAAAACGTTCCATTTTTTTATGATTCTAGTGCTGCCGAATCCGACGAGGAGTGATCGGTTATTGGTAAGTCCATGATTCTTTTGCATAATCTTCGTATTAGTTTTAAGATTGAAATTCTGATATTCAACTGTTTGATCGATGCCGAGATATTGGATAATTGGTTGGATAGGTTAGAGACCTATTTTTTTGTTTACAAATACTTCAATGTTCAGCAAATATGTTTTGCTACGTTGAAATTCGCAAATCGTGCACTCATGTGGTGGAAATCTTATCGGAAATGCCACGATGTAGGAGATTTGGGTTGGAAAAAATTCAAGGTTTTAGTGCAAAAGTAGTTTTATCCGATTAGGTATGAGTAAGAGAGATAGTATAAATGGTACAATTTGCACCAAAAGTTTAAGCAATCCGTACAGGAGTACACTACGACATTCTATAACCAAGCTTTGGTTCTGGACATTGATGTGGACGAGTATGAGGTGTTCATAAAGTACACGGGGGGTTTGTCAGAGTCCATTAGGAAAGAGTTAAAGCTATTTATTGTGGCCAATATCGAGGACGCTACCGTGAAGGCAATTGCCATTGAAGGGAAATACTTGAAGATCGACAAAGAAGACGACCATACCAAATCGGGGTACAAGTCTATTTGGAAAAATGAACATAAGGGAGAGGCTAAAGGAGAGGGGTCTTTGTCCAAGGAGTATCATTGCAATCATTGTAAGGCGATGGGCATCTTTCCGATTATTGTCGGAAACTTCACCCGGAGCTTAGACCGAAGGAGGGGAAGCATAATAAAGAGAAATATGCACTAGACGCTGAGGTTGTTGACCTTCCGGGTTTAGATAAACCGAATCCTAAGCTTACACTTATGTTTCAGCGGACTTTGGCTGCCGAGGAAGAGAGTCGGGAAGAGCTTTTTTATATCAGTATTCAGGTAAAGCAGAGTTTGGTCAAGGCCATTATGGACCCGGGTAGTCAAAAAATTTAATTTCTAAGACGTTGGTGAAGAAGATGGGTTTAACGACTATAGCTCATCCTAAGCCGTATGGTTTGGGGTGGTTTCAGAAAGATGCGGATGTGACGGTCACGAAGCGGTGTACATTCAAGTTTACGGTTTCTGAGAAGTTTATTGACGAGATAACGTGTGAGGTGGTTCCTTTGGATGTGTGTCAGGTCATCTTGGGTAGCCCTTATCTTTGGGATCGAAATACAATTCATTACAGTAGAGCTCGCAAGTATCGTCTTGTGAAGGAGGGAAAGGAGTTCCATATCAATGCTTGTAAGAACCATGTTACTACGTCAAATTTGGTAACGGCGACTTCTGTGAAGCGATTGGTTAATGCGAACGGCAAGTTTGTGTTATTGGTGCGACCGATTCAGGAGGGTACGTCGGCTCGAGTGTTGTATCCAATGACAACATTTTTTAGGCAACAAACTGATTTTGGGAAGTTGCGCGAGGAGGTTGTGGTACATAATGATCACAAACCGTTCCAGTTTTTAGCTACACAGTCCAAGCCACAGCAAGCTCGCCAGATGAAGGGGTTGTCGTATCTCCAATAATTTCCTTTGATTATACAGTATAAGACGGGAATGGACAACAAATTGGCTGATAGGCTCTCTCGACCCCCATTACCAACTACTTCCGCTATGTTGGCTTCTTTGCAGATACAGCCTTTTGTTACGTCAGGATATGTTGCAGGATATGATAATCCTAAAGGACGTAGTGTGTTTCGCCGAAAGTTTCTGCCAGGCAAGACATGTGTTCGTTTTGATTCGTTCTGAGTTGGGAAGAAGGGTACACTACCGAGTAAGTTGAAGTGGTACAGCAGGGAAGTAGACATAGAGGGCATCGCGCCCACATCTCCAGTTCTAGCTTGAGCAGAAGCTCAAGGCTTCTAAAGGGGGGAGCCATGATTCAAGAGGATCTGAGTTTTTTTTACTTTTTTAGAAGTCTATTCGAACAGATTTTTAGTCTGCTCGAATACACCATTTTGTATTCGAATAGAGTCTTTTCCTATTATAATACATTTCAGCCTGATCATTTTTATTCCAATACAAATTATGTGAATTTGAATACATTTTTGCTTATTCGACAGAAACTTGTTATATTCAAACAGAGGCGCGATTCAGCATTTTTCCTTGAGGCGGTGATTGTATTTTTGAGGAGTGTTTTGCCTCGAGATGCGTTCTTTTAGTATTTTAAGTTTTCTAGTATATAAAGGGGACTTAGGTTATTTTCTAGGGTATATTTTTTTATGTTAGATCTAGAGAGAGTTCTGGGAGAAACTTAGGGTTTTGGAGTGATTCATTGTAATCTACTTCATTTCTTTTAAGCAATTAAGTTTTGATTTGCCCAATTTTGATGTTCTTCGTGTTTCTCTACTAACTAAAAGCTTCTCAATCATATTGTGGATTAGAGAAAGAGATAGAGACAAAGAGATCAAACTGGTAATGATGGTGATGGATGACCGGCAAAGAGAGAGAAAGAGAGAGAGAGAGAGACTTGGGTGTTGGATGACCTCCCTAGCACCTCTTAAAAAGGCGATGAGAGGGGAAGACCGTCGGAGATGATGGTGTTGGATGACCGGGAGAGTGAGTGAGAGACTGATGTGAAAGGAATACTATTTTGTTTTGAATGTTGTCCTCCACGTCCCCACAATTGTTGTCAGCTAATATTTTCCCCTAAAAAATTCTCCAGTTGTGTGGTGAGGAATGAGTGTAGCTAATTTGAGTGTAGGAGAATCCGCTCCCATCCAAGAGAAACGAAGATGTAGGCTTCTATCATGAAATACCTTTAGAAACAAATGATTAACTACTAATTTTGTGGCATGTCAAATAATTAATTGTGCAGTGCTAAAGGAGCATTAACGTCCTTGCCGTGCGTAGTCACGGGTAGTATTAGTTAAAGATAATAATAAAAAATTGCATTATTAAGAAAACATAGTACAAGTTGGATTAAACTTACTAGATGAAACATGACGAAAATAAGTTAAAACAGAATTAACTTACAAGATAAAATATGAAGAAAACAGCACTTGTGTGACTCTTAATCACACAACTTTCAAACATAAATAGTTAAAGCTTACCGACCGGGCAAGCTCCACGAGCTTCTCCGCTTCTCAATCCGAGACTCTTTAACCAACCCTTCAACAACAACCTGAATAGTTCCTACATCTATAGGCAAATCCCTGTCCAACCTTTCATTGCACATGAAAAGGTGCTATCAAACATCTTCGATTTACAAAAGAGAGGAACAAAGACATCATAATAACCCGGATCTTCCAAACCTTTATTGTGCATGTAAACAACTTCAGCCATCTCTTCTTCAGTCAAGTCATACGAACCATAAGCTTTATCCAAATAACGATTATTGTAGTATGCTCTCATCAAGTGACTGTAATAACTATGACTAATATCTTTCATTCCCGCATTCTTTTTCCAGCTCTAACACCAACTTAGTTGCCTCGGATTTCTTCCGCGAAAGAACAAGCCCAGTCAACTTAGCAATATAACATGATTTATCAGGAACTAATCCACTTTTTTCATTCTAGACAAAATCTCCTCAGCCTCAGAAAATCGTCCATTATCATTATCAAGTGCATTCAAAAGAAGACCGTAAGTATCCAAACCTATCAGTTCTTCCACCCCAGTATTCTTTTTCTCCGTCTCCTCAAACACTGTGACCGCATTATCAAAAGACTAAATTTGACTTTACCCTCCGTATAACAATTGTTATTAGTGATTAACCCCCTTTTCTTTCAAAAAATGACTTTACCCCCTAGTCCCAATTTTTCTGATAGTTAATAACAGTTGACCGACTATTGACTGACATATATATTTCAAAACCCAACTTTACCCTTGCCATTTGACTGATTAAATTTCTTGGAGGTTAATAGGATCTAAAGGCTAAGATTGAAGAAAATGTATCTTCAATCGATAATCTTCTTTATTTGATGAATCGACAATCTTTTTCTCTTCGCTAATCAGTAATTCGTAGATAGATAATCTACATCAATGTCATATGCAACACCATCAAAAACCCATAGTAATCAAGTTTATATCTCTTCTCATTATCCACTATTTTGTAATTTCTTTGTTCATGTTTTTCAAGTTTTGAATTTCGGATTACGATGAAGCATAGATTAATCTAACACCTGAATTGATTTCATATCTTTGAACCGATTACAAAGGGAAACTCCTAAAGAGAGGCATATTTTTGTTACATAGTTTTGAAGGGTGCCACTAGCATTAGTAGTGAACACACAATTAAGGGTATAAGTAGTTTTCTATATAATCCACGTCGGTCAAAGATCGGTCAAACACGTTGGGTAAAGTCAATTTTGCACAAAAGTGGGGGTTAATCACTAGCAGTACCACTTATTTGGGGGCTAAGTCAAATTTACTCTTATCAAAATCCTCTATTCAACAAAGTGCCCCGACGACGATTGTATACGAACATGTATTCGGGGTAAGTGAGAAATTTGAAATGAGTAGGCAGAAAATGGGCTTGACAAATTTGTACTCGTTAGAATCTATGCAAGCTTGAAGGAGAGCATTAAAAGATTTTATGCTTTTATATTCGAATTTAAACATCTCAAAGGCCTCATTGGCCTTACTTAGTTACTTGCTTTTCCCAAGGAGCGAAATCCGATGAATCAAGTTAGCCTCACCGTTGGAGTCTGAGATGTTATTGTAATTATTGTTCTGGGGGATGACTTGTTTGCTGGAATCTAAAATGCTATTGTAACTGTTGTTCTGGGGGAAAACGTGTTTTATTTCAAATGAAACGAATAGGTAAATTATATTGGTTCAGGATATAGATGGGGAGGTGGCGGGATAATTTTGTGAACAAAATCGGATGATTCTTGTAGTGACCTGTCCTTCGAGCTGTGATAAACTCGAACTGATCCAATACCATACTCACACAATATACACGTGACATGCACTATCAACAATGATACTTGTACTACAAACTGATGAAGAACGTGGCTCGAACACTACAAATAAAATATAACAAAAATTCTCAAGCCGAGGTCGTGATTTTTACCTATTCAAAGGTTTCCACGCTAACCACCTGTATCATTTCTATATTAAGTTATATTAATTCTTATCACAAGTAGTACATTTGGTGTAAGAACTATTTCGAGCTATCTCAAGCTACTACTACAAAATTAGGCCATTACATTTGGCGCCATCTGTAAAAAAAAAAAGATATTTCCACAAAATCCTAAGGCATGCAGTTACTCAACTATCAGTTTCTAATCATGGTGATTTTAAAGTAACCAGCCATAGGAGTCCAGCTTGATCTTTCAATCGAACCAGATCAGCTCACAGAATTACGGGTAAACCTACACGCCGAAACAGAGAAGCGAAATGAGCTTGAGCGTCAGTTATTCCTTAACTGTGAGCTCCGCAAATAGGAACTAGAAAGTAGCGTCAAGCTCATTAAATAGAATTCAAGCGATATGAAGAATAGATGATAACAATGCAGACTACCTTGCAAGCCTTGCAAGATAATCAGCAAGTTTCCCTTTCCAGGGAACGTGATCAAATGCCAGTAAACTCCTGAGTTTCAGCACGGGAAAGATTGGGACCTCGAGGAGCAACTATCAAAAAAACACGAGGGTACTGGTACTCATAACCCTCAGCTTGTACACCAAGTCGCTCAAGTACCATGACAGTATGTCACACAGGAACATATGAATCTGCGCATCAAGGAATTAATTGAAGCTCAAGCTCACGGTAATAAGGATGATTTGACTGAATTGTAAGGTAGTCTGATAGCTAAAGCGTTATTTGATATGGAAGTACCGATAGGTTTCCATACTCCAAAGATACGTAAGTACAAAGACACTTATCCAAAGGAACACATTCAACAATTATATAATTCATTGGGATTATTCAAATTTGAACCACATTTTGTATCGTCTATTCGTAACAAGCTTACAAGAAGAACATCTCTGGTGGTTCCATTCTCTGCCTGAAGATTTCATCCTTAGATTCGACCAAATACAGAAGATCTTCGTCAAGACATGCTCACAATAAAGACAAGGAAGAGAATTTGTATACTATTATTTGTCATAAACAGTCTTAAGGAGAGAAGCTAGAGGTCTTTGCAAAAAAAATTCAAGAACTCTCCCGAAAAGTTGACAATCTTGATCATAATATAGCATTTCTGTATTTACCAATATACTACAGATCAATTACAAAGCAAAGGAGCATCTCCTCTTGAACAAACCCTCAACCTTGGAAGACATAATTACCAAGGTCAATGGGTATGTCTACCTGGAAAGGATGATGACCGAAAGGCATAAATCTACTAAAAACGTCCTAACTGAGAAAGGTCAAAACACATATCATAACAGCAAACCAAAGGATGGCCAGGGGGTGATCAAAAATATGCTAAATTAAACACAGGCAAATCTCAAAAAGGCAATTTATTACCCAAGTCAGTCCTCCCAAAGATGAATGTCCGAATCTAAGCAATTTTTCCTATACTGGTGAAAGACAAGTTTTATCGTGTATCTCAACCGCTAGAACCAATAGAAGACAAACCATACTGCATGCATCACAAGGTAACTCATCATGAAACTGACAACTGTTATGTTTTACAGAGGTTGCTGGAATTCATTTTCAAAGACGGGAGAATGCACGAGTACATTATCGACTTGGAAGGATACAAGAACGGAAGCTATAAGACTCAAGTAGAAGTAGTTCAAGTCGAAGATCAGTCCTAGGAAAAATACTAGTACCCTATGTACCACAGTAACATGATCGAGATCTATCAAATCAACAACTCTACCAGATTCAAGATATGGTTAACGGAATGCTGCGACCTCACAGTTCAGGATAAAGAAGTTAAACTCCTTCCTGAGTCAAGCAATCGATGAACTGGGATTTCATTTGAGGAATACGATATCAGTCACATCAAGTTTTTGCATCATGAAGCTCTAGTTATTAAGCTTAAGATGAAGAAATTTGTTATGCATACCATAATGATCGATACCGGCAACAGCATTAAAATCCTTTTTCAGAGCACAATTGAACAAATGGGATTAGTCGATCAAGTTATACCAAGCGACATCGATATCAGTGGGTTTAATGGATCCAAAGAAGAACAAGAAGGAAAGATCATCATACCCATCACCGCTGGACCTACCACTATCGACGTCATGTTCTACATCATCAATGTTAAATCCCGTTACCTGGGGACCATGGGCCGCTGCTAGGTACATAACATAGAGGCAGTAGAATCCACATACCATCAAGCACATCATTTCAAGTACAACGACAGCATCTATGAAATCAAAGGTAGTCAAAAGCTCTCACGAGTTTACAAAAATATAGTTTCTGCCATACTAGATACATCTAACAGATTTGCTATATAGCAATTACAGAAAGTTGGTTACACCAATGATCAGCCTTTAACAGAGGAACCTACATAGTACATTGATATTGATAGACCTAGTAGAGGTACTTATATTGGTACCAAGCTGGTCCAATAAGAGAATGACGCTCTCATAGATTTTTTACAAATGAATCAAGAAGTCTTTACTTGGACTTTCAATTAAATGTCAGGAGTTGACCCAACCAAGGCGTATCATAAATTAAGTATCAACAACAAAGCTACGACAGTCAAACAAAAATAGAAAAAGCTATCATCTCGTCTCAGAGATAAATTCAACAATGAAATCGATAAGTTAATCGAAGTCGGATTAATTCGTGAAGCAAAGTACCCAGATTGGATTTCGAACATTGTCGCAGTTCCAAAGAAAAATGGGAAAGTCTGAGTTTGCATAGATTTTACATATTTAAACAAACACACACCAAAGGAAAGCTTTCCTCTTCTAATCATTCATCAAATTCTTAATTCCATAGTAGGTTGCGAGTTATTATCTATGATGGATGCTACTTCGGGATACAGCTAGATACCCCCTCCTAGAGGAAGATCAGGAAAAAATCACTTCCATCACTGAAAGAGTATTCTACTATTACAGAGTCATGCCTTTCAGAATGAAAAACACCAGAGTGACTTATAAAAGGTTAATGACAACAATGTTTAAAGCACACTTGAGGAAAATCATTGAAGTATATCTCGATGATCTACTTTGTAAAAGCTTACAGAAGAAGGATCATATCACAGATCCCAATACGGTCTTCTATATTTTATGATCACACCTGATGAAGCTCAATCCATATAAATGTCAATTCGGGGTGCACTCAGGAATGTTCTTGGAACATCTTATTAGCAAGAAAGGGATTGAAGCCGGCCCAGATCAAATTCAAGCTCCACTAAACATACCGTCCCCAATAATAAAGAAAAAGGTACAGAAGCTCGCTGGCAAGATTACAGCTATCAATAGATTCATCTCTAAGTCTTTAGATCGATGTCGATGGTTATTCTTGTTACTTCGAGGATGTACCAAAAGAGGCAAAGTTTAACCAAACGAAGAGATTAAATGGACAGAAGAATATGAAGCAGTTTTTCAAGAACTCAAAGTCTATCTTCGAAAATCTCATGTAATGAGTACCCTAGTAGACAATGAAAAATTGATCATCTACCTCAAAGTTACAGATAACTTTCACAACTAGGTTCTTATTTGACTTAAAGGAAAGATTAAGAAACTGGTGTATTTCATCAGCAAAACCCTCACTCTAGCAGAAACAAGGTATTCCAAAATTGAGCAACTTTTCCTAACCCTTGTTTATACTTCACAGAAACTTAAACACTATTTTTAAGCTCATTCAGTCAAAGTCATGATGAACTACCCACTTTGGGAAATTCTATCTAAAAAAGAGAAATCAAGAAGAGTACAGCAAAGGTCAGTTAACTTGGGTGAACACAATATCAAATTTGAGCCGAGAACTTCAGAAAAGGGTCAAGCAGTGGCTAATTTTTTGGCACACTTCCCCGTCGAAGATTCAGATTAGGAAGAGCATGATCCCGATCTCACAGACAAACTCGTAAAAGATCCACCTACCAAGCCCTTTAACGAACGAGCTGAATGGGTTACACGAAAGGGATGGAGACTTCTTACAGATGAATTAACAGGACCCGTAGGGTTAGGAATCGAAATCGTACTGATTACTTCTTCAAATGGCAGAATTGAGAAATATATACACCATAATTTTGAAGCTTCCAACAATATCATAAAGTATGAAGCCCTGATCCATAGGCTTGATTTGGCGCTAGAAATCGGAGTTCCTGAGCTATCAGTCTATATAGATTCTTTACTAATAGTCCATCATTACTCTGAGCAATACAAGAAGAATGGAAAAATGGTCAACTATGTAGCCATCATTACTAATAGGATGGGCTGATTCACTAAAGTTACTCTCGACTACTTACCTCGAGGAGAAAATAGACACGCTAATTTTTTGGCTTATTTCGTTGGGGGTTTAGGTACAGAAGCATAATACCTCTATAACAAAGTGATCTCAACCCCCAGTATTAATCTCCTCTTGGTATGAGTGATCAATACTAGGAGCAAAAAAGAGGAGGACAGTGATTGGAGGAAGCCTTTCCTCACATATCTCGGCCCCAAGAATATGTATGATGGACCACTTCCAGAAGATCCCAAAGAGTGCAGACAATTGATTGAAAACTCCAAGCGTTACACCATTTAGAAAGGCCGTTTATATCAAAGATCAGTGACATGGCCTTATCTTAAGTTCATCTCAAAGCAACAAGAAGATAGAATGCTCAAGGAATTACATAAAGGGACTTGTGGCTCCCATGCCACAGGTTGCTCCCTTACAAATAGAGCTATTACACAAGGAGTATTTTGGTCTGGCATGAGAAAATAGGTGGGGGAATATTCCTGTAAATGCAATGCATGTCAGAGACATGGTCATTAAATACGAGCGTCTGTACTTGAGCTCTATGACAGTAAGGTATTCTGGCCTTTCAAGAGATGGGCACTCAATCTAGTGGGAGAATTCCCAAATACACCAGGCAACATAAAGTTCTTACTCGTTGCAATGGATTACTTTAAAAAATGGGTGGAAGCAGTTCCCCTTTGCCAAACTCATGAAGAAGAAGACATTTCATTTATCTAGGAACATATCATCACAAGATTTGGTTACCCCCACCTGATTCAGATCAATAACGCACCACAGTTCATTGGAGAGAAGGTAGTTGTTTTTCTTAACAAACACAACATCATTCATTCCCCATCCAATCCATACTACCCCCAAGAAAATGGGCAGGCCAAAATCACAAACAAAACGATTGTGGATGGAATCAAAAAGAGACTCAAATCAGAAAAGAAAAGAAATTGGATAAGGGAGCTACCTCATGTTTTGTGGGCATACCGTACTACACCAAGATAATCAACTGGATGTTCCCCCATCTTCCATGCTTAAGGAACTGAAGTCGTCATCCCAACTTAATTCGAATTAGCCTACAATATGAATTAGATTGATGAGACCCAAGCTCAAGTTGTTGCCAACCTGGGTCGATATCACCATATGCTAGCCAGTTCGTACAATAAAAGAGTCTGAAGTCGTGAGTTCCAAATTGATTATCTAGTCCTCCGGGAGATCCCCAAGAGCATAAAAGAGTAAAATGATGAGAAGCTCGCAGAGAATTAGGAAGGTCCATTTTTGGTCATAGGACGAACTAGACTTGGATACTACTACCTCATGACAGAGAAAGGTGTCAAAATACCAAGACCTTAGAACACTTGGAGATTGAAATGATACTATCGCTAAATCCCTAGCTTCCAAGCACATGATACATCCATTATCATTCTTTACATTCCAAAAGTGAGATTCCAATCTCCAACAGTATGTATATTCTTTTCTACTAAATAAAAACTTTCAAGTTTTTCCAGCATTATTCTCTATATATATAAATGTAGCATCTACAAAATCTCAAAGATTAAAGCAAAGGTAATACTAACTTTTAATCAAAACACATCTATCATCTACTAAATAATAAAGATTAAGGCAAATGTAATACTAGTCTTCAATCAACACACATCAACCAAATATCGAAGATTAAAGCAAAGGTAATACAGGCTTTTAATCAATGATTTCTACTATTTCTAAGACTCACGGCAAAGTAAAGTTTAAACTAGCCTTCATCTGTCTAACATCTGCACTACAAAAACAAAAATAGTTTACTTGCTTATACAGATTTTTCTTGCGGTATAGCAGATGAGACTTCCCCTACGATCGGAGCTCGTGAAGACATTAAATCTTATGCTCGAGCAAATACAATCTCCCTTCTATGATCAACTTGCTTTACAATAATGGGACCAATTCTAGTTTCTATAGTATTCAGGCAGTTACCTCGATCTACTTCAGTCTGACAGATACAACCTTTAAGCACCAGACAATCATGCAACCTATCCCTTTTAAACTCAAGCCTCTTCACTTCCTCAACAAAATAAGCAATTATTGTTGTCATTTCCTTCGCATGCACATCTTCTGTAGAAAGCCTGCTTCAATTATGTACGGCCAGATTAGTAAAACTACTACGTACACTCACAAATTTTTTGTTTAACTTTACATATCAATTTTTGGCTCGCTCCAAGCGTCCCTCTAGTTCTGATATGGCACTTGTCAATGACTTCATCAGGTCCAACAATCTACTCTGCTCATCCTTACTTTTCTCTTTATTATCATTCAACTCCTGTATATTCCTTCACAATAACAACAACTCTTCCTTCTTTTTTTGTAACACCTCATCTACGTTACTTCCACTGAAATAAGAATTCTTCAACATTTCATCTTTTTTCTTGAGAGATTCTTCCAACTCTTTTTCTTTATTTTGAAAAATGTCCAACCCATCCCCATTATATCTAGCTCGCTCATTAGCTTTCCTTAAAGCAGCTCGAACATAAACCAAATTTGCCTCCAATTATTTGATTTGCACCTCGGCACAAACCAATTCATCCTTAACATTAGCTTCGACATCCCACTATTTCTTCTTCAATCTCTCTATAACCTTCACCTTACTGCCGCGAAAACTTGACAGGTCCACCTTCAGCTTCTTCACTCGTTCATTAAGCTTATTACATTGATTCAGAGCATGTCAGAGACTAACATCTTTTACCTTTATGGTCTCACTCAATTTCATCACATCACTTACGGCACTCGCCAAATCAGCTCGCACCTTAACCAGTTCAAGCTCCTTCCTCCTCAATTTCGCCCTCAAATTATTAAGGTACCCTGTTAGCTGCAACATTTCTGCCTCTGACAATCTGGTAAGATATTGCGCGGTATCTACCTCTTTGCACTTCCCCTTTACATACTCTAACGTATTATTCAAGTTCTTAACCTTATTTTGAGCATTCACTAGCTCAACTTAAGCTCTCCCTAATTCTGCTTCTTTCATCTCGATCTTCTGGCGCAGCTCGCTAACTATCTTTTCAGACTTAGTCAACCTAAGTTCTACTTTTACATACTGATCTGCGCTCTCTTCAAAAGCCTTCTCGATCCTATCAAATTTTATTTTAAACTCGCAATTACATCTCAGTACATCTTCCTCATGAGATCGTGTGGTATCTAGCTCGGCCTGTATAGAAATTCGCTACATTGGGAACATTTTATATTTCTCATATAAACAGTTTAATATACAACAGGTTGCATATATTACTACATCTCCTACAGTCAGATTATACATCATATATCCACCAAAATGAGCTAGTACTTAGCCTTTAAGTTATGCTGGCTTCTCGTTCTGGTGGCCATATGCTCTACAATCACAATGATCTTCTAATATTTCAAAGTACACATTTTCTAACCCTCTCACATTTTCTAACCCTCTCACATTTTTTGGAGAATGTTTTTCTCCTAAAACCAGGACAAGATCGCATTTTTTTACTTAAATCATGTCTTCTCTTAGATCAATCCTAAACGAACAACCCATATATAAATTCAATGTTTATTGTTATTTCCTTTATATTCTCTAACCTGAAACTCAGCACGAGCAGCCGAGAGAGCTGCTGCATTCGCAGAATTTTTCTCCTTTGCAAGTTATTTCTCTAAATCCTCAATTTTAAGGTATAAGTCTTTAAACTCCTACAAATCAATATTTATACATCAATACATCATAGACTGATCCTCCAAATACTTTCAATGTATTCTATACGAAAAATAGTCTAATTCTACAATAACAAAGCATAAAAAAATAAAAAAAAATTACTACAGTTTTACTCTACCTTGTAGTCCTCCCCCCGATTATCATGCTCCATCCTCACAGAAACCTCATCTAGACCTTTAACAGTGTCATATGGAGGAGTACTTCCAGCCTCCGGGTCATCCTCTTGTTTGGGATCATCCACCTCTACAAATCGTCCTTCCATTATAGCTTGGACATCCTCCCCAGAGTAACTAACTTCTTGAAGCTTTTGCCCAAGATTGTTACGAGCAACAATCACCTCCTCCACATTCTTTCTGGATTCCTCTTCGAGCTGGTCCATCGTTATTTGGAAGTGCCCTTCAAAGACATCACCTCCAAGCTCGAGCACTCTTTATCTTCCGCAAGGTGAGTTCGTTCCCTTGCCAAATCCTTCTCCATCTGAGCAACCTGCTCTTTTAGCTCCATCTTCCCATCCACAAAACCCAAAAAAATTCCTCATAATACATGAATAACCTACAGAACATGATACTTAAATCATATTTGAAAATCTTGAATATATACGACAAATCATAATATTACCATTATACTGCCCAGCTCAATACTCACTGTTGCGTCCAATTCATTAGCGCCCTCTTGAGAAGCCAACCTCAACTTATTTTTAACAATGAGTAACTTATCCTCCTTGCTTGAAACCCCAACATCTTCCTCCACCTCATGCACTGCAGGAGGAGGAATACTTACTACTTTTCTCTTCTTCAAAGGAGTCTCGACCTCCCCACTCTCTAAGGTCGCAGACTTTAAACAGTCGACCTGGGCTCCTCTTTTCTTTGTCTGCCTATTCCTTGTTTTGCCAAATAAAGTGTCTACAGGCTTCGGCAACGAGGGCACAGGTCCAGTTTTTAATAATATTGTTTGTTTTCTAATATTTGCTGGTAATTCAGCTCCAGCAGCACTCGATAAGCCCTCTCCAATCATCTTTCTCTTGGCCTATAATTTCTGTATTTTAACAGATCAGCTATTAACCCTCTTGTGCTTACAAATCTCCAGCTCCCTCATTACAACTTCAAGCTCGACTTCATCTCAAGCTATAATATCAATCAAAGATTCTTTTCTGGTCATTTTAGAACGATTATTCGCATACAAAAAAATAGAATACTATCATGACCAAACATAGTACAGCCACAAATACAGTTCGAAAGTAATAAAATTTTCTTACATTTCATAAAATATTGGTACTTAAGGGGAAGGGTGTCCTCGTTAGCTCGCTAGAGACACTCACCCTTTACCCAAATTAAATTGTCATTCAAACCCTTCCAACTTAATTCAGGTTAAAAAATTAGGTTCAGTACTGTAATGGCCAAATTCCGCAAGCTTAAAATGGCTTGGAATTTTCTATCACACCAATGAACCTGTAATAATATTCGAATGGAAAGTAATAAATAAAACAGGGGATTTTAGCGTGGAAAACCTATGAACTACAACCTCGTGTGGAGGATTTTTGTTAAAAGTATCTTTATTGCTTGAGGCAGATATCTTATTACAAGTGATCCCTAAAAATAGAAATGCTTAAATTTGTAACTAAGAAGATTTGATGATTATCGAGAATCTAGAATATGTAATTTCTATGCGATCTCTTATGTAATTTTTTGGTATCTGTCTCTTCAGAAGCTTTTTTATATATAGGCCTTCTCCGCAGCTCTTCATCATGTTGGGGCACATTCTCTGATCAATGTGGTTAATGGCGGTTGAATGAGTAACTGAGGAGTTCATGTAAGACAGGTATCTTTGACTGGATAAGGCTTTTTCAGTTTAAGTTCAGCCCACATTTTTTACCAATTCGTGGGGTAGGTTGAAATGTTTGACTGGGAAAATGTGTTAAAAAAGCATGAGTCTGAGATGGAGGTAATTTGAACTAGGTGAGCTCAACTTTGGGTGAGATCGAGGGATAGGTCCCTACAATCGCCCCCTCGCAACCGAAATCACGAGTGGCTTTGGTTGAGAAAAGATCAACATCCAATCTCGGCTAAAATTCTTGATAATTAAAATGGAATGATGATGGTATTGACTATGTGGAACTTGTGCATGATATGAGAAATGACGTGTATTTAATGAAGATGTTGATACTGATGTAAGTGACGGTTATGATTCGAAAAATTGCATCTGTAATGAATGATGACGCTTGGTAAAATGTACCTGCACATTAAATGTAAGGTTATATAAATAATACATACATCGGATTTTGAAAGCAGAGTACATTTACCCTTTGTGAAATTCCCTTAAAAATAAAAAAATCTTTAATAATGGTGAAGACTCGCAGTATGGTCCTTGAAGAGAGGATTGCTTTCGAAATGCAGCGGTTGAAGTTGAAATACTTTGGTGATTAATCTTTAGAGATGTCGATACCCTCTCCTGTTCCTCCGACGTATCAAGGCATGTTGGAAGACGAATCGATTGAAGCTGAGAAAGAGTTCTACTGCAAGTGGAGGTTTCATGTCGTCACCTTGACAGGCGAGGACCGGTGGGTTTGTCTCCGTACCCTTGTAGAAGATAGGGTTGGGGATTCATATACAGGGATAGGCATAACTGCAGGGCAGTTATGCTAATTTGTTGTATTACCATGGATTCTAAGGTCAGGCCCTCTTCATCTCTACTAACTCTTCGGTAGTGGCAGTTTCAGAGGAGGAGGTGATGGCAGTGGAGGAGGGAGACAACCAATGGGAGTTTGCTTCTGCATTTCCATCACATTTTTGTGCTCAGGAGACCTTTAGTTAGAGAATTTGGTTCAAGCACTGAGTCTACTGCTTGCATAGTTTCCATTTGAAGCTCGATTAGACTTTAACCAAACTCATGTGAGGAAGCTCTCTGTTGGTTCCAATTTTTGCTTTGTATCAGGGTGAAAGATCACTGAAGCAAGAAGAACTAGAGGAGTTGATGCGTCAATGCACCTGAATTACCTGTGACTCTAAAAAAATAGTGAAAAACTTGTTATCTGTAAAGTTCCTAGAGTTTGGTACCTGATGGATAATATTTCTTTTGTATAACTGATATTGATGTACTGAAAAACTTGTTATCTATAAAATCATATATAGCATTTTTGATATGAATAAAAATTTGTCATTTAATTACTTGTGTCATGTAGATATAAAATGTCTCTTAGAATCAAACTGAATTATGTGGGATGTACGAAATGAATAGGAGTTTATAAGTTTTGAAAACATATTTTTGTGGGGCTCAAACTGAAATAAATGCGTGGTGACATTGACATTGTGATGTAGATATGATTTTGTTGTGTGTTTAAACATGTGGGGGAGAAAAAATGTAGTAAATATGTAACGCAGAAATTTAAGCTCCTATAGGTCGATAGAAATACAACTCTTGGTAGAATAAGCTCAACTAGGATAAATAAAGTAATGTATGTACTAGGGTTAAGAGATAAGTTCAAATAGTCTATTTTGGGATTTTTTGTTACGAGAATAAGGTGAAAATCACGTTTTAAGGGGAAATTGTGTGAAAATTTATAAATAAGGGTAGGATAATTTGTAAAAATGGAGAAGAGATCAGGATGGTACGGACTCGATCTTAGAGGATTCGTCATGCCGCAGAAGGACGATTGGCTATAAAGACTGTCGAAGTGCAAGAGAGGATTTTTAGTGTGTGTGGCTATAATGCCGAGTTGCCAGTGAGGGAGTGCCAGCTCGAAGGATTGGATGTAAGGAGTATGGAACTTGAGAATGCCCATTATTTTTATGAGGTTTGCTTTCGTTAATTGGTGAGGGATCCGGTAGATTGAGAAGAGATGGTTGGTTTGATTGTCGAGGTTGAGATCGAATTTGAAGATCTGAGGATTAGCGAATAATGTGTTAGATGTTATCATTCATGTTATTAAGGTTGTTCTAGACTTTATAAAGTGTTTATCATAAATAAATATAAGTTTGTTGAATGTAACAGAAAAGATGTAAATTAATCGGATCCTCTATAGTTGTAAATGTTATTTTAAGACTGTTGTGGCAAATAATTTTGAATAATTTTAAAAAATTTATCAGCTTTGAAAATGACATCATCATCATTATAAGTATGATAAATAAAGTCAGAGAAACAAAAATGAGGAAATGCAGAACTTTCTAGTTTTGTTTTGTATGTAAAGCTGTAGAAATTTGATATCGTATAGGGTGAGTCATTATGAGTGTGGGAAGGTCAGAAAATGATATGGAAATAGGAGAGAAAAATAGGTTAAAATATGAGGAGAGGGGTAATGATGGAAAGGCAGTTTTATTGAAAAGGTACAAGATGTCTAACATGGATAGTAGAAAGGACGCCTCGGTTCCAAACCAAGGACGGGTCATGCAAGGCGCAATAGCTGCCAGCCACTATAGAGAGAAAGGATAAATAGTACTTCTTCCTTATCATTCAAACATTTTTCAACTTCTAAAAATTTGGAGAGCACAGAAAGAGCGATGCAAAAAGATTGTCGGGGAATTAATAAGGAGTTATCTGAAGGAAATCAAAGATCGAAGGGAGCGAAAGATATTGGATCACGCAGGTGGCTATACAGCAGCGTCGTGAGAGAAGGATTTGGCGCTACTGTAGATTCTTATTCAGACACTGAAGGTTAGTAGAAACGTATGCTTTATATATGTATTTGTGCAAATCTTAAAAATAACTATTTATGGCAATCTATGTAATTTTGACATATACACAGAATATACTAAAGTTATATGTTGTACGTAAATGATCGATGTATACGAAATAATGATAGATACCTGAACCTATATATAGGTCGAGCGTGAGAGGCAATTGTGTAGGGTTGAAAACTTGCCCGTAGAACTTGTTGAGATGGATAGCTCACCTGTTAGTGAGGTGTCAACCTCTGGTCGGGCGATTGAGTCTGATAGTGAGGTTGATGTAGAATTAGAACAATTCCCAGGTTTTCCTAGACAATTAATAACTTATCCACCTGGTTCTGATACCTTCAAATAATTTTGTAAGGCTAAGGCGGTTGTAGGAGGGACATGGGGTAACTGTGTAGACTATGCCGGTAAGCAGTTTAGGGGTTGTACGGTAGCGGCGGGGGAAGAGTATTTTTATCTGTTGGCTGACTTGGAAGTGGAAAAATGAGATAGGGGTATAGATGAATCAATCTCGTTAGAATATTTTGATGGGGGTATTCAGAGTGACCTCTCAGAGGGTTTTTTATGTTACCTGTCTCAATTAGAGTACGGTTTGAGTCTTCCCCTTACCAATTTGGTAAAGGGGATTATGAATACGATTGGAGGCTGTCTTGTTCAATTGAACGAGAATATGTGGGGGGTAATAATTGTTTGCGATCATCTGAATGAGAAATGGGATAATGAGGGGAAAGTGAGGAGGATGACCCCTGAGGACGTTTTGCAGCTTTATGGGGTGAAGAATTATAAGGCCAGTAGTGGGGCATATTTATGTGCGAGCGCAACTCGGCGTCGCTTCTTCGATCTGAATTCAGGAGGTCGAACCTGGAATGACAACGTCATATGGGTGAAGGGCAATTGTCTTCAGAGATATGACGAAGAACCTTTGGACCTTCAATTTAGAACTATAAAACAAAGTAAGTATAGCCATGCATAGATAATATTATTGCTATGATTAAACTTATGCCTGTAGTCGATAGTAAAAATGTTGTGCATGGCAGGTGTGAAGTCCCCCGTAGAGAGGAAAGAGTCTTTGTTGGACGAAGTTGCAGAGGAGGAGGTTGAGCTCAAATTTGTGTAAGAAGGACTTGGACTTAGTAGAAGGAAGAGGGTTGATAGCAGATCGAAGAAGGTTAAAAGAGCACAGTCGACCAGGCTGATGGCGGGTGTTGACGAAGGGAAGAAGTGAGTAACTGGTGGGGAAGGCCGAACCAACTTGGTCAAGACCCCTAGAATGGATAGTTCTGTCTAGTCGGAACCCATTACGTCGAGCAAAATAGCTCAAAAATATCTGAAAAAATAGATGTTAAAGACTCTGCCAGCCTCTGGTACCACTGAAAGTTGTGAGGTCGTAAAAAAGAAAAAGAAAAGGGTCTAGCCTTTGGGGGAGCCAGGGGAAAAGGTTGCTGAAGGTCCATCTCCTGTGGTGGACGACCTCAAAGAGGTTGAGGAAAGGGCCAGGCTGGCGGCTCTTCAAGGAGAGGAAGACACGAGAAATATGGTAAGTTTATATTAATTATGTGAAAAAGTTACTTTATGTGTTTCGAGCTAACGCTGAGATCGATTCGCATATTGCAGGTTGTTCATCCTGTTAAGGGCATTTGGCACGGAGTTGAGGAGGAAAAATTTGAGCTGAAGAAGACGAAGATCGAGCTAGAAAAGAAGCTAGCTCGAGCTAGGACTAACGCTCTGAATGAAGCAAAGCAGCTGGAAGCTCTGAAGGTTTCCCATGTCGTAGCAATTGGTCAGCTACAGGTGGAGGCGAGAGCCAATCTGGGGGAGATGGTGGAGGAGCGCGACAGGCTGGGGCACCACCTGATGTCGAAGGGCTATTCTAAGGAGGAGGTGGATGCCATTAAGGCGGACAGCTACATTAAGGAGGAAGATGATAAAGAAGTGGAAGAGGTAGTTGTGGGGGTCGTTAATGGTCTGGATGGTGTATCCTATCAGATGGTGCTTAACAATCAAGGGGATGACGCCGACCTCCTAGAGGGTGATAATGAGAAGGTAGGGTAGAAATGTGCTTTTGTATGAATATTTATAAACTGCTGGATTGTGTGTATGGAGGAGACTTTTGTAGGTTGACTTTTTCTTTTTGTTATAAACTTCTTGTAGACACTTAGAGAAATGAGTCTCAGAATAAAAGATCTAGAGACCGGACTGGTCAGGGAAAGAGAGACCTCTACAGCCTTATTGTCTGTGTGATATGAGCTACAGGTTAGATCGGAATAGGTCTTTCGACTTGTATAGGATGTAGATGCAGATTAAAAAAAATTGCTACTAGCTTTAGGAAAATAACACTAATATAGTGCGTAGAAAAATTTAACGTTCTTTATATAAAGTATCATATCCAAAGCATGTACCTTAAATTTTGCAATATACCTCATGGAGTATTTGTCTGATAATGTATCCTGACCTTTTTAGTCTAAAAGTATTTGCACGTCGTAGATGTTAGAAATCATATATAATTTTAGAAATGAGATATATATATATATATATATATATATATATTGATGGTATTCTGAATCGAACTGTATTAATATCTTTATATCGTATAGGTCGAATTGGATTCAGCTCGCTCGCGTGTGAGGATAATGTACTCCAATGTAACCGGGAATTTGCAGAGGAGTTTGATAGGATAAGGGAGGTGAATGAGAACAGAGAAGATCAGCACGTAAAGTTACATTTTAAACTTATGGAGGCAACCCAGGCTGCTTCCGACCTCACTCAAAAGGTTGAAGAGAAAGATGTTGAAATAGAAAAGGGGCTAAAGAAGCCAGCGGAGGTAACAGAGCACGCCGCGAAGCTTCAAAGTCAAAGATGAATGACATAGTGGTTATGTTTATAAGGTAAGGAGGAAGGAGAGTGTAGAAGATTAGAAGGGAGGAGAGTGTAGGAGATGAATGACATTTATAGTAGAAAAAAACTAACCGTTAATATGGCCGTTAACAAGTGTAAAAAAAACTAGCCGTTAATATGGCCGTTGAGTAACTTGGACAACAAGTTTCTTAAGAAAAAATCTTTAAAAAAAACAAGATTAATACTCAAGATATTTTAAACAAAACATAGTTTAAATAAAACATAGTTTAAACAATATTAATACGCAACATAGTTTAAACAAAACATAAATCAAAGTTCTAAATAAAACATAGCCTAACTGGGATGACCTCGCTTCATTTGGTGGGCGCGTCTACTATGTGCGAGACTCTCGTCATAGGTACATTGCACAACCGACTCTGTCTGGTAGGAAATAGACATCTCAGCTAGTCTCTCGGACGTCTCTCGGATGATCTCATCCCTCCGCCTTAGCTGTTCCTCTAACTCGATCGTGCGTTCAATGTATTACCTAGAGTCTTCATATGCCGCATACGTCATTCCTTGGTTTTGATGCCACAACTCATCCGTACTATACATAGATGGACACGGGTACGGTACCTACATCACCGGGATTAGTATTTGTCTACATTGATCGCTCCTTTCCGCCATATCCATGAACCATCCCATATCATGCGAATCATCGGCTGCCTGAACACCATAGTCTTACATCTATGAAGACGTAGCTAAACTCGATGTAGGTGGCAAGTGTACATTGGGCCTCACTAGATCACGCCCGACTATCCAAATATTTCCCGCCCTCTTTACTAAACTACAACCGATCTTAGGATTTGAATGAATGGCACGCCAATATGTCATGTAATCTATGTCTAAAATAAGATAATCGCGACCATTGTAAAAATTCACATCTTCAGACCCTGATATAACGCTCGATCGTACCTTGGGAATTCCATAATCTCTTGAGGGGGGTCATAGGGAATACTATCATGCTCGGTCATCTGACGCATACACCGGTTTCCTAAATAACAAAGCGTATCGTTCCCGTAACGGACTAACACCAATGGAACCCTCTGGAAGCCCAAGTCTGAAGCAACTCTTACCTCTGTTCCATGGTTGCCAATCTATGTTGGTTATATCCTTCAATTCTATCATATCTCTGATCACAACAAAAAAGTGGTGGATTTCAGACCCCGTACTAGCCCTTTTATCTCTCCACGCACTCATACGGGGATAAATATGGTTAAAGTTTTGTACCTTCACTAGATACATTCCAACCCGACAGTACTCGAAGAACCAGAACTCCAACATCACAAAGAATTTGGTGATCGATTTCTTCACCTTCCCGTCCCTCAAAACTGAGACTTCATCAAGCCCCCGATACAAAGCCGCCATAATCGGCGTACCCCAGTCAAAATGTGATGCACCAATAATATCGTGATCTGTCAAGGTTGTAAGATAACCCGCCCGAAGAGATGTGCTACCATTTGAGAAGAAGAGATTACCCGTCATATAGGTAATAAATGCCCCCGCATACACGATATCTATTTGCGGGTCGTAATTGTAGAGACGTGGATTTAGAGGCTCTTTCCATTTTTTTAAATAGGCGAGAGTGATGTTACCGATGTCAGAGCTTGTGATTCCCAGGAACATCTTTTATACTTCCTCTAACTTGGAGTACCTCTCATCGTACGGGAGTTCGCAACCCCTCCCAAAAGATATGCCCATTAGCATGACGATGTCGAACGGTGTAAAACCCAGTTCCCCGTAAGGGAAGTGAAAGGTATGGGTGGAAGGCCACCACCATTCCACGAGAGCATGAATGAAACGGTTATCCATGTTTCCCCCCTTAATCGAGCAAAACTCCTCAAAACCCATATCGTCGACCAACTTCTTCAACGTCGGGTATACGGCAATCCATTGGTACCACTTTAGTACCTTATCCAATGATCCCCTATACTGTAATTCATCTCGGTTCTGACAAAAAAAACATATTAACACGCTAGAAGTTCATTCAGGCATTTTATCGAACACATTGCAATATACATTAATAACACTTGAAATTTACATAAAACTTACCGACATTTCCTCTGATCCAGCAGAAATATAGACCCAGCCGTCCGGGAGGATATCTACTCGGTTTAACTATTCGAGCATTGGGGAGGGATCGTTGTCCGACGTCAATTGTAACGGCCAAATATTTGTTACTTCGGCGTTCCCCCTTCATTTTACTTCCGCATTTACGTTGCGTTTGGTTTTGGGAAAACTTAATAACGGACGCGAACTAGACGACCCGACATTTTTAAGTGATTATCAGAGGAAATGGGTTGGGTGGAGAAACTTGTGGATTAAGGTTGGGTATTCCTTGGGTAAAACTTCAAATACTTGAGATATGCCTTTGCCTTTAGACATAATACTTAGAATACCAACTACAAGTATAAGCCTAAAAGATGCAAGTATTATGCCGTGTTATTCTGAACTGCGCGGGTAAATATAAAAAAAAATATAAAAAATTAACGTGTCATTTTTTTATTGGCTAGTAATGTCACCCGATTTAGAAGTGCGCTGGAGAGTTGGAAGGCTGAGATTAAAACACGTGGACATATCTTGAGCATTGGTTCTTGCGCGCGGTTCTGAACTGCACAAGGCAAAATCACCTTGGTTTTAAACTTGAACTGCTATGGGTGGATTTGGGGTGGATTGGATTCACCCTGGTTTTGGGCAAACCCACCCACCCGACTGTTGTGGATGCTCTAAGCGGTTATCTTAAGGATATAAATATTGGTTACATTTTCATAAGCTACATGTTACAGGTGCTTGTGATTCTAAAATGCAAATATAATTATTAAGGAATTACCCATGTCATTGAAATTATGCATTTGTTTGTATACATAGCCATTTAAGGTACATATATAAAATCAACAAGCCTATGGACTTAGACGCAAATGTTGACCTACTCCATATGGTTAGAGGTTATGTAATACAAATCCGCCCGACAAGAATTATTTTCACAGTGAGTAATCATCCTCAAAATTGGTCGCATTTCGATATTTGCAATTCAAGTTAAACAGCGGCAATTGTTCCATTGATTACTGTTAACACGAAATGCAAATTTTACGGGATAATAAGTATTAAAATGCGACCAAACTTTGTGAACACGATCAATTTATGGTAAAGAACATTATGGACGGGCATATTTGTATTACACTAACTTTAAAACTGTATATGGGAGTAGGTGGTTAATCTGACCGACCGGTAGGGAGGTCACTCTACACAAAAATGCTCTTGGTGATTACAAAGTGGTTAGATGGTAGTCCGTCTGAAGCAATTTTCAGACTGTATTGCCCTTTAAATCCAAATTCATCACCATTATTTTAGGAACCTTTAAATCCAAATCCATCGCCATTATTTTAGGAAACCTCAAACTAATTTGACTAAAGATTTTCTTTACTTCCTAAAGTGTCATTTGAGTTTTTTCTACTACATTTAGGTGTAAATAGAAATTTGTTAAAATCCAAATGGCCTTTATGTCATATTGTGTTTGAAGGAGTTTCTCTACCAACGGCTCTCTACAGTCTACACTTATCTCAACAAAACTGAGTTATGTTCTTCTTGTATCTCACTCTCTTTCTCCTCATAAAAATTTCTATAATCCCAATCTAATTAAAACTCTCACTATCCAAATATCATTAAAGCTCTAAGTTTTTTCGGAAAATACTTGTTACAAAGCTCAATAAATTTTATTCTGCAACACCACCCAATACTAGGTGTTTTCTACAAACTCCTCAAATCCTACATCATTGTTACTATTTTCAACAGTTGGTAGCTTCGTCTCTCTCTTACCGAAGAACACTTCAACAAAACTTAACAAGGATTGCACTCGATTCTGTGGCAGAAATTGTTTGCGATCATTTGTTGTACTCCCAATCGGTAGCCAACAACAAACCTTGTTGGTTCAACTCTACAAGGTGCACATTTTCTTCCTTAGTGATATTTCTTTGCCTTAGTAACCATGTTTATCTCATTAAAGTTCAACAATTTTGGTAATTTTACCATTAATACTGTGGTAACTAAAGAAATACTATGGTAACTTCACCATTAATTCTTCCCCGCCCTGTCCAAATTTCCCATACCTTAACCACGTCTATCCTTATATTCAGGATATCTCCCATCTTGTCGTAATTCCACGTCTATCCCGGTCTCTATGATACTTTTGTACTTTTGTTTGAGTGCCCAGGATCTGGCTCTCCCTCCTCCACAGTTTCCTTTATGCTTTCCCACAGGGATTCAGTTGAAGCATTCCATGTTTCGGTGGAAGTTCCTCTCAATGCATCGACTTTCTCTTCTATCACCCTTTTGACCTCTTCTGACGTTGATCTTGCCCTTGTATCATCATCATCATGTTTATACCCCTTGTAACACATATATTAAAAAAAACATAAATCAACCTATGTTTCTAAGTTATAAGTTTGTTACCTTTATGGCCTAACTTAGAGTAAGTGGTGTTATCATTAGAGGTCTGTGGAGAGAAGAAGCAGGTAAAAGATTTATGATGATCATTTGTACTTTTTGAGGTATGTGAGTTGAGAGGTTTGGAGTTGTTGATGATGAAATAGGGAAAGTTTGAGATGATTAAAATGATATGTGTAAACGTGGATATTTAGTTTATATTTCTATGGGACACGTTGTGTGTTATTGTGAACCATCTCAGCATCTGCATGCAAAATGGGATTTATTCTTTCCTCAATATTAGTAATTGTTTATCTGCGAAGCAGGCTCATGTTTGTATTGATTACATATTAACGATGACTTAAAATTGGATCAAGAGTATTAAAGTACTGTTATTGCGGAACTAATCATCGGCATTCTCGGCTTCTCTTTTATTGGTACCTTAACCACGTCTATCCTTATATTCAGGTGTTTTCCCATCTTGTCATAATTCCACATCTATCCCGGTCTCTATGCTCTGTTTGTACTTCTGTTTGAGTGCCTCAGGATCTGGCTCGCCCTCCTCCACAGTTTCCTTTGTGCTTTCCCACAGGGATTCAGTTAAAGCATTCCATGCTTCGGTGGAAGTTTGTCTCAATGCATCAATTTTCTCCTCTATCACCCTTTTGACCTCTTCTGCCGTTGATTTTGCCCTTGTATCATCATCATCATGTTTATACCCCTTGTAACACATATATTAAAAAAACATAAATCAACCTATGTTTCTAAGTTATAAGTTTGTTACCTTTATAGCCTGACTTAGAGTAAGTGGTGTTATGGTTAGAGGTATGTGGAGAGAAGAAGCAGGTAAAAGATTTGTAATGATCATTTGCACTTTTTGAGGTATGTGAGTTGAGAGATTTGGAGTTGTTGATGATGAAACAGGGAAAGTTTGAGGGGATTAAAATGATATGTGTAAACGTGGATGTTTTTAGTTTATGTTTCTATGGGACACGTTGTGTGTTATTGTGAACCATCTCATCATCTGCATACAAAATGGGATTTATTCTTTCCTCAATATTAGTAATTGTTTATCTGCGAAGCAGGCTCACGTTTGTATTGATTACATAATAACAATGACCCAAAATTGAATCAAGAGTATTAAAGTACTATTATTGTCGAACTAATCATCGGCGTTCTCGGCTTATCTTTTATCGGTGATCTCGGCTTCTTTTTCCTTGGCGCTCTTGGCTTTTTTCTTTTTAAGGCACTCTCGGTTTCTCTTTCATCAGCGCTCTCGGTTTCCCTTTCTACGGCGTTTTTGGCTTTTCTTTCTACTTACCCCTCTGCAAAAAACGAGATCGACTTCTCTTTCTACTTAGACCCTTTGCAAAATAAGATCAACTTCATGCTATGCCCTTATCTCAAAGCCACCCTCCTAAAAATAGTTATGGTGTAGTGGTAAAGTGGTAATGCTGGTTATTTAGAGACATGCTTTGTACTGTGCAGTCACAACAAAATCTCTTCACCAAAATAATTTAGAATAATTAAAATTTTGAGCAATCTTATCTAGCCAAACACAAAATGCATTGTATTTCTAACTAATATAGATTGTAAATTTGCAGGAAAATTTTCTAAATTATACTTAAATCAATCATATCTTCAAATTCTTCGACTTTACAACGAGCTCGCCGATCACGAAAAAGTTGCGAGGATAAACGACAACGTAATCAAATCGATTCTTCTCAAAGAAGAGATTCTAGAACATTGCGAACTCCAGAAGAAATTGCTGTTGAACGAACCCAAAATTCTACTCAGCAGAAACGGACACGTGATCAAGAGTCTGAGGAAGATCGAGCAACTAGGCTAGCAAACCATAATGCTCGTCAAAGAGCTATTCGCAATCAAAGAAACCAAAACACTTATGAACAATCAATGGACAACTATTTACATGGACGAACAAGAATTTGGGAAACTGGTGAAAGTTCTAATAATAACCAAGTTCCAATAATGGTAACAAGTGTTTCGAAAATAAGTGAAAGTTCAAATCCCAATAACGAACAAGTTTCGACTTTACCAACCATACAAATGTCAAGTGCTCAGCTTTTCAGAAAATCCTGCAAGAAAATAGCATGGAAAGGTATCTAGATTGCCAATGGTCCTTCCCCGATGTTAAGATGACTTCTACATCTTGCACTTTGTGCTCCTCTGAAAAACCACCTTCTGGCCTACCCCCTAAATTTAGTACTCCAATTACATGGATCTTTGTAATGTTTTAATGGAACTATCACGTCTAACCAATCACGAATGAATTCTCATTGCTCGAATCCATCCAATGATGTCTGTTTATCGTGTCAAAGGACAATAATACAAATATAGCGGAAATGACATCAATTTTGCACAAGATGTCAATGCAATAGCAACATCTCTCTCATGTAAACCATCTGATTTATCAGCCATCCTGATTGTGAACAAAGTCGAAACACATGGAAGCAAAGAGTTTCGAGTGCGAGGAGAGTATGTGCGCCAAGCTTTAGCTTGGCTCAAGCAAAATCACTTATAGTACTCCGATATTCATATCAATGACAGTTGCTTGCAAGATTTACCCAAGGACGGTGTACCCGATAACCTCCCTCATGTTCAAGATACCCGATCGTGTGATCCGAATGCAAGTTCTTCTTATGCACCTCTTCATAACGACTTTGAGGGCCCGCCAAAGTTTGAATCAGAGAATGTTCAAATTGATGAATTTAAAACAACAGGAACTGTTGCAAATGCCACTCAACCTAACCAACATGCATGTATATCTAATGTTATTCGAGTTGCAAAGAATAATGAAACAACAGCCCATATGCCATTCATAACCAATGCAATTAACGATTTCTCTACTCCATGATATATTGCTATCGTCTTTCCAGCACTATTTCCTTGTGGAACTGCTGACTTAAGACAAGCACGACCAAGAAAGGTCAATCCAAGTGAATACTTTCAATATCTAATGAAATATAAAGACGGTCGATTTTCCAAAGATCCTCGATTTCGATATTTTGCTTGGAACTCAATTTCTAGATGGCGAGCACTTGCACTTGGTGACGTCTGCATACAAAAGAATCCAGAAGATGGAGAATTGTCGATACAAGACATTAAAGAGATGTTAGCTTCTGGAAATCGGCAATTTCTGAATCGTATCTCATATTATGCGAAAAGTATTCGTGGAACTCGCGCCTACTGGTTCACAAGGCAACAAGAGCTTACCGCCATGGTACAACAGTTGGGTGCCCTAACAATATTTTTTTTACTTAGTGAAGCCGATATGCAATGGCCTGAGTTAATAGAATTTTTGGAACTAACTAAATGCTGCAAATCATAAAAAGGCTAAGGCTCAATAGCTAAACGAAAATCCTTTGGTTGCTTCGTGGTTCTTTCAAAAAAGAGTAAAGTTTTTTCTTAAATACTTTCTTACCACGGAATTCTCCGTAAAAGATTATTGGTTTCGGTATGAATGGCAAAATCGTGGAAGTGGTCATGTACATGGATTTCTTTGGTTGGAAGATGCACCTAACTTAAATGACGTCACTACAAACTCATCGGATAATGCAATAATAATCGATTACTTTGACCGTCTTGTCAGCACTAAGAACACTAATCTCAAAGATCCATTGACGTCAGATGGACATCCTTGTGCACGAAAAATCTTACCTGAAGTTAATATGGATATCGATGATGATGATTATTCAAAGTTGATCAACTAGGTTATGCGACACTCCAAATGTGGAAGTTATTGTTTGCATCTTCATAAAACCACAAAGCAATTAGTTTGTCATTTCAGATACCCATTCGATGTGCTTCCATGGTCCGAGATCATTGAGGAACCTCCCAATAGTAATATGTTCCGCCTTGTAGGTTGTAGAAATGACCCTTTGGTATGCTCACATAATCCAAAGGTCTTACAAGCTTGGCGCGCTAATATTGATTGGTCTCATGTACTCTCCGTGCAAGCTATTGTTAATTATATTGAAAAATACGCTGCTAAATCATAACCGACTTCAAAAAACTTTACAGATATTTTACGTGAAATAGCTGAGGATATTCGTCGCCCGTGTCAAACTGTCAGATCTGCAATCAAGAGGTTGTTAATGAAAACAGTATCGGAGAGAGACATATCAGCACAAGAGGTTTACCATTTGCTAATGAGTTACCATATTCAATGTTCATCAAGAAAGATAGTTGTTTTAACTTTGACTGAAAAAAGCTTGTTGTCTACAACTATTAGGCGAAGACAATCTAACGATGACGAGGATACTAGTGGAACAGACCCAAACTTTGTACTAAGGTATATGAATCGACCAAGTGAATATGATAGGATTTCACTACTTGACATGGCCAAAAGACATAAGTTCAACCGTAACACTTGGGTCACATCTCGGGTAGAAGCAATTGTTAGAATATTTCCACATCTTAAGAGTGATATTCCCCATAACAACAAAAAATGCGAAGCATTTTGCAAGCAAGAAGTGTTACTTAAGCACCATTACAGAAGTATTGAAGTATTGAAGGTGTTAAAGGTGGTTTTGGAACTTGGGAAGAACAATATAGAAACCTGCAGTTAGCATTAGCACAGGCTTCAACACTTCCTAATCCAATTGAAGATGATCTCTAGGATGAACCCAATATAGATCCTGCAATGTCAAAAAATCAAAATGAAGAATGGATTATGGCCGCAGCAATGGGTCCACTATTTGTTCCTGGCGCAGAAATAGAATTGGAATTAAGAGATTTTGATACCTCACACAATTGGGGAGAAGGACTAGATCGATATCCAAACATTGATGTGGAAAGAAAATTCATCCACAATAATTTATGCGAAATTAATGAATTGGCTAATGAGATGTTAAATATTCCCCTTGTAGTTCCATTGGAACAAATGTCCATCCAACAGCGATTGGCACATGATTTAGTGCATAATAAAATTCAAGCAGGAAGGACCATTCGAATGATTGTCTGTGGAGGTGCAGGGACGGGTAAATCAACTTTAATCAGTGTTATTGTCCGCAGTGTTGTTCAACATTTTGGAACAAGCAAGTCAGTTTGTATTATGGCTCCAACTGGAGTTATTGCTTTCAATATAGGAGGAGCTACCATCCACCATGAACTTTCAATTGCTGCTGAACGGAGACCAAACCAACCTTATAAACATATTACTGGTGAACAATGTCTTCGAATGCAATTAAATTTCAAGGATACCAAATTACTAATCATTGATGAGTACAGCATGCTTGGAAGATCGATGTTAGCAACTGTAGGCCTCCGCTGCCGAGATATATTTGCAATTGACGAACCATTTGGAAATGTATCAGTTATCTTAGTAGGTGATATGCGTCAATTACCTCCAGTGTTTGATAGCCCTTTGTATGTGAAAAATGGTAATAATATGCAACAGTGTGGAGCGATTGCATATGCTGGTTTTGAGAAATTTGTTTGTCTCTCACATATTTTTAGGCAATCTAGCGATGATCAACCAAGTTTTAGAGATGCGTTAGGAAGACTAAGTGATGGGACTTCTACTATGGAAGATTTAGATTTATTTCGTAGCCGAGATTGGTCTTTCCTACCAGCTAAAGAGAAGGAAAACTTTAGACATGCTCTTCGTTTATTTCCAACAAAGATAGCAGCAAATAATCACAACCGGGACCGTTTGCTTGAACTTGGAAAACCAATAGCACGAATTCCTTCAACCAATAATTGTAATACAGCATCTAATGCTTCTTCAGATGATGCTAAGGGTCTTGAAAATATTTTGTATCTATTCATTGGTGCTCGTGTAATGTTACGGTCCAACCTTGCAACACAAAATGGACTTGTTAATGGTGCAATGGGTACAGTTATGGAAATTGTGTATTCATCTTCTTCAAAACCACCAAATGATCTTCCACTAGCTGTCATGGTAGACTTTGATAACTATCGTGGTACACCATTTCGTGAAGGTTCAAATGTGATTTTTATTCATCCTCAAACTGTGAACTGGAAAACATCTTCGGGTACTTCGTGTTAACGAACCCAGCTACCTCTACTTCTATGTTGGGCAATAGCGGTATACAAAAGTCAAGGTCTGACATTAGATCGAGCTATTATTGATATTGGTGATAGGGAAAGCCTAGGATTGACGTTTGTAGCATTATCACGCACGAGGAAATTATGTGATCTAGCTTTTAACCCTATGTTCACCTTATAAAGACTACAAAAGATTGGCAAGTGCGCGGGGCTCGGACTGCGACTACTAGAGGAAAGCCGCTTAACACTAATGGCTATTCAACAACCATCATAAAAACATATATATTAAGGTGCATTTATTTTCCAATCAAACTCTTTTAAAATGATTATTTTAGCAATTTGGAAGCTTCATAATTTTTTACTTAGTGATTTTGGTTTTTATTTCAGATCATTAAATGTGCACTTGATCGAAAAGAGGACAACGTATTATGTTTATTGGGTGTTTTATGTTCGTACATTTACTTCGCGCGCATCATTTACTAAATATTTCAATGCTACGAGAACCGACTATTGAGACAAAGGTGTAAAATAAGTGCCTCATTTCCCATTTTATCACCCATGAGGACAATATCTCTATGTTATTGCTGCGATCATTCTCTTTGTGTACTGCATAGAACATGATAATTATTTTGTAAGAACATATATTTTTAAAATATAATGAGAAAACGTTGTTGTCAAAAAACATTGGAATACAAAAACTTAACGGTCGGTCCCACCGGCACCCGGTATACTAGTCATATGCTCAATACCTACATAAATATACATACACATATATCAAACTCTCTTTGCAGAGATTACACCATCGTTATAAGACAATTTTATTCTAACGGTAGTTAGGCCTTGGAACCTGGATTGGGATTTCTGTTTCTTGATATACAACAATATCGTGCCTGACCACTTTAGTATTGGACTAGTGGTTTGGGACCACCTACTGGAGAGATGAGAGAGAGGTCATGAGTTCGAAACCGAACACCGGGGGGTCATTCGCCAAGATTTATCCTTAAAAATGGAGCGTGCGGCTCGCGGGGTACCATGGCAAGCCCCGGGAGATTAGTTAGAAAAATGGTGAAAAATGATGAATCTGACGAACTTCCGAATTCAAAACAAACAAAAAACACGCTCCATTTTTAAGTCAAGAGACTAGTTAAGAAAATGGTGAAAAATGATGAATCTAACAAACTTCCGTATTCAAAAAAAAAAAAAAAATGGAGCGTGCGGCTCGCGAGGTACCATGGCGATCCCCGGGAGACTAGTTAGGAAAATGGTGAAAAATGCTGAATCTAACAAACTTCCCGGATTCAAAACAAAAAAAAAATGGAGCTGCACGCTCCATTTTTACCATTCGCCACATGCTCCATTTTTAAGTCAAGATACCATTCGCCAAGATTTATCTCGACTTAAAAATGGAGTGCGCGGCTCGCGGGGTACCACAACGATCCCCGGGAGACTAATTAGGAAAATGGTGAAAAATAATGAATCCGACGAACTTCCGGATTCAAAACAAAACAAAACCAAAAAAACTATTGTGACTGGAGGTTGGGAGGAAAGGGAGGCGAAGCTGTGCAAGCTAAAAATCAGCCGGGTTTAGTTAGCGGTACCTACCAAATCCGTCTGGTTGGAGTCAATAACATCAGAATTCTGAAAAAGAAGAAGAAGAAGAAGAAGAAAACATACACCTTTGATTTTCTTATTAGATTAAGAATAAATCAATTTACAACTGAGAATAAATAGTTGGACAAGAATTTGAATGGAAAATTAAAATACAGTAGCTACACCTAATGTACAGAATCCAATTCAGAGTTGTCGAGGTGAGTTGCAGCTATTTTGGTATGTTAGGACTGAAAGTACAAGGGGCAGCATGCGTAATGCAGTAGGAAGAGTTCAAGTATCATCCTCGGTGTCGGAAAGCAAGCAGTCCTTTATTTGTTCCCTTCAGACAAATTAAAAACATAGATTAGATTCTCTTTTTTTAAAAATTAAACCAAAGAAATACATGGACAGAAACAAACAAAATAACTATGTTCGTGGTTTAGAATTAATATAGGCTTTGACTGCCATTATAAGATGGAAAATAGACTTATTCCCCTTATGTTATCAGCTCTCAACTTCATCGTCAACACTGAGACTTGGAATTGAAATTCGGAGAATTAAGTCTAATTTTGCTCATATAACAGGGTCAATGTGAAAATTTCCCTGCAAGTAACATGAAAAAGAATTACCTTAGCCAAGATCTATCACCACCAACGCAATCCTTTGATCGAGTGAACATTGGCTGGGGTAAAAGAGAGTGGAAATGTTCTATAGATGACATGTCTTCTGGGAGTATCTGAAACCGGCAACTAGAACAGCAACTTGCCCCAAACATTTCAGCAACTGATTCGCAATTTCCGATATCGTTCTTAGAACTTTGTAGGTCCAATTTATTGAGCGGACCGCTGCATATGGGGCATAGAACCTCCGAGGGATTGGATTCATCAGCCTTGAGATTGTGTTTCTTGCGACGCCATCGGGATGGCAAACCAACATTAGAATCTTTGGTTTCTGGTAGCTTATTGAAATAAAATGGAATAAGCTTTCCTGCTGTCCTCACTATGGTGTGTTCACGTGCAGGATTTTCTTCCTGAAAAACCATTGTAGGATGTGGGGCAACAATTTTAGAATCTTAATATCTGAGGAGGTTTATCGCCTATTAGTTGTTTATATCAAATAAATTGTTATCAGCTTGATTATTTGAAGGATAAACAGATATTGCAATATTAACAATGTTGCTTGACACAATAACATAAATTATTTTCTCTCTTTTTTGCGGAGTTACAAGTGAAATAAATATAACCTCTCCAATAGTATTAATAATGATTGACATATACATGGTGAAACTGTATCTATGTCTAGAAACTAATATAACCTCTCCAATGTTAATATTATCATGCTTATACATTTGAGGTATTTCATTTAACGAATATTTTTCATGATTAAGAAGACTTTGACATATAAAGAAAAATCATGATATGAATGCTTATAGACAGTCTAATTGGTAGAATAAATATGACTAAGCTTACTTACACTAAGATAAAAGTTAAAGCACCAGAATTATGGAAATTGGATGAATCTATTCTGATGGGTGTAAAAGATATGTTTGGAGTAGTGGACCTTGGGTTACACTAATCCTAACTGTCAAAGAACCTCAAATGCTTTGATCTGGGTGAAGTTTCCAGGGTTAAGTACTAAATACTGGGACTTACAAATTCTAATGTCAATTGGTAAAGCTCTTGGCAATCCATTTCAAATTGATAAAGCAACCAGCAAGTTGGAATATGGCTTCTTTGCAAATGTGCTAATTGATATTAACTTATCAAAGCCCATACCTATTCAGATTTGGGCGAAGGCAGGAGATGATGAATTCTGGCAAGATGTTGAGATAAGCAGTTTCCCTAAATTCTGTGGACACTATAAGATTGTGGGTCACCAAATGGGGGAGAAAGAGAGAAGCAGACTGCAAAACTCTAAGAAAAGAGATCCTGTATTGGAGGTTACAACAACTGGGGGTGTCCTCAAGGCAAAAGAAATCCAAAAGCCAGTTCCAAAGTCTAACAAGACTAAGGAGATTCAACAACAACAAACTATAATCCCATATAGTAAGGATAACCATAAGAGTAAGGAACATGAGTTTCAGCCTACAGTTCTTGAAGAAGAAGATTAACCAATAATTATTTTTCGAGGACTGGATCACATAGCAGCCAAGTATCCAGGATTGAGACCAAAGTTTCAAGAGCTGAATAAAAGATTTAATATGGAGTTGCAGAATGTGGTCACTGATAGGGGTGTAGGTACTGATACAGTGAGGGGGTCTGTAAATGCAAATGAAGGGGTAGTTCAAGAGAATGAAGAAAGGGTTCACAATGCTCAGAATCTGCAAGTGGTTGAGTACATTCCTCCACACAACCAAATTAGTTCATCGCAGCATGGTTGGGAGATCACTCCAGCGGGAAAGAATACTCAACTGAGCACAGAAGCTAGTAGGGGTTCTACTAGATCACTCAAGAACAATAGTTGGTATAATTTGATGATGGAAGACCAGGAAGAAATACTTAATTCTCTTGAGAATGGGGTTGATGATCTAAACTGGCAAACAGTTATTAAAAGAAAGTACACAAAAAATGCAACTATTTTGAAACTGCAAGGAGCTTTAGCCCCAGCTACAAGAGCAAGGAGCAATAATCCCAAAACAAATTAGTTTTTACCTTTTAATGAAGGTTATATGTTGAAATGCAAGAGGAATTGGTAACAAGAACTCAATAAACTATTTGAGAAGTACGGTTAAGGAGATGGATCCTGATGTTGTTTGTTTAGCTGAACCTAAGATTAAACCCACTGTTGAGTTTATTCACAGATTGAGGCTTAGAGATATGGAGAACAAAATCATTCATAATGACACTGAAGATACTGGGAAATATATGAATTCTATGGAAAGCTAGTTTGCCTGCATCAGACACAATTCATAGCACCAATCAGGTTATCTCTATAATCACTGATGGTAATGTTATATCTGCTGTACATGCCAAGTGTTTAATAAGCCAAAGACAGGAGCTATGGGATAATCTAAAATGCTTCAACCAGTTTCCTTACCCATGGTTGGTGATTGGTGACTTTAACTCAAATTTGAGAATGGGGGAGAAGAGTGAGGGTAGAGGTACAAACATAAGAGCAACACAAGATTTCTCTGCTGCTATAGACTCTTGTGGGTTAATTAAGAGTGTTAGAGAAGGTCTTAAATTCAGTTGGACTAATGGTCACATGGGAAAAGCAAGGATTAACAGTTTGATTGATAGAGCTTTCTTTAATCAGCACAGGCAAGATAAGTATGGTGGATGGAGACTGAAGTTACTTTCCAGGATACACTCAGACCATTCTTTGTTGTTTGGTAATAGTGATTTAATTCAAGACCAAAGAACTGCCCATTCAGGTTTTACAAGGGTTGGTTTGAGCATGAAGATTTCTTTGACCTGGTGAAGAATAGTTGGCAAGGATTAGTAGCTGGTGCTCCACTATTTCTCCTGAAATATAAACTTAAAAGGCTGAAGCAGGACATTAAACGGTGGAACATTCCTATCTTTGGTGAGGTTAGAAGACAACAAAGGCAACTCAATGCTGAAATAGAGCAGTTACAAATGCAGCAAAAGGATGATATTGAAAATGATGAGATACATGAAGCTCTAGTAGTCAAGAAAAGGCAGCTGGAAGATATCACTAATAGAGAATCTATGCTATGGAAACAAAATCTAGAACCCAATGGCTACAAGATGGAGATAAAAACGCTAGGTATTTTCATACCATGGCTAAGATGAAAATTGCAAGAAGCCAAATACTCCACATTGATGAGCCATATTGTTTCTTTTTATGAGAAGAAATTCACAGCTGAACCAATCCATTTCACTGATAATTTGCTTGCAGACATTCCAGAATTAGTTACAGTGGAGGATAGTATAGCTCTCACAAGTACTCCAACAGATGAAGAAATAAAAGGAGATGTTTTTGCTATGAATCCTGGTTGGTTTAAGTGGGCTGTTTTATCAGAAGTTTCGGGAAGTAATTGAAGCAGATGTGGTGAGAGCTATCAAGTCCTTCTTTGTAGACAACACCTTACCTTGTTTTAACTCTGCCTTTATCACCTTGATACCTAAAGAGAAGTCTGCATCTAAGCTCAAACAATATAGGCCTATTTGCTTTAGTAATTTCAGTCTAAAGATCATCACTAAAATTATGGCTTCTAGACTGAAATTATTTGCAGATAAACTTATTAGTCCATAGTAGGGGGCTTTTGTACATGGCAGACATATACAAGCCAATATTGGGCTTGCCTCAGAGATGGCCAATGAAATGTTAACCAAAAGAAGGGGTAGTAACATGGGATTAAAAATAGATATCTCCCAAGCTTTACTTTGAGCTGGGAGTATCTAATGCAGGTTTTAAAGAAATTTGGATTTAATACAACTTGGTGTTCTTGGATACATACCATTCTCTCAAGTGCAAGGATTTCTATATTGATAAATGGGGGTCCTTATGATTATTTCTCTACTTCCAGGGGGCTCAGACAGGGAGATCCATTATCTCCCCTCCTGTTTGCCATTGCAGAGGATCTTCTATGTAGGGGGTTAAAGAGACTTAGAAATCACAAGATTCTCCAACCCATGGTGACTTATAAAGGAGTAGTGAGCCCCTCACACCTTCTATTTGCTGATGATATTTTTATCTTTGCAAATAGAGATATAAGGGGAATAAGAAAGCTATTTGAGTTTTTGATCCAATATCAGCAAGCAACAAGCCAAGCTATAAACAAAGACAAAAGCAAGCTTTTCTTTGGAGCTATGTGTGAAGACAGGAGAAAAATAATAATTGAATTGTTTGAGTTTTAAGAGGGGTCATTTCCAGATAGCTATTTGGACGTTCCAATGGTGCAGGGAAGAGTGAAAGTTGTTCATCTTAGACCTCTAGTGAATAAAGTTAGAAAAAGGGCCTCATGATGGGTTGGAAGACTTCTCTCATACCAAGGTAGACTTGTCCTTGTAAAATCTATTCTTAGTAGTTTACCCATCTATAATATGTCAATATATAGATGGCTTACTGCTATTGTTAAAGAATGTGAGTGCATCCTAAGAAATTTCTTGTGGAATGGTTGTCTTGAGAAAAAGAAAATTGTAACAGTAGGATGGAAGAAGGTTTGCAAGCCCATGGATGAAGGTGGTTTAGGTATTAGAGAACTGAGAGACACTAATACTTTTTTACTCATAAAGCTGGGTTGGGAAATATTCGCAGGCAAATTTCAGTGGTGCAAATTGATGAAATCCAAGTATTACAAGAGAAATGGTGAAATGATAAATTACTACAAAAGATCTTCAACTTGGACAACCATTCAAGAAGTCATAATACAAATGAGAGATCATATTTTCTGGAAGGTGGGCAATGGTAAGAAAGTTCATATCCTCAAAGACCACTGGATTGGTGAAAATGTTCTATAAAATCAAGTCATTGGAGACTAGCCTTGCAAGAGTTAGCCAAATTCTTCATGAAAACACTTGGAATGTTCCAGGTGACCTTCAAACTGTCTTCAACTATTTACAGGTAAACCCTAGTTCCTTATATGTGGAAAGTGCAAATGTTGATATAGGGATATGGAAACAAGATATAAAGGGCAAATTCTCAGTAAGTAGTGCATACAACTGGCTAAGGGACAAAAGGCCAAGACAATGGTGGTGCTCAATAGTCTGGAACACTCCTGTACTGCCTAAAATCTCAAATTTTGGTTGAAGATTACTCAACAATGCCCTCCCCACTGATTATGAGCTATACAGGAGGGGGGTTACTTTGGTCTCTAGGTGCTATCTTTGTGGATCAAACGTAGAGACTACACAACATTTATTCTGGGACTGTACTACAGCTTCATACTTCAGACAGTGGATATGCACATTGTTCAATGTACAGAACTCAATAAACAATCTCAGAGAGCTATTCACATTGGGAAATCTTTCAGTCCACTGATAAAGGACCTGTGGAACTCTATTATACTGATCACAACATATAACATATGGCATCAAGGAAACAAAACTCTCTTCCAGAATGTGCAGGTACACTATACTACAATGACAAGAAAGATTCTGCTAGACCTAAAAAGGAGGGTGCTACACATGCTAAATCACACATGCAGAATACTATTATGGACTTGCAGATACGAGCTAAGTTGGGGGTTCCATGCAGGTTCAAAAAAGCTCCCCAAGTTCTGTCTTGCTATTGGTTTCCACCACCAGAAGGCACATTGAGAATATGCAGTGATGGAGCATCTTTGGGTAATCCAGGTATTGGAGGCTGTTGATAGGGATCATCAGAGTTCTGTCCTAGCTGCTATGGTCCTTAATATCCCATGACTACTACATACAATGCTGAGTGTACAGCCATTGTTGAGTCACTTAAAAAAGACATTGGTGCTGAGGTATACAGATATCTTGATAACAACTGATTCCACTGCAGCCTGTTAAACTTTCAATACAAATTCTATTCCATGGAGACTACAGAGTAAATGGAGGTGGATTAAACAACAGTGTGAGAAGTTCTTCAGTTGGAGAGAATCAAATTTCTTAGCGGATGAAACTGCAAAAAGAGGGAGTAGGCTTGCTCAAGGCACTGAAGAATGGTATTGGGGGAGACCAACCTTCCTATCTGGGTTGGAGTTTCCATATACTGAGTACTTTAGATACTCTGTTTGAAGTGTGTGTGTGTGGATGGGGGGGAGCAGCATATGATTTTGTAGATCCAAGGGATGTCTTGGTTCCTTAATGATGCTTACACCCCTTTTTATTCCACTTTTGTAATTATTAGTCTCCCTGTATTCTTTTTATTTTACATTAATAAAAAAAACTCTACTTACCTATTTGATTATGCTCAATTTTACAATATAATCGTCAAACTACAGAAGTTTTGGGCAACATGTGTTGAGTAGCTGGGACTTGGGAGGGGACAGAGCAATAGAAAAAAGAAAGCATCCTTACCTGCAAGATTGAAATGAATGAGGACACCAAACCATTTATACCGGGATGAGGACCATTAGACACATCTAAGGTTTTTAAGCTGCATTACAAAGTGAGACCCACCATTAATACCGAAGTAATGTTGGAAATGAGAAGAAAAACATATTGTATTAGTTCGAACCTGTCAAGGCGGCAAAGCATGGCAAGCTCTTGCATAAGGCAGTCGCGAAGAGGAAGTACTACAGGAATCTCCCACCGTGCATCAACGTGTTGTATATCTGCCGGTAAAGAATAACCTTGGCCCTGATGAGCAAAAAAAGCATGGTCATACAAGTTCTAACAACTTTCACTTTGTTCTGGTACAAGAAAAGAATAAAGCTACTTGCATATAGTGAAATCCAGAAGAGATATCTTTCACACTAGACGTTTTACACAGTTTTCTTGCCTTTATTTCAACCTCCAAAGTTACCAGGGGAATGTGGTTTGAGAACTCTGAAATCCAGAAGAAAAGAATAAAGCTACTTGCATATAGTGAAATCCAGAAGAGATATCTTTCACACTGGACGTTTTACACAGTTTTCTTGCCTTTATTTCAACTTCCAAAGTTACCAGGGGAATGTTGTTTGAGGACTCTGAAATAAAATGCAAAACTTTGGCTTGGTCAGATTTGGTGCGATTTAGTATATTGCTTTTCTTTCCCTTTGCCTCAGATATTATCTTTCCGCGCAAGAAAGTTTCTTTGAGGATAATCAGCAAGAAATCTTTAATACTGTAGATATGAACCGGACTTCCTTTTAATCTACATCATATTTCTAAGATACATACTCAACTAGTTGATCGGCTCTATGTCCAGAAAAAGGTAGCTTTGCATCCACATTTTCAATTTTGGTGCCTTCATTTTTGAAACTAGATGTGTATTCTATTTACTTAACATACCATGACCCGCGGCTTTAATTGCATCGAATTGGATGTGCCCATCGTTTCTTGCCAACTTGTGACCTTACAGAAACCACCACTACCATTACCCCTCAAATTTTCAATCATAACATAAAGATTTTATTCCTAAGGGGTTATTAAGGACGTGGGAGATAAGTTTATATGACCCTTGTATTAGATAAGGAATTTTTCAGTATTTGGGTCAAGTGAGCTATATGACATAATACCGATGACATACCTTGACAGTTGCAGATATGACATGGCACGCAACCCTTGATGTGCATGATCCCACTACCAATTTGGTGTACCCTTTGTCAATAGAAATCTGCAGAAAGTAAACTCGTTAAAAATAATTCCACATTTCCTGTATCCTACACTTATTAATTAATAGCGCACAATTGAACCTTCTGTAAGGATAGCATGCGGAGATGTTGCAAAAAATCTTCTCTCCCAGTAACATCAACAATTATATCCAACAACTCTTTCAACTTGTTTCTTCCATCGTTGGATTCTGAAGAAACAATGCTCTCAATGGGTGTAATATGTAATTCCTTTGTCGGTGGAGCTAAAGTTGACATAATCAATCTCATATCTTGAAGTGTGTTTTCCTCTTCATGAGAGGGATTGAAACGAACAGCAGATTCATCAACAAAAGCAACTCCAACACCAAATACTGGATATAATTTGTCTCTACTTGCATCCAGATTCCTTTGTGCTTTACTTTGCATCTCATGTACAAATTGTAGAGCCACCCTGGAGCAGAACAACATCAGTCTTATGCATTATAAAAAAGATTCCCTACATGATACACCTTTTAAGTTAAAGTAACTAAATTTAAGGAGAAAAAACCTAATCTGAAACAACATTTACAATCCGCCCAACATATTATTAAATGTTTGTACGTGAAACTTAATTTATGTGTTAAATTATATCGTGCACCAACATAATTGGTTAATCTTCATACGAACTCTTTGAAAATTAAAACATGTCATCCTGAAACTTTTGTTCCTTAAATCACACTTTTTTTGTCACATAAAATAAATAAGCTCAATATTGATCAACTATAGTTAAATTGATAATATCATAGAAATATCAAATTTTTGTACATTTGGTATGTCAAGCATGACTTGTTTAGCAATCCCATCGTAAGCTAAACCGAAAAATGCCAAATAAGTTCACCACAAAACACCCAAAAAATACAATTTTTTTACACAAAAGTGAAAAACAACAAATCGTTTCCATGCCAATAAGCTTATTTCACCCAAATTTCATTTTTCCGTCAATGATTTCAAGCTTATATATTTTCCCATTGGAAATGGGTTTTCTACCATTCCAACAATCAAAAACTTAAATTCTCATTGAGTAGAGTGCAAAACACAGTATTTGTTTACATAATTTACGCAAATATGGGAACTTGAATACAATGGTAACAATCTAACATGAAAAGAAAAGAAATAGAAACCTGGAAGCAGGACCACCGGAGAACGCAACGAGAACATTGTCAGTTGGCGAGATCATATCATGAGCAGTAACAGCTTGCTTGAATTTCCCATAGAGATTAGCTCGGAAACAATCGAAGCAAAAGTTGGTGATTGCTTCAACATTGCAGTTGTCAGTGTTGTTGCTATCTAGGGCATCAGTTGCTTTGCATTTGAAGCAGATACGACGAACAGTGGTGGTTCCATCTTTGGGTATTGGTGTTGGTGTGATGGTGTCGTCGTTGAAGCAACCTGAATTGCAGGCCATGAATTTCTTCAATTGAGGTTTTTGATTTGGGGTTTAGGGAGGAACTCCTGGAGTAAAATTTGTCTCGACAGTCAACAGTGGGTGGGGATGGTGCAAAGCAAAGGTCTCAAGTTTCAACGTCTCGAGGAAAGTGCACCGTTTGGCTTTAAAGAAAATCCGGGGTGAAAGGAACACCGCGTGGTAATCCAAACTAAATTATTTCTTTCATTACTTCCTCGCTACTTCGTCTCCCCCAAAACCAATTACAGAGTATAGAGGAGAACCTTACGCTCTCCCCAAATGGTGAACTCTGGCACTAGTAGTAATAACTCTACACCGTCGGCCCCATCCTCCCATAACCCACCTTTAACACCATTTGCTCAACACCCATCATCACAATTCACTTCATACCTCTACCACAACCCATCGCAATTCCAACCTCAATTCCAATCACATACCTCACATCCGTTTACCATGTCGCAAGGGGATCCCAGTTATGGACAATATCAAAATCTATTTACACTCTCCCAACCGCAACCTTAGGCGTTTAGCCCGAACTATCAACCCTATCAGCTCACTCAACCACAAGGTTTTCAACCTCCAAATTATTTTTAAAAATACTTATTCTATGGTAAATCTACTTAGCCAGTTAAAGTGACGCATATGCGTCAATACCTGTTGAAGCGGCGGCGCCCCAGAAAGAAAAAGGAAAAGGAATAAAGAAAATAGCACCCGCAAAACAAAAGCAAAGCGTGAAAGTTCCAGAAGATGCTGAATTTTTGGACGAGACGGATGATGTTGGATTGCATTAGATGGAAACAAACTTTACGTGTCTCGCAATGGCGTGGGTAACAGCTTTTGTCCAGACTACGGGCCACACAAAGGGTTTCACTTTTTATCAAAAGGTCAACATTGCCTTTAACAACGACCCCAAGTGCCCCACAAGACGATCAAGTGGGTCGACCAAATCTCAGTGGTACGCCATTAATGCATAATGTGTGGTGTACAATGGGATAGTTGCTCAAGAACGTTTTAGGCACGACAGCGGGAAAACTGAATAAGATCGGATACGTTCTAATTTCCTTTAACTCAATTTCGTTTATTTCTCGCCGATATACACGTTATTTATTTGTATTTGGTACTTTTGCGAATTGTAGAAAATGATGCACACAAGATCTATCAAGGCTTGAATGGCAGCAATGACTTCAAACACCGTGAAGCGTATAAGATTTTGGCGCGAGAACCGCGATGGGCCAACCTAAGAGATGATGGGCTGAACCATGCAGGGAATATACCAAGAAATATAGTCAGGAGAACATCAGACAATTCTTCTCTGAGGAACTCCGTCGAATCAAACACTTTATCGAATGACCCCGGCGGCCCACCTGCACCTCAATCTACGGGCCAAAATTCTGAATTAGATGATTTGTTGTATAAGGGTGGAAGCAGACCCATCGGCCAAAAACTCTTTAGAAAGAACCTTGCAACACAAAAGGCATTAGATGGTGTCTCAGCAGCTGGTAGCGGTATCCAAACAATGTTGGATAAACTACGATTGGAGAAGATACAAGCAAAAGAAGAAAGGGAAAGAAGAATAGCAAAAACAAATCAACAATGGCAAGCCAAAATAGATTTGGAACAAGCAAGGGAAGATGGCAAAATCGTGCAGAAAACCTGAGTAATCTTTTTGGACCTCAATTGCAATACTATCTGCAAAGGCAAGTTGAGGTCATGGAACATCTGGCCAAGAGGGGCAGACCAGGTTCTTGAAGTGGTGATGAAATGTAATTTAACTTCGCTGTATATAGAAGTTTTTTTTCTAATAATGTAGTTTACCTTCCAATAATATAATCATTTGAATAATGTACTTTGCTATTGAAGAATGCAATATTGTTTTCGAAATGTTTATTTTCGATAATATTGCGTTAAAACAAATACAAGATTAATGCAATATCAAAAACTTGTTTAATAAACTTGTACCACAAGAAGCATTAAATTAGATGAAGAACACTCAGATAATACAAGAAATGGAGTACTAGGTTTAAAGATTTCCCTTCACGGCCCACAAATGCTCGATTAGATCATCCTTTAAATCAAAGTGCAGTTCTCAACTTCAAATACAGTTCATTTTCGATATAAAAGATTTTATTGTTCCACGTTCGCGTTCACGTACAATAGTTAACAGTTCGCCTTCGATAGTTGAGGCATCGGCCGGATTGTAGTCTAAGTATGATGGGAATGAACCTCGTTTCGCTTCGACAATCATATTGTGTATTATCACACACGTCTTCATGACATAGTTCAAAACCTCTGGTTTCCACAATTTAATTGGATTTCTTACAATATTGAACCGAGATTATAAAATCCCAAACGCCCGTTCTATGTCTTTTCGGCAACTTTCTTGTCGTTGAGCAAAAAAAAATTGTTTCGCTGTAACCAGATTGGATATGGTTTGGACAGGTGTTCCCCATTAGGGGTATATGTCATCCGTTAGGTAATACCCCATATCATAAGCTTTTCCGGCAATTGTATAATTGCAAGACGGGGCAATATCGTTGGCCAGGTCGGTGAAAATATGTGATTGTTGCAGAATATTGATATCATTGTTAAACCCTGGTAACCGAAAAAAAACATGCCAAATCCAAAGGTCGTGTGAAGCTACCACTTTAAGAATCAGTGTCGCCTTCGGGTAATGACCAGTAAATTGACTGTGCCAAGCTATGATACAATTTTTTTATATCCAATGCATGCAATCAAGGCTTCCTAACATGCCGAGAAATTCCTGTGACTCTCCGATCACTTTTAACCTTTCGATGTCGGCCGCGTTTGGTGCTCGAAGATATTCATCGCCAAAATTTTGTATAACTGCAACACAAAACTTTTTCACACATAACAAGATTGTGATTTCTCCTATTTGGATATAATTGTCAAAAAGATATGCCACAACACCGTAGCTTAGAAAACGTAATGTTGCGACTACCTTTTGATCTGGTACTAACCTGATAGTACCAACGTTATTGGGTTATTGGACAAAGTAATGATCATGTGCAACGACTGCATCGAATATACACAAAAACATGTCTTTACTCATACGAAAACGTCACCAAAATTCTTATGGTTCATATGTGTAATTCGGCTTGAAGTAGACCCGTATAATGTTGTAATGCCCCAATGGGTGATCTCATTTCTTTCTCTTATCCTTACGGACCATGACACTCCCGCCGTAACTCGAAGTCGCATCATGTACTATTAGGTTTGTTGCAGTTTAGTACATAACGCAAATTGCCACCGCACAACCAAAGATAAGATCGTAATAGAAGAACGATGATACACGTGGAGGATCGCCAATAGATGAATCGGATGATGAAGAAGACATTTGAGGCTATAAAGTTGAGAGAAGGGTGTAATACCAGATGGGGAACAAGTTTCCAATTTAAGAGAGAAGTGTAAAAGGGGGAAGAAATAGATATGGGTCAAAGGAAATCAGGTATTTGGCGGTGAAAAGAATATCGCGCGGAACATCGCGCGGTATTCTTTTCATCGCCAAATACCTATTTCTATTCGAATAGACCCTAAGTCTATTCGAATAAAGTAGCTCAATGCAAAATCTGTTCGAACAGATTTTGGGTCTTTTCGAATAAAACTGCTCAGTGCAAAAATTATTTACATAATACCTTATTTTATTCGAACATACTATTTATCTCTTCGAACAGACATTGGAAAAACTTATTTTAAATTCAAGACGCAAACAACAAACGGCTATTTCCTATGGTGGGTCATTCACAACGGCTAGTTTTAGATCACAACGAGCTACTTATTTTGGATAACAACGGCTAGTTTTGGATTACAATGGCTACTTTTTGCTATATATATATATATATATATATATATATATATTGGCTGGAGATGCTCTAACAACACTCATCTGCTTGAACTCAACAACGCCGAGTTTTTTCGCTCTAACACAAGATTCTTCAGTAGTATTTGGTTGGAATGAAGGTTGCGCCCTAGCTGCGTCCTGGCAGTATTTTATTGATAATCTACATTTTTGACAACTCAGCTTCAATCAGTTATAGAATAAAATTCATGTCCAATTCAGGATGCACACGGAACTTCGATACCCTCCTGGAGATTTATACAACAGGTAGAATGTTATTAAGGCTAAGTGTGATGAGTTTCATGAGATACGGATGAGTATTGATATACGGGTCAGAGGTGTTCCACTAGCCTATATTCTCCGCAAAACTAGAGATGAATGGTATGATAAATACAACCAACCATTTTCGTTCGAGACTCCATACGATATTTTTTACCGGAACTACTTCCCGCCTGATCCTCCTGGAAATTATCAGCTAGAAAACTATGGACGAGATCCGCTCCCCCTTACTAAATGGTCCGAGTTTATTCCTTACATCAGACGTGAACGATGAATTAAATTTAATTGTATTTGTTTTGAGTTATATTTTGTGCGTAGAACTTCTATTTCAAGAATTGTAATTGCATTTCTATTTAAATTCAAGACTCAAAATAAATTGATTAATATTGATTTATATAAAGAAATGTAACATCCAAAACTGATGTTTACAATAAAAGTTAGCGTCTACAAATATATCAAAAATACCTATATCTACTAAGACGGGCCACTACGGCTACTACCGCCTCCCCTGGTTCGCGGACCAGATCCACGCTGCCACGTCCTCGCGCCACCTCCAGGTGGTAACGCCACCCGTACGTCATGCCCCCTCCTCAGTTGTAGGTCCTGAACGGGACAAAAAAAATTTATAAATATTTTAACAAAATAAATATGACATTAGGAAAAAATAATAATAATAAATACTTAAATAAATTACTTACATGCGCATTTTTGTTGGTCGTCTACACTGTCCAAGTGCCTCCTCATAGTAGCATTTTTATCAGTCAACTCCTGTAGTCTTTGGGCGTCCTGCGCATACTCTGCAAGGGCAAGTCACCGCATACCATGAGTCGGGTGCCACAACTCATTTGCGCCGTAGGAGGGAGACATCTCTGGTGGGTCCCTCAAGCGGTAGATGGGGAGCAGCTCACGCCTCCCTGTTCACTCTATGTGCCACCTCGGGTTTTGCCCCTCAGGCTCGCCAGACAAACTGAAGTCCTGAGACAAGCTATGAACCGATGCTGACGTCACCACCACAGGTATAATACCAGCATTGAGTGCAGAGGGTCCGAAAAGATCTATATTCCCCATCCTCTGGGAATCTGTCAATAGGTGGCCTACCTCCACAGTTTGGTTAGCCCAGTATGAGACATAAGTCTTTCGCTCCTCCCCTATCACAAATTGCTCACAGTCAACGAAACCGGCTTGTCTCATCGCCTATAAATCAGCTGGACTGAGATGTGGCGACATGTTAAGCGGAGGATCCAAAGGAATACCCGCAGTGCCAGTCAACTGCCTCCAACATCTATCCCATAAGTAATACTTGCAGTTTCCATTTGGGACTTGAAGTGTCATCTTCGTACGGGACAGGAGCGTCGCAGCCCATACATCATCTAACTCAGATACAACATATTCCAACCAAGGTCGCTAGGTGATCGTCTCAATAGTTCGGTGGTCAATATGGTACCTTCATAGCATAAACAAATTGCCAGCCTGGTCATTTATTTTCTTCATGTTCCCCCTCTCCCATGCTCTGAGGCGCAGATAAGCCAAGTACTTAACATCTTCCTTGGCAATAGGGTGACCAACCCCACAATACTCGTAGAACCAATACTGCATTTCAGAACAACATAAAAAACAATTAGAAATTATATTTAAGACATTTATTGGAAGATATTTGATTTGTAAAAAGAAAATGTGTTAGTGTACCGTCAGAAGTTGAGCAAATCCAGTGATGGCACCCCCGGTCGTGACTGCGGTATCCAAACTATGGTACAAGGAAACAAGAATAACAGAACCCCAATCATATTGGGCAGCCTCGTCCAAATCGGCCACAGCCGTGAGATATCCAAGCGGGACGGTGTCGTTGGCCGTTTGGAATCACAAATATCCCATCATGAAGAGGATAAAAGCACGAGCAATAGTAAAATCATCCTCCCGACCAGCTGCGATGGTCAAGTACGTCCTCAAATGTGAAATGCTAACGTTCCCACTCTTTATATGACTGAAATCAATGTTGGGGAACAATTGTTCGCATTGGATAAAACACTCCATGCATCGTCATACGACACCTGTGTCGGATATCGGCCGATTGACAATGATGTCGGCATCTGGAAATCAAGAGGAGTGATCCCTATCTCCACACACGGGAACAGAAACGTGTGCGTGGTTGGCCACCAACGCTCTGTAAGCACCTGAATTAGCCGATTATATGAATTGCCCAAACGTATATTCATAAACTGCCAAAAATATATTCACCACGGCATCCCTTACAGGTGGAATTGTGGAAATCTCCTTCCACACTTTGATCACCGTAGTGAATGTGATGTGTACATGCATCGAATCCCGATTCTATTCATTGGAGTATTTTGTTAAACACTTGATTTATAGAAATAACAAATTTACAATTACACTAAAACTTACCGTGAGTTCCTTGCCAGTGTAATAGATATGAGTGACGTTGTATGGAAGTTGGGTAATAAACCTCTACGGGTAGTTTTCTTCGGGTGGGTTTGGTATAGGTTGTTGGACATCTTCAAATTTTACTCGTTTTTTCTTCCTTCCGGACCTCGACCGAGTTACGGCTCGTTGTGGATCTCTTGTCACTCTAAACCCAGGTAATGTACTGTGGGTCATCCTCTGACATTTGTATTGTGTTTTGAAAAAAATTAAGAAATTTTTGAGGTATACATTCGAGTTAAGAGAGAGAGAGAGGAAGAACCAATGTTTAAACTCGAATTGGGTTGTGCAAGTAACGGTGTTTGGAATACTGCGTGGTAAAAGGAACACCGCGCGGTGTTTTGTTTTCTTTAAAAAAAAATAAAAAAATTATATGTCTCACACTGGGTGCTGTGAGAGGTCGAGTGTGGGTTGGGTTTTTTGTGGTCCCCTGTCAGAGCCCACACCCATAGTACAACTGGCTGCTAGAGATGCTCTGATAAGATCTCAGTGCTTCACTTTGACTTTGCTCAAAAGCAGGTTCAAATCTTCACACAGACAAACAGTAATGGTAGTTGACTTTTCCAACATTTCCCCCAATTTTAAAATAGCTATCTGAATCACCAATAATTAAAATTAGGGTTTCTAATTGCCCCACCTTTCTTTCCCTAATAATCAATCCAATCGTTCATTCACCTAAAATGGCCTCATGGTATCAAACATTGCGAGAAATGGCCAACTCCAAGCCTCTGTTTCTAACGATCTACGTTACAGTCATTGTTGGCATCGTGTTCTCATCTGTGTATGTGTTTTCTTCGATTTATGGCGGGAGTTCTCCTGTTTATGCTGCCAATACTTGGTCTTCTCCATCATCTGTTTCAAGTAAGCTTTGATACTGTAATATATATATTTTTTAATTGTAGAATTACAATGTTCTTAACTAATATTAGTGATTTAAGTAGAAATGATTTGGATTACAATATGGGTATTGGAAGAATTTATTAAAATTTTCATTTTGTAGTAAATTAGATTAAGTATCAGTATTGATATCATTGTGTTTCTGGGATTTTGTTATTGCAAAAGTTTTTGTTTTTAAATGGCAGTTATTGAGAATTTGTTATTGTAGTACACCATATGCGGTTTGTGATATCTGCAAGTCTTATTGACATTGTGGTGGACGTGTTTGCAGATGAGAGATCTCCTCTGGTGGATCATACTTCCAACTTTTATAATCCACCTAGAGAGAATAGAGTCACACCACCTTCGGCATTACATCAGAGTCATCAGAGTATAGCAATACCTATCTGGGAGGTACCACCTGTTGGTTCAAAGATGCCACCTTTAGAGGCATTTCGTTTAACCAAAGAACTCGTGTCGCGTAGAGTGAAAGATAACACCATCATTGTCACATTTGGAAACTATGCATTCATGGATTTTATTATTACTTGGGTTAAGCATTTAAATGATCTGGATGTCTCCAATATACTTGTAGGTAATCTCATCATAGCTTGACCTATATTACTTATTGGGCTGCGCTTCTAAGTTCATTTTTCTTTCCTAAATAAAACGAGAAATTTTGACTTTGACCCCGGCTGTGTGATGGAAATTATAATTTGACCCCAAATTCGGAAGTTGTAACTTGCCCCCAACAAACTTGATGTTTAACTCATATCACATGATCGAAATTGGACTTACACTCCCAAAATTTATATTGCCAAACGGAGAGGTTACACTCCAGTTTAGTCAACACGGTTGGGTTAAAGTCAATACGTTCAGTTGCATAGAAATCCCAGTTTAGATTTTGTGCGACTACTTGAAGAAGTTGAACTTGTTGGTATAGGTGCAATGGACACCAAACTTCTAGAGGCTTTGTACTGGAAAGGTGTACCTGTTTTTGACATGGGTAGTCACATGAGTACAGAAGATGTTGGTTGGGGATCACCAACATTTCACAAAATGGGCAGAGAAAAAGTTTTTCTGATAGATGCTCTGCTTCCTTTTGGCTATGAGCTACTAATGTGTGACACAGACATGGTTTGGTTAAAGGTATTCCCTGGATCCTTGTGTAGTATGCAGTACATTTCTCATTTTTTTTATTTATCATTATTTTCTTTCTCCATAGAACTTTGTCAATTAGTCTTCTATCTTGTGGAACAGAATCCGCTTCCATATTTTTCCCGTTTTCCTGAAGCTGACATCTTAACATCAACTGATCAAGTGGTAACAACAGTTGTTGATGACAGGTTGGAAAATTGGCAGCAAGGTGAAAATAGTTGTTGTAGTGTTTAATGCGTCTCTTATAATTTCCTATCACATTTTCTTTGTAAGTTTAAGTAACCATTTTAGTTCTCTGTGCTTAACACCTTTAGCCGAGTAGTAATGAAAGCCACAAGTCGTCTTCGCGCCGCCCATGACGACGGTCGTTCTCCACGACGCATGGCCTCTCTCTAAATTAGATTTATTTTATGTTTATTTATTTAATTATGAGATAATCAGAGAATAATGATTCTTCTCCTTTATAAGGATGGTTAGGATTAGGGTTTTAGTAGTGTGAGTTTGAGAGAAAAGATTTAGGCTTAGAGAAAGATGTGAAGTTTGGGGTAAATCTAAAAACCTTAGGTCTTCGAGCTTTATTTTAAGCGATTAAGAGCGATTTAATTTAATTGAGAGTGAGATTTAGCTTCCGCAATATTGTTTCTATCAAATTTGGTAATCAGAGCAAGGTTAAAAATCTTTGGAATTTATTTTTCTCCGCGATGATGATCGAGAAAGAGTATCTTTGTCAATGGGAAGCATATCCCATCGAGGTTGTGGATGTAGATGATGATTGGTTCCTGCAGTTTGAACTAATCGACGTACTAATAAGAAGGGTTGAAGAAATTGAGGGGTGGGGCTGTGATGATTCGTTCGGCAGCGACAAACCCATTGCCACAATTGAAAAACTTTTAGGTTTTTGGCATGTGGAAGAGATAGCAAGCATGTCGCAACGGAGTTTCAATGTTGTTGACAATAGCATCGGCAACATTGGGTAGAGTTTCAATGTTGTAGGGTTGTCAATCGGAGAGAGGGATCGACCCGAGTCGCCGAAGGCTCGTGGGAGAGAATTTTCGATTGGTACAGCAAATCAAGCCAACGGAGTCGTTGATTTTGCTATTGAAAGATTCGGAGTTTTTAAGATGGTAAATAAAACCATCAGGGAGGGTTTTTCAAGTCTAGGAAGGCTGGAAAACAAAGATCCAAAGCATGGTTTTCGACAGACTATCGAGATAAGAGTCGGGGAAGAGATGACTTCTCCCCACGTGACTTGCTCGGGTCACATCATGCCAATAGGCAGGGTCAGGGGCACACAACATGTGCTTGGCACAAACCACTTGACACACACGGGACCAGGGACATTTGATGCCACAAGAAGAGGCACATGTTAAGGCAAGTATGGCATCGGGAAGGGCACATATCTAATAAATTGAGGCACGGGCAGAGACATGTAAGGCGTAGGCACAAATGGCACGATCATTGGCATGTCTTTAGTAAGGTCATGTGCCGGGAACGTGCCACATCAAATAAAACCAACTGGGTACGGACCCAAGTCATCAACCCAAATGGGGAGACTCAGCCCAACCCACCTATCTTCACCTCCCACCAACTCTTTCAGCAACTGACCCAACCCCAACGATGGTCGTGGCTGCTATTATGACTTCTCCAGCCTCCATTTACGCACAACGGGCAACCCCGTTTGCCCCCACCACCATACCGGTCCCCTTAATTATTCCAACAGTGCCAATCACGACATTTATCATCGGAACTCCGACAACTAATCCGAGCATCAACGCATCTCCGAAAACCAACACAATTGCGATGCTTGAGGAGAAACAGGTTAGTTCATGGAGCATAGGAGACAAAGTGATCAACATACAAAATTTGGGGAGAGAAGACCACGTGATGGAGGAGAAAGAGTAGAGTTCTATTCGCACATAATTCTAGGGAGAAAAGAAGGGAATAGGAGTGAGTAATTCTATGGTATAAGGTATAACACAAGCTCCACAACCCTTACAAACAGCACATGGGATACATAGGTCGACTTGGGTACATCAACCCGTTTCAGCAGTACATAAGAATGTGGTACCCGTTTTGGGTAGAGTTTGAAGATTGTCCATGTTGAACGATGTAGTTTTTTTGGGGATTTTCGATACGCATGGGATTTTTGGCAATACAACATTTAATCTTTTCGCAGGCAAAGTCAGCGGGAAGTACCGTGGACGGATTCAGACTCGTCTTATTCTCGGAGCCACACCGTCAGAGTTCAAAAATCGTGGTTGAATTTTTCCGCAGCAGGGGAGAGTTGATAAGCTGCAGGGTTGTCTCCGTGTATCCCATAACTGTGGTCGTTTTCCACGACTCATGGCCTCTCTCTAAATTAGATTTATTTTATGTTTATTTATTTAATTAGGAGATAATCTCCATTACCTTAATTTTAGGAGAGAATAATGATCCTTCTCCTTTATAAGGATGGTTAGGATTAGGGTTTAAGTTAGTGTGAGTTTTGAGAGAAAAGCTTTAGGCTTAGAGAGAGATGTGAAGTTTGGGGTAAATCTAAAAACCCTGGGTCTTCGACATTTATTTTAAGTGATTAAGTGCGATTTAGTTTAATTGAAAGTGAGATTTAGCTTCCGCCATATTGTTTCTATCTAGTAACATGATTTCCTTTCGAAGTTGTGCAAGCTACAATTAAGTTAGCTTCACTATCATTAAACCGTCATTCTTCTTAAAATGTCAAGTTTATCAAGGCAACACAAAAGATCTTCCCAAGATGGAAAGCAAATCGAACCCGAACCTCCAGAGAGAGGCAAACCCAAAGTAAACAAGTTTACACAGGGGCTAAAAGCCTCCAATTCACAACCCGAAAGTGGATCCCCAATTCAGAAAAAAAGCAACCATTACATGTTGTTAAGAGCCTTCATTCCACTCATATCTCACCCTTAACGTGTGGACTCTTGCTTGGTTCCTTGTATGTTGGAACATGGTTTTTTCATATCTAATGTAATCTTGTTAGATTTATTGTCGGTCTTAGGCTTCGCAGTCAGTCTTAGGCTTCCTTGATTCGTGTTTAGTATTGTTTTTGTATCTTGAATATTAACAAAATCCATATTCAAATACTATTTTCTCTCAAATGCAATTGCAATTTGCTACATTAATTTCTTAAAAGCCTTGGCACATTATTGTTAGAATAGTTTCTTACTAAGAACATTTTTCACACTACAGTGTCTGCAGACAGCAATATTGGAATTTTCCATTGGCGGCCGACAGATTCTGCAAAACTGATGGCAAAAGAATGGAAAATATTACTTCAAGACGATGATAAGTTATGGGACCAGAGTGGCTTTAATATAGTTCTGCGCAAAAAGTTTGGACCATCCGTTGACGAGGAAAGCGGACTGGTGTATGCTCACGATGGAAAGTTGAAGTTGGGATTTCTGCCATCAAGTATCTTTTGCAGTGGACACACATACTTTGTCCAGGTAGCTTCTCCCAGTTAGTGTGGTTAAGCATTTACTCATTTAATGTTTCTACTTAGATATTCCACTGCTTTTTAGCGAACTTGGAGTTTTTACTGATTGAGAACAAAATTACTAGTTATCTATAAACAAAAACAACACTATTCTCTATCTCATTTCTAAAATCAAACTAAAATCCAAAACTTCTATCACCATGACCTTCAGTGGATTCCTTAGAAAAAAAATTCAAAGAAGGCGATCATCGTCAAACAAGAGAAATTAGCATTTGTCATATCTCGGAACACGGGACCTATCAAAATCCAAAATCAGGTTAACAATAGCCGCATCATTCTCATCTTCAAGTAATCCATTCTTGTATCCAAGAACAGGGGACCATCAAAGCTCCAAGTCGTATCCACAATTGCCACATTAATTCTCGCATCAATAAAATAACTATTTGTGGTCCACACTAGCCACATCATATCTCTAATCCAAGATTAAAAATTAAGCAAATCTCCAAATCAGATCAACTATAACGACATAAATTTCCACATCAATTATCATTAATGTTTATTTTGCATGTCATGGTTAAATTCATTGTTTGTTTCAATTTGATCTTTATGGTGTGTTCATAACATATAAGAGCCCCAAGAAATAGACCATCTTGCTCGCTTTCTTTCATCTTACTCCTTGTGGATAGCATCATTTGCCAAGAAGCTGCATATTCAGCATATCTTAACTTCTTAAGCTATATTGGCAGGCTATGTATCAACAACTCAGATTGGAACCGTACGCTGTGCATACGACCTTTCAGTATGGGGGTACCGAAGGGAAGCGTCACCGACTGCGGGAAGGAATGTTTTTCTATGATAAACCGGAGTATTATGATTCACCAGGTAACCTCTCTACACAAGGTTCCATACATGTTCTATAACTTGCTTGGGAAGTGTTGGTTGTGAGTTGTGACACAGATATTTCCATATGCCTTGCGTACTTGGAGACACTGGCTTCAAATACAACTTTAGATTACATATTTCACTTCCAACTAAATTATTTGCTATTTTCTTAACACGTTACTGTTACCGTTTTCTTTGACAGAAAAGGAAAATTATGTAGGAGTTGATAATTTATTCCACCCTGTAAAAATCCTACGTAAGCAAAACTAGCAAACCAGGTTATAAAACAACCTTACTGCTTCTAAAACGGCTCTTCCTAAATCTCACTAGAGCTTAGTGATCCTCATAAGTAGGGATCGCTGTCAGCCAAGTTAGATTCTTTTCGAATGATCCCCACTTAAGAGGATAGGTTCTCAACTCTCCAAGAACTTATCTTAAAACGTGGGATCGATCTCAAATTGACATTGGGCCAATTTTTAGCACGAGTCACTATCTTCTGTTCTCTATTATCTGTTACAAATGTAGTTACGGGATATTAACTCCCTCTCTAGAGACAGTTTGGAAAGGAGTTCCATATCCATTTAATCCATGATAATACATAAACCACGATCGTTATCTATGATCTTCTCGCACAATGGATTTCATAAGTTACCTCCCTGCATAAATGCTTCTTGATTCCACATCTCAGTATGTCACTAACATTAATTTCTTGCACGAAAATATGTTGTGGGTTAATTTCTCTAAGGAACTTATGCAGGAGGTTTTTTGTCATTTAAGCCATCGATCCCGAAGAGCCTCCTGTTAGATGGGGAGCATAATGTTGCAACACACTTTTCTCTCATTAATTATCAGGTATGCATGTATCAACGTAATCTTGTTCCCTTGGTATATGGATTTGCTTTTAATAGTATTGTGTTATCCAACCTTTTGATGATACTCTTATGTGGTTATTTTTCAGATGAAGCAAATAAGGACAGCACTTGCTATCGCTTCATTGTTGAACCGTACCTTGGTGAGTACTAGAAACCCTGTAAGGATTACTGCGATTTTTCTTAAGCTAACGGCTTGTGAGTTTTGTCTAATATGAAACATTGTTTTTCGTCTATTTTGAGATTTCAACATTTGGTAAATAACTCAAGTTTTGTCAAGATAGATAGCTTATGCAACCACTGAATCCAGTAAGAAAATGCAAATATCAATATAGTAACAAGCTTGAACAAAAAGGAAACACAGTCATATAAACAATTTTTCAAAGGCTAATTGCAATTTGAAGCCTTTTTCTCTTGCATCCCTCATCAAAATGACAAAGTAACATGCCTCATTGAGCTCATTAAAGCTAACGTGCTTCTCTGACCATTAGGTTTTGACAAGTGAACAAAGACAATGAATTAACCCTCGTATTTGTAACTTGTCAAAACTAAAGGTTGATAAATAAAACATGGAACCCCTGGAGCCTAGGAGTCATGTTTCGTATCTCTCAATAATAACTGATAAGTGAAATGGGTAGTCTCATCTTTATTTGCTGCCCTTTGGCTTTGAGATATGGTCCCATTATAATCTTAAAAAAAGATATTTTCCTATTTTGTCTAGTTCTTTATTCTTGATTTGTTGGATTCTTCTCAACAATGTGATTGATATTGTTAGTTTCTACGTACGCGGAAAGAATTAATCAATACTAAACGGAAAAATAACGATCTCTTTATTACTTCTCTCTACGATTATAAGATCTCTCTAACCCAACTAAGGTTTCTTCTTTCTCTCAAAACTCAACACCCCCTCCCATACTAACCCTAGGCCCTTTTATAGAAGAAGAGCCCTAACCTTCTAAAATACTACCCAATTAATTAGGAAACTAATCTAAAAAGAATATTACAAAATAGGAAAATGAAACATAGAAAATAGGGGTCCCACAAAGTGTGCCAAATTGGAGGCGCGAAAACGTGCGCGATTCCTATCAACTCTCCCTTTTTTTGAAGAGTTCGACCACGAACTCCGACAAGAAAATCAGCTAGTCACTAACATGAAACTGTAAGTGCACGATGAAAAGCTTGGGAAAATGTCCATGAATTTTACCGTAACTTGCTAGTATACCCTTTGGACGTTATAACACATCATCTCGAAGCTCATTTTGCTTCATTGTATCACCAACTACTGACATGATATGTTGTACTTGGAGTCGCTAAAACTGTTGACACGATACATTGTACTTGGAGTTGCCAAGACTTCAGACCTACACAGTCGAAAGAACGAACTAGAAACTCTATACAATACGAATCAACATATGGAGCTGTTGTTGTCGGTACACCTTGCCGTAAAATTTACTCCCTTCTTGTTCCCATATGTGCCTCTGCTTATTGCCAAAACTAATCTCCCTTGGGGATGCTCCAGATTAAGCATGATTCTCTTGACTCCATTGTTGTGTGGCATGAGGATCGGTAACTATTGTTGGAGTGGTCATGCTAGCAATAGCTTGGTTTGGTTCATGTTTAAACTGCTAGAGTTGCTTTGGTAACATAACTGTTTGACCTGCTTTATTAAGTTGGTGTTGGCTCTACTTAGGCGTGCTCACTGCTGGAGCTGGTAAGTAAAACTTGGCTAACACATGCCTAGCACGTACTGCTCCTCTCTCTTTTGCCTTTCTTCTTCCAATTAATGACCTGCTTCTCTTGCGATCTTCTAAATAGGTTGACGTGGCTAGAAAGAAACCAGCTTGATGACTTGAACACGTGTTGTTCACTTGTGGTGAAATTCAGATCAGGTGGATCTGGGTCTGGGGGTTTGAACTTGGGCTTGGGCCTTGTTTGAACGGGCTGGGCCTGCCATCTGGTATAGCTTGGGGCAACACATACTGGCCACGTGCCTGCCTTTTTTCTCACGACCTGGTTTCTTTGCCCTAGCACAACCTGCAAAATCAACAACCTCTCTATTAAATTCGATCGTGCTTCCAGTCCCATCTTTGATTGGGGTGGTTCACTGGACTTCGGTGATTGAACCGGTGAATCCTCCATCCTCTTTCCTAGGTTTCCTCGATTTTGGTGGTGTTATCTTTGGATTGATAACTTCGATCGGGCGGACTTTGCGCCCCATAATCGCGACCCCTTCGTGGGACCATGGTCGTGAACTCTCCAACGCGTCTTCGCCTACCCCTCCCACGAAATCGGTTGCACGGGGAACCTCTCTCTCCGTCGGTACATCGTGGTGGTTAATCTTCGAGCCATCTATATCGATTTCAATACCTACACTCGTCCGAAACCCATCTTTTCTGACATTAGAGTTCTCAAGCATATGAAACACCTCCCTTGCCAGACTCTTTTTAAACATAATAACATTTGCGATCCATGACGATTCAGAATCCATACTTCATTGGTTTCTCTCCATAGAAGTACGCCTTCGTCCTTTTCTAATCTTTGTTCTATCCAATTTTTCATGTAGTCTTCTACTCTCTCCATAGAAGTACGCCTTCATCCTTTTATAATATTTGTTCTATCCAATTTTTCATGTAGTCTTTACCTTGCAGTCTTTCCACCCAAATTTGCCCCATAATCCTTTTAAATCTTTTTGGCTTAACATCGCCATGAAAATAAAATCAAACCTCCCTGCGGATCAAATTTCTTGCCGCAAAATCTTGTTAGCTCTGATACCAAGTTGTTAGTTTTTATGTACGCGGAAGCAATTAATCAATACTAAACGGAAAAATAAATATCTTTTTATTACTTCCCTCTGCGATCACAAAATCTCTCTAACCCAACTAGGGTTTTTCCTTTCTCTCAAAACTCAACACCCCATCTCCTACTAACCCTAGGCTCTTTTATAGAAGAAGAGCCCTAACTTTCTAAAACACTACCCAATTAATTAGGAAACTAATCTAAAAAGAATATTGGAAAAATAGGAAAAATGAAACATAAAAAATAGGAGTACCACGAAGTGTGCCAAATTGGAGACGCGGAGACATGCACAATTCCTTTCAGATATCTTGAGTGGGTTGAAAATTTTGGGTCTCTTTCTGATGTGAAACAATCAGTTTAAGCTTTGGTTGATGAACATAATTAATTTTAAATCAAATCTCACAAATAAACCCCTAATGCGAATTTCGTGAAATGCTTCTTATAATAAATTCAATTAATTATTAAAAAAAAAAAACATGTAATAAAATTTCAAATGAATCAATCATCCATCTCTACTGGGCGCTACCCTATTTATAAGCAAAAATAAAATTACTAATCCTACTATAAGCGGGGGGAAATAGCTCAATTTTCAAATTAATTCAAGTCTTGTGCACCACCCTAAAACTATACATTTTGAAGAACACGCTACCATCTGTTTCACCAGGTGATAAATAGCCGTGGATTCTCTGTCATGTCACAGGAAACCTTTCATCAAAATATCGAGCTCTTTTGCTTATGGATATTTTCTGAAAATGAAGAAATATCTTTTTTATCTATCAAAACTGATATTACCTGCGATTACCATGGCCAGTGGTCTTTATTCTTTAATAAATTAAGCAAGCATTCTTGATTGATCTAATTTAAAGATTATAGATCGGCAGAAGTAGCTTAGTGATTCAACTGTGATATACCAGAATAGAGAAGTCCATTTTCTGACTTTTTAAAATAATTTTAGGTGATGCCTCCACTATGGTGCAGGTTGGATAGACTATGGTATCCACATCCTGGAGTTCTTCCGGGGACGCTGACAAGACAACCTTTTCTCTGCCCTTTGGATCACGTATTTGAGGTATTTATCAGAAGTCTTAACATCATGTGTAGTCACCTCATTCTTTAAGAAACAGAGGCAGAACACAGCTTGTTTAGCATACTAGGATCATTTTCTTCGAGCCTATTTTTATTATTTTTAAATTGCACTATACCTAGACTGTTATCTGTCACGCCGAACTTCATTGGATAAAAGAAAGTGGGGAAGAAGGTAATTTGGCGTTTGTTTTCAAATTGAGTACGAAAACTTTTGTTGAGTAGGAATATTTGGGAATGACTTTTACAATGGTCCGCTCTTCTATTCAAGTACTCTGTAGCATTTTATGTGGATTCAACTTATCTTTCAAGTTTTTGGCTGATTTATAGCTACGTAACGACACTCCTATCTCCAAAAAAAATCCGTGTCCATACGTATGGACGCGGATAAGCGTACGGACACGCGTGGACATGGGGTTGGACACGGCCTTCCTCAGAGACCAAAAAAAAAAAGAGGGAAAAAATAATTGCTTACCTCAAATCTGTAGTATATACATCTTCTCCATTTTACCTCAGATCCGCAGTATTTAACTAGTTGTAGCAGGTGTAGCTTCGTTTGAAGAGGGAGAATTGCCATTGTAGTTGCAGCAAAAACTTCTTTTAAGCCCTAGCCGCCGCTAGGGCAAAAACACAGAGTTTTTTTTGTTTTTTATTTTTAAGTCTTAGAAGTTTGTTGTGGTGTGCTAGGGTTAGGAGTAGTTGTGGTTTATTCAATAAGAGTTGTTCACTCTCCTCGAGATTGTGTATTATGTTTTAGTGGTTGGGTGAGTTAATGTAGTGGGGTAGTGTGTTAGATAGGTTAAGATGTGTGGGGACTTGGGAGAGTGGTTAGGTGAGTTAATGTGGTGGGGTAGTGTGTTAGATAGGTTAAGTAACCAATATAAGCATAGTAGAAAATAAGAAATAAATTTTTTACAGCCGTGTCCCCCCGTTTTTACATATTTTTGGGTCGTCGTGTCCGACACCCTGTACCCGTGTCCGACACCGACACTCGTATCCGTGTCGTTGTTACCTAGATTTATAGTGGACACTACATATTCCCAGCATCCCTTTTCTATAATAGGTAAAATATTCTTAAAAAAAATGAGTCGAGCTCAAGAAATCAAGATGGAATATACAAATTGGGGAACCCCTATATTTATTGTCGTATTCCCATTCTTCTTTTTTTCTTTTCTGATTCCCATTCTCAATACATGTCGTTTAAACTTGTAAAATTGATGGACTCTATCTATTGCCGTATTCCCATTCTCTCTCTTTTTTCTTTCTCTGATTCGCATTCTCAATACATGTCGTATAAACTTGTAATATTTATGGACATTTGACAGTCACTAATCTGTGTTTCAACAAGTATTATGAACTAATAAAGTGTATGATGCAGGTAAATGTTATGATGAAAGAACTACCAGAAGAGGATTTCGGCCCAGGGATAAGTTTTAGAGAGTACTCTTTCATTGATAATCCCTTACTTCCCAAGCAGGTTAATGCCATTTTCTTAAAAATGCAACATAAGATAAAAATGGATAATTTACTAAAACCTGGATAGTTAACTAAATTTTCAGTTGATTAATTAATAGTTTTCGTGGTGGTGTCATATTTCAGGTAAAAGAGTCATGGCTTGATGTTGAACTTTGTCAAGAGGGATCCAAAAGTTGTCAGCTGACTAATGAAACAAGTCAACTAAGAGTTCTCAGACTACCAAAGAATAGCAGTGAAGAAGAGGTACTCCAATTTACTATCTAACTTACGTATGTTCTTCTCAGAAAAAAAGTGCCACATTTCTCTTTCTTTTTTTCTTTTTTTTCTATCCAAAACTTAATTTATTTGATATCATAGTCTACTCAGTTTTGTTACACATAATTGTTTGTTATTGTCCATCAACTTTGAGAAAAATTTCAATAACAATCTAAAAATCTTTTATTATTGAAAAAGAACCAAATCTTCAGTATTTGTAAAAAAACTGAAATCGGTATTTGAATTGCCATACAAGTTTCCCCATTGCCATAGATTGAACATGAAATACAGCATTCCAAACGTAGGTTTCAATGAAAAAAACAACGTATCTGATGTTTTGTATTTCAACAAGGTTTGAGACGTACACTTTTCAGGTTTAGTGTATCTCAAGTGCCATTTTAGGTCCTTTTTGCAAATATTTGAAAGTTGGGTTCTTGTAAGAATTAAATTTAGGGTTCATACTTTCATTAGATTCTTGATATATACCTAAGATTTGCCTGACCATGTCTTGTAACAGTTGACGACAATATTCTCCTTATTCAAGGATGTAAAAATCATACAGTTCTCATCTATGCAAGATGTATTTAAAAGTTTTACTGATCAGGCAAGTTCTTTCTTTCTTTGTTTTATTTAAGCAGTTACCCTTGGAACTCTTTCTGGTTTCAAATTTGCTTTTAGTGAAACTATTCTGCCATGGACTATTCTATTAAAAAGAAAATTGAGTGACTAATACTTGATTATTACATTAACATAACTTAATGGACTTATGTAGAACTACAAGATATTTACTAACTACTTAATAAATGGAAACAGAGGAAATTAAAAACTGATAATGCACAACATCATAACCACACATCTTAGAGATTGATCTGATTGTACTTCAACCTATACACTGGCTAACAATAAGATATATGTGATTTGAAGGTGGAACTTTCAAACTAGAAGCTAATATGTCACTAAAGAAAGTAAAAACTATCCACGAACAATTTACAGATAATTACTGCCACAAAGACGCTGAACTTAGGGGTTAATAACGGAAACTTTAGACGACATACAGTTGTAAAGATTTAAAGAGAATGAATGTAACGCCTGAAACATCAAAAGGAAGAAGAGGGAAAACTACATGGGACTTTTGTAGTTTGGCGACGTAAAGGAAACTAAAAAAATATTAGATATCTTCAAGATCGAGCTCTTTTGTTTGGGGGATCTAATACAATGTAAAGAAAATTGAGAGACTAATATATGATTCTGATTAATATAATCCAATGGGCCTATATATAACTACACCGTAGTTACTAATTGCCTCATTATATGGAAACATGGGAACAGGGAGTTGAACTAACCAAAAAACTGATAATTTACATCGGAGAATACAAACTTAAATTAGATCAAACATAACAATCATGTAACCAAACATCTATTAATGTGGTTAACAAAGAGGTAAAAAGGTATAGGAGATCTGTACTGCCCTGATCATGGTCAAACTATGACTTACACCTCCAATATGTTTATTTCTTGACTTATCCAGGCAACTTCATACGAGAATTTTAGGGCTTAACTCTTATTTTGATCAAAAAAGAGGTTCTATATTGAGAAATTCCGTAAAAGAACATACAGTATAATGAGGTTGTAGGTTGATAGTAAGTCAAAGAGTTGAAAATTTGGGGGTATAAATCCAGTTTCTCTCATCTAATGGGGGTCAAAGTCAATATACGTAACGTATAATTTTATTTATTTATCTTTACCGTCATTCTAGCAAGCTCCAATGAGTTTCCGGCAAACAAACTTGAGAAACATATATATCATGAAGTTTTGTAAAAAGTACTTTCCATTTGATTTTGATCAATATATCACTTGAGAAACATATATATCATTTAGTTATGTAAAAAGTACTTTCCATTTGATTTTGATCAATATATCTTGTGACTATTGATTAGATGAGGGAGAGAATGTTCCGGAACCGTGTAAAGCGATACGTGGGCATATGGTGCTGTGTTGATAACCACGTTCCCGGCCATATATATTACGATATGTACTGGGACGAAAAGCCCGGTTGGAAACCAATCCCACCACAAACTCGGTAGGACGATCATCCACCTTTATAACTTCCAATCTCTGCAACAACTCTTACAACAAGTGCTGCTGGCGACGATGAGGAGCGAAAGAAAGAAATGAAGCCTCTACAATTCTTTACAGAGACTTATTCAACCCAAAGGAGACCGGTTTTAATACAGTAAGAAAATAGATTCAATGTAATGTACATTTTTCATATAAAATTTTACTCAATCTAAAATCGAAGTGAAAGAGATGTATGTCAGTTTCAGCTGAGAGGACATAACGATTTTACTTGAATATTTTTTGTATATTGCCATGTTAGTTGAACTCTACGCCACTAAACATGTGTACAATTCACTTGGTAAATGTACCTCCATTAGAGCCCTAGTACTCTCTTGATTATTTTACGAAGTCCCCCACTATCACAGACTACAGTCACACTGTAAGAGTGTGAAAAAGGTCAGATCTATAGACATGGTCTATATCTCACCTTAGTTTCCTTTTCCTGCAATCTTTCTCAATTGATTTTGCAAAATTCAACTCATTACAGGCATGGTTTATATACTAGGATTAAATTCAGAACCCTCTTGTTCCCTCTTCTAGGCAGGCTTCAAAATTGTCTCATAATGGATATGTAGAACTGAAAAACTGTTGCCATTTTTAACATGAAAAATGTACGAGAAAATTGCGATATGTACAAAAAGTCCTGAATAATGGGTGACTTCAGCCGAGGAACTAAAGCATATCTATAGTTTTTTCATAGCAACGGTCTAACTTGCAAAGCCCTGCAAACAAAGTGGGGAGCCACGTAGTCTGAGATTTTAAAAGTGGCAAGCATCTGACAGTAAATGAAAACCACCCACTCAAAGCCAATGTCTCAGGTTGACAAATTATCCATCTGACTGTTGAGGTCACCTGCGAGGGTATTGCATTTGGTCTAAGACTGTTGCAAGCATGTCTCCTGCTATGGCTACATTTAGCTTCAAAACGTTATCAGACAACTAAACATCTAATTGCACAATAAATTTATCAAATACATAACTGTAAGCTTGTTCAAAGGAAGTGATCAGAGCTACTGCGAAGTCAAAAGCAACATAATCACCATAGATAAGTCACAGCAAATGTATATGAAGCTCAAGCCAAATTCACAGAAGCACGGTACCAGGAAACAGATCGACCTAGAACATACTACATATGAGGAATGCAAATGTCAAATATATTCAAGCAACTGAAAACACCTAAATCTTCTCGAGCCAGACACAAAAAGCTTTTTCGACGTACGCAAGTCGGCAGGTGTAACCAGACACGAAGCTTTTTCGACGTACGCAAGAGGAATGCAAATGTCAAATATATTCAAGCAAAAGTAGAACTATTAAGTATGTTAAGGCTATAACGCCACATCACAAATGGCTCTTCGTACGTATAGACTACATACGAGCCTTCTTTCAAATTAAGACTCACTCAGAAACTGTTAAACAAACCCCAGATAACTGTGAGCAAATACTAGGTAGTCGTCCACCATATATAGAAACAGGGATTACTTCCATTTCTTGAACTTTCCCCCACCATGCTTTCCGTGCTTCCCATGTTTGCCAAATTTCCCTCCCTTGAACTTTCCGTGGTTCTTGAACTTTCCTCCGTGCCCGTGAGAACTACCATGCCCATAAAAGGCACCACCACCACCATGTGGGACATTATGACCCATGCCATATGAGCCATGTGGGACATTATGACCCATGCCATGTGAGCCATGTGTGACCTGGTGTGTGCCATAAGCAGCAGCGGCAGCAGCAGCACCCCCAGCTAGCATTCCTCCAATACCAAGTCCGCCATGCCCTGTGTTATCAGAATGTAGGATATTATTAACAAAATCAAGCATGCTTATTTTAGATTGTGGTATGAACTCATTTGGTACTGACAAAACTATTTATAAATGTTATGCAATTGGGTGTTTCAGCAAATGCCAAAATTTTGAGATTTTTCATAAGTAGTTGGATAGTTTAAGAGCTGAATATATTTTTTCCATACCTCCATTAGGTGCTTGCATTATACGCTACTATAGATAGAATACCAGTTGAAGAATTTCAATTTGCATTAACACTACTATAGATAGATTGCGAGTTTAAGATATTTTGCCCCTTACCTCCATGTTGTTGACCGGGATAACCAGCAGGTGGGTATCCAGATGGTGCGTGATGTCCCCCCTGTGGGTAACCTTGTGGTGGATACCCTTGTGGGGGGTAGCCTCCTTGCTGTTGAGGGTATCCCTGTTGAGGGTATCCCTGTGGTGGATAGCCTCCTTGCTGCGGAGGGTAGTGTTGTCCGCCAGCCATACCATGAGCAAGGTTTGAGAAAAGTCCTTTGTCACTCGACTCTGATTCGTGCTTGTCCTTTCCACCTCCCATTTTTTTATACTGAAATTCAACATAAAGTTAAAAGATGTACGTCATAAATCAATCATAACAAGATTCTGATTCAAGGTTAGAAAGGAAAGTGTCAACCAACTAATTCAGCACAATCAAAGAGAAAAGAAAGGGTATGATTTTTTTTTTCTTTCTGATTCTACAACTAAAAAGATTTCAGTTACTAACGCAAATATCTAGAGTTTGGCATCCAAAACCATACATATTTAAAACCATGTCATACCTTCAAAGATATTTTCATTGGCTAAACATATGTAGTTGTAGTAAATAGGCAAATCAGAAATATAGTTAATGGTTCAATGTAGGAAATCAAAACGGAAGTGGGCAATCAAGTGAATTGGGTGCAAAAAGACACGTTAAGTGAATTGGAAATTATGATGGAAAAAAACTTGTGTCACTAAAGGAGCCCACAATATAAATGCAAACTCCCCACTACTAAAAATTTGAACTCGGTCTCTCTCTCTAAACTTTTATCAATCTCAGAATATAAGGCCCCATAACTCAGCTCAACTATTCATTCCTTGTCACATCAGGCTCGCCGGACAGACACAGCCACCACCATAATACAATAGGTTTACCCTTCTCCCTCCCTGACCTCATTAAATTACCTCAAAAACTTTGCTAGTCATCTGGAAAACGACACACTATACTTTCTCCGATGCCAATACAACTTAACCCAAAGCCATAGTCTTTTCTTTGAACCCTAAGAAGTCCCTATTGGTTACATTTTATGCATTCTCATATTTCAGGCTCTATAATGCCCCTTCTATTGTTCCCGCCGCAACTTAGTTTCAACCCGCAACATAGATCATCTACAATTGACAATGTCACGGGCGATGACAACATAAAAAAAAAAAAATTCCACTCAAAATACCCTCTGAAAGGGCACAATCATCTATAGCAATAACAACATCCTTCCTCTCTATACAGAACAACTCTTTGTAGCGTTGGGTACCCTGAACTAAACCTAAATATAATTAGTACTTAGTAACCCTTCAATGGGCATGGATAAATTTCCTCATTTTTCTTCAATTGGGGTCTCATATTATCAATACTCAAACATCCAAATATAACAATAACTCAAAGACAGAAGACCCAAAGATCCAATATTTCTAACCTCAATACCAAAAAAAAATAAAAAATCTAACAACACAATGGGTATCTCTACTTGATCATTAAACAATACATAGTTTCACAGAAATCAAATAAAAAACATCAAAACTTTGAAATCAAAGAGATGAGAGAGAGATGGCTTACATTGGTTGATTTGGATGATAATAAGGAGAAAGAGCGATGTGCTATTTATATATTTCAAGGCGCGTTTAAAACGCGTTGTTATTTCTCAATGCGCTTACGTGTATAGTGTGAGACGTGGACACGTGTATACACCCGCCTCTGTATCTTGACTCATCCACACTTTTTATCTTTCTTGTTTTTTTATTTGCCCCACTAGGAACGATAGAATATATTCTTAAGAGATTTTTTGCACGCGGACGGTTGCCATTCAGGCGAGAAAAAGCTAGGAGAAAGCGTTATAGTTACTAGTATATCGGGTGACGGTGAGACCGACCGCATTTTTATTTATTGCAATCTCCTTTACAATTTACCCACACTTTATAGTGACTCTCCATACGCGTGATGCCCCCATTTTAAGAGACTCCAGATTTGCTGATGATGTCATTTACAATGTTAATATAGGCGAATCAAGAATTTCTCATACACTAAACCCTCGTATAAACACAATGATTTGTTAACAAAGCTAGCCAGATCTAGTTTTGTCGTAAATGTGGTTGGGCGATCAAAGACCAAAATAGGGATAGACCTCCATAAATCTCATTTTCTCCATAATGAAATTGTTTCAATCACTTCTTTAATGGTTGAAAATGATAAAATGTGAATAACCAAGGAATCAGGTCATTGAAGAAATAAAAAGTTTGTCAACTACCACAGTAAGCACAGTATTTTCCGGTCTTTGATATATGAGATTCACTACAATCAGAACAGTCTTTGACATAAACTTTAATCTTATGATCCTCAAGATATACCGGTTAATTTTTTCAAGCAATAGGATATTGTTCATTTTTTCTTTCATTATTTCTTGGGTTTATAGCAAATTTTGTTGTTGTTGCAAAAACAGAGATAGAAATATATGATAATAAATCATCATATTATTAGTGCAAAAAGAAAAGAAGAAGAAATTTTTTTTAACAAGTATATATGCGACGATCATCGTTAGTATCGAGACGGCTAAATGAGTCCAAAAAAGCATTAAATTCATCATCCGTTTCACCCATGAATGGTTTAAACAAGGTAGGAAAAAGCTAGGAGAAAGCGTTATAGTTACTATCTAAGCAAGGTACTCTCTCTCTCTAAGCATCTAGGTATATGATGTTATACTAAATACTATATACTGCTACATGAGAGCATTGGTGAATACGGAAATTAATTAACTCATTATTGTGAATTCAAGCTTAAGTTCAGGTAGCCGTTATGGTACCAACAACAGGATAAACCAAAAGCTTTTAATTGCCATAACCTAATGTAAATTCTAACACAGTAACTTGCGTACAAAGTAGACTAGAAAGAACCTCGATTTCCAAGTCATTATGTTGCTGTAAAATAATAAGATAGGAGTATAAGCTTCAACCCCTAACACCTTTGTAGAAACTAATACAAAGAATAAAAGATTCGAGAAAGACTAACTTTTATTATTATTCGATTATTACAATGGAAGAAGACATTCTCCTTATATAGTTACAATTACTTGGGCGCTAAGTAAGAATATCCTATATTTAGAGAGTTCTATATTATATATATATATATATATATATCATATATTAGGTATATTATATATTCAGCATATATTATATATTCAACACTCCCCCTCAAGATGAATCATAGATGTCAATCATGCACAGCTTGTCAATCATGTTGTTAAATATTCGTCCACAAACTCCTTTCGTAAAAATATCTGCAAGTTGATCTTCCGACTTCACGAATGGAAAAGATATACACCTTTTGTCAATATTTTCTCTGATAAAGAACCGATCTACTTCAACATGTTTCATACGGTCATGTTGAATTGGATTGTGTGCAATTATAATCGCTGCTTTATTGCCACAGTGTAGATCCATTGCTTTCATGAGTTTAAATCCAAGATCCTTCAATATATTTCGTATCCATAGTAGTCCACATACTCCATGAGTCATACCCCGAAACTCAGATTCTGCACTTGATCTAGCAATAACTTTTTGCTTCTTAGCTCTAAATGTCACCAAATTCCCACATACAAACGTGAAATAGCCTGAGGTTGACCTCATGTTTGTCATATCTCCTGCCCAATCTGCATCGGTGTATCCCATTACTTCTATATCACCACCTTTATGGAATAAGAAACCTTTTCCCAGAGATTTCTTCAAGTACCGTAGTATTCGAAAGACCGTCTTCATATGTTCTTCACTTGGATTATGCATGAATTGACTTACGATGCTAATGCATATGCAATATCCGGTTGAGTATGGGAGAGATAAATTAGTCTTCCCACTGAGCGTTGGTACCTTCCTTTGTCACATGGAACTTGGTCGGGAAACATTCCCAAGTGATGATTCGCTTCAATCGGTGTATCTACTGGTTTGCAATCAAACATCCTAGTTTATGCAAGAAGGTCTAATATATACTTTCGTTGAGACATGAAAATACTTTGACTTGATCTTGTAACTTTAATGCCTAAGAAGTATTTTAACTGTCCCAAATCCTTCATCTCAAATTCCTGTGACAAATAGTTCTTCAGTGCCTCCATTTCTACTGAGTCATTTCCAGTAACAACCATATCATCAACATAAACAATAAGAGCGGTAAGCTTTCATGACTTCCGTTTTATAAATAAGGTATGATCAAAATTACTTTGTCTATATCCAAATGCCTTCATGCTCTTCAAAAATCGTCCAAACCAAGCTCGTGGCGACTGTTTTAACCCGTACAATGCCTTCTTTAATTTGCATACTTTTCCTCCTTCAGAATTTGTGACTCCAGGTGGTAACTGCATGCATACTTCTTCTAAGTCTCCATTGAGAAATACATTCTTCACGTCAAACTGCAGTAATGGCCAACCTTGATTGGCTACAAGAAAAATGAGTACACAAATAGTGTTTATCTTTGTCACTGGGGCAAAGGTCTCCTCGTAATCCATAACATACGTCTGCGTATACCCTTTGGCAACTAGTTTGGCTTTATACCTATCAATACTTCCATCTGAATTTATCTTTACAGTAAAGATCTAACGACACCCAACAATGCAATATCTGTGGGGTTTATCAACAATTTTCCAAGTGGAATTCTTCTGTAATGCATTCATCTCTTCATTTATGGCTTTCTTGATCGTGGATCTGATAGTGCTTCCTGCAAATTACTAGGAATAGATACAGAGGGTAATTGATTCATAGTGCATGTAAACAACTTAGCCAACCTATGGGTGGACACATAATCAGAAATTGGGTATTTGGCTTTAGAATTGATATCTGGTTCATAAGTAGATTTTGGAATACCTTTAGTAGGCCTTTCTGAACGTCTAGGTTGAATATCATTAACAGTGTTAGGATTAGGTAATACCTGAGGTTCGACATTCTACGGCAATACTTCGATAGATGGTGTCAGAATGTTGGAGTCACGGGCAACTTCTACTACTTCAGCTTGATCTCCCCCTGTCGTCTGATCCTCTCTATTCACATGAAGCTCATCTTCAATACCCTAATCTCCCCCTGTCATCTGCTCTGCTTCATTTTCCTTTTCATCATCAGTTAGGTTACTACGCCTGCTCAAATTACTCGTTAAATCCTTCAGTTCCTGAAACATATCCCCAATAATAAGGAACTTTCCTTCACCATCATTATGTTTTTCCCCCTGAAGGGAAGATCCTACAAAATATGCCTCCAATTCTCGAAACGAAGCATCCAAAGAGATATACACCTTCCCCTCCACAGGATCATAACAATGATAACCCTTTTTAAAATTAGCATATCCAAGAAACACACACTTTCGAGCACAATGATCCAATTTTCCTCGCTGATGTTTAGGTATATGAACAAAGACAGCACATCCAAAAATACGTGGTTTTAGGTTTGGCATTGCAGGGATGGTGATAAGATCATGAAGTTTTTGGAAGGGGGTCTGAAATTCAATGACCCTAGATGGTGTGCGGTTTATCAAGTAAGCAGCAAATTTTAACGCTTCTCCCTAATAATTCAATGACATATTCATTCCAAAAAAAGATGCACGAACAACTTCTAACAGTTGTCTATTCATTCGTTCAGCTAACCCATTTTGTTATGGGGTATAAACATTAGAGGTTTGATGTCGAATGCCGTTATTTGTCAAGAACTCCGACATGTCATTACTAATAAATTCTCCTTCATTATCAGATTGATACACTTGTATCCTCCTTTGGAATTGGGTCAAAACCATCTGATAATTTTTTTAAAATACTTCAAAGACTTCACTTTTATGGGTAATTATGGATACCCACATCATACGAGTACACTCATCAATAAAAGTCACAAAATAACGAGCTCCAACAATGAAGGAATACATGCAGGACCCCATACATCAGAGTGAATAATACTAAAAGGTTATGAGATTTTATTAAAACTTGAAGAGTATATAATATGATGACTCTTAACGAGTTCACAAATATCACACTTAAACTCTGAAATACTACAATTCGAAAATAACGATGAATTTAATTTCTGACGATACCCGAAGGAGTGACCCAGTCGCCGATGTCATAACCACACATTAGCTTTTGCTTTTTCAATTCCTTCGACTTTATTTACCTGATGAATTTTCTGTTTTCCACTATTAGTCAGGTCCAAATAGTAGAGATTACCTTTTTTAACATCATTACCAAGAACCTGTCGAGTCACTATGTCTTGAAAAATACATAATTGAGGCCAAAACGTCACAATACATGTAAGTACAGCAGTGATCCTACTGACAGATAAAATATTGTACTCTAGAGCAGGAACAATAAAGACAGAGTTTAATGTTAGGGATTTAGATATGTCAGTGGAACCTTCTCCAATTACAGGAGAGAAACCACCATTTGCTGTGTATATAGAGGTTTGGGTTGAAGGTGTAATGGATGATAATATGCTAGAGTCGTTTACCATGTGATCTGATGCACCAGTATCAATTAACTAAGTACTATTTAAAGAATTTACAAATAAAACACTACCTTTAGTTTTCATACCTGACTGGGCAATGTGAAATTAGGGTTTGAGTTTGATGATACCATTATTGTATCATCATTGGAACCCATTGGTCGAACTGCTACAGTAATTTTCTGGTATATGCTACAGTAACTTCGAATTGCTCCAGTGATTTTCTGGTATCTGCTATAGTAACTTCGAATTACTACAGTACTTCAAACTGCTACAGTACTTCGAGCACTACTGCTGCAGTGATTTTTTGGTATCTGTTACAGTACTTCAAACTGCTACAGTACCTCGAACTGTTACAGCTACAGTACTTCGAACTTTGCAACATAATTAAGCTTCGTGACAACAATTTACAGTGGAATTCAATTCAATTCAATTCGAAAGAACCAGGTTCAATTATCGAACCCGCTTTGACACCATGTAGAAACTAATACAAAGAATAAGAGATTCGAGAATGACTAACTTTTATTATTATTCGATTATTACAATGGAAGAAGACCTTCTCCTTATATAGTTACAATTACTTGGGCGCTAAGTAAGAATATTATATATTTAGAGAATTATATATTTAGTATATATCCTATATTAGGTATATTCTATATTTAACAACCTTCACCTCCTTTTAATGTCTTCTTCACTGGGAAATGATAGTAGTTTTCCCTCAGTCCTGCCTCATCTATATAAGACCAAGTAGGCCCTCTCGGAGTGCTCTCTGAGTATAAGAACCTCTTCTCACCCGTGTTTACTAGACTGTCACGGAACTCTTCTGCCGTCTCGTAGATCAATCCTTGGAATAAACACACAAGTCGATAGTCCATTAAGCTATGTGACTATGTCGAGGGCTTGGATTGGTATCTAGCTAGATTTAGCTTCTTGGGGGCTATGGCCTAGATAAACCCCAATCTCTGATGGACTCAGTTTTAGGAAAAGGGTCGCTACTTTTAAAATTTTGGCCTTCTTGACAGGCGTAATGAGGGACCATGCTCTAGCAATAAAGACTATCTTCTGGTGTTCAAGTCAGTCACGAAGTAAACCACACAGCAAAGTAAAAACATTTGCTGATGGCTGCCTACAGGATTAGCAAAGCTTTCCACTCATACACAATTTTAATCACAAATATTTCGAGTAGTGTAGTAAAAAATATTCAAATTGAGACCTACCTTCTTCTGAAAGTTGACAACATCAGTTTTTGCTTCATAAATTGCTGCTGCAACATGTTTGAAAGAAGGATGGAGAGTGCAATAGCCTAGTTCGGAGGATTCGGACTTAGCCTTTACACTAAATATGTTCAGAACGTTCAAGAATAATAGACAGTAATCAACAAGATGATCTAGCGTAGAAAACCTTTGAATAGGTTAAAAACCATGACCTCTCTTGTGGATTTTGAGAAAGTAATGATCTTATTGCGATTGTTAGCTTATTATAATGATCGTTTTGAGAATGTAGGATGATAGAGTAGGAACTTTTCTATGGTGAATGTTGCGTCCCTTATCTGCAGTTCTTCAGGTCCTTTTATAGGTCCTCTAATATGACCATTTAGCGACCATAAAGTCCCTTAATGATGGAAATTACAAAGTGAGATATTCTTTGACCAGGTTGTGTAACGTTTCGACCTTTGTTTATGTACAACGGCTCTATTACTGACTGTGTGCTTCGCATAGGTCGAACTGTTGATGTAGAGGTCGAAAGTGATGTCTCAAACTGAGGGAAATTTGATTATGTCTTTAGTAGTACTTCCTGTATACTGATGAGATCGAGGATGAAGATTGAGTCTGGGATACAAAATAAGCTATTACAGAGAGTAAGAGATTTATCTACCCAAAGACCGCCAACGTACGTCAATATAGGTTTTCCTTCACTATTGCTGTTAAAAAGCTAAATGGGTCGTGAACTAAGTGCATTGAGATCGTCGAGACTCTTAGAATTGAGAAAGCCTAGCATTTGCTCTAATGTTTTGCCCGTCGATCCAGATGCCACTAAACTCAAAGCGAGTTGTATTGATACCGGAGAGTATACAAAGTTTTTGTCTTCGGCTTCACCCATCCCAACGGACTTTACCAACTCAAGATCCATCCCTGGAATAAACACACAAGAATTAATCAGAATCTTAGAACAGTTAACTAAAGACTTATTATAAAGCAGAGGTGAGAGGGAAGTATTACTTCTACCATGGCTTTAATCTTTAGCGCTACATCATTAGAAAGAATTAAAAGATTTTCATTGTTCTTCAGTCTTTTAAAGAGGAGAGCACACTCAAGAGTATGGTCTCCAGCTGTTGGAGAAGCAACCTCAGTTTGCTGTTATACTAATCTCAGTAAAAAGAAGAGATTAAGAACATATCTTTAAGAGACCACAGTTTCTAAAATTCATCAAAAAAGTATACAAAACCATCTTTTTATCTCTTACTCAACTCTCATTCCCTTTTATGATTTCTACCTCCATCAAAAAAATCTTAGAGTTATATCTACTACTACAACCGAGCTTTTATTTCCTTGCAAAATCTTAGAGTTGTAACTACTACTACAAACCCCCTGAAACCAAAGAGCTTTCATCTTACACAACACCATTGAAATACAAAAAGGCAAACATCAGACATCCTAGAATTCTTTACTCTGAAAGTCTTGATGAACTTAAGGATGAGATTCCGACGTTCGTTATTAGTCCTCTTCCCGAAGGTTTGGATAAGGTGGGGATTATTTTATACACTAAGAATGTTTGATGTTGTCGTCTGTAGTAGTATATATTGTGTAAATGGACCAATATGTTTCGAACGGAGTCATTTTGCAATACCCCATATATGCTTGATAATAGTAGGTACCACATGGATGGGTATATCACAAATGATCTCTTTTCAATTCTTCTGGGGAGAAGGGGTATCTCTTAGCAGTTTTCATGGAAGTTATACAAAACGATCCCCAACATAAGAGAATCCAGACTACTAAAAATTTGTAGTTAGACTAGGCTAAAGTTAGATGTAATTGTACAGACCTACCTTAGCAGATGATAAACCTCAATTTTGGTGTAAGCTGCACAACATTGTGGGTTTGTAGGATTTTTTTTATAGTATACAAATGATCCTGAACAATCGACTGCATAGTTAGCACATCCATCGTTAGCACATTCATGGGTTAGGTTAAATAGACTATAGAAAAGTTTTAGATATTTAGTGATGGGTGTGATTGAGAGAGAAGGATAGAAAAGTTACCTTGGAAAGCATTGTAAACTAATGCCAACAACATCAAAACATTTGATATGGGGATTCAGTAATGGCTCAACAATTCCAGTATATAAGACCCCAATTGGAAAAATAGGTGCACTTATTTGTTGGGAAAACAAGATGCCCCTCTTAAGAACAACTATGTATGGTAAAGGTAATCATTCAACATTTTTTTTCATACTATATTTTTCATTTCCCCCCTTAAGTTGGATTTCTTTTGAAATGCTGTCAGATTTTTCACAGGTTACCATAGACTTCAGTACACAAATATGCAGGTTAGATGGTCTAAGTACTATATATATATCAGGTACCTAATGACCTATATATAGGTACCAGGGACATCTGAATCCTTTTAAGGGGTTCAAGATATGTTAATAAACCCTTCAACCACAAGTGTGGTGTAAGGAGAGGCAGAAGCAATATAATTAGGCATTATCACATAAGAAAGGGGGAGAGAAATAGAGATAGAGATAGATATAGAGGGCATCACGTGGGGAAACCAACAAAAAAAGTGAGTTTTGAATTCATCGACTCATATTTGAACTCTCAAAACATGTTATGGCTGTGTTGGCTTTGTTGCATGGTATGTAACATTTACCCGAATATGTGTGTTAAAAAATATGGTCGCTACCATAGTTAAGTTGTAATTTTTTTATTTGTTAATTGTTTTTGGAGAAAGAGAGAAACAATATGAAGAAAGCGTTTACAAATAATGATTTTTTATACTCTTAATAATGGAAGTTTAGTTGAATTTACATAAAGTTCCCGTCAAAGGGTTGAAGCAACTTCATAATGGATGCTCCTGAGGTAAGCCACATTACATTATTAGTCAACATTACATTATTAGTCAATGTACTTAGCTTCATCTCTCTAAATTGTACTTAGTATATATTTCCATCTTCAGATTGGACATTAGGACTTATTGTTTACTTAATTTTCAGCCATAATGGATCAAAGTGGTCTTCAAGATTTGATGACTAATCAAATAATGGAATAAACTTAAATTTATTTTTATGTTTTATAATTCCCAATTGCATTAAAACAAAATGCTTCTTTCATTTAAGTGTTTAGACCAAGACTCATTAATAAGTCATTATTATTTCCATTTATATATGATTTCCTTTTAAAGTAATTTTTGTTATGCTTAATTTAAATCTACGCATGATTTACTCTTAAGACTTTCTTCCAATTTCATGGTTGCATAGAATGCCTCCATCAAAATTAAGGTTTATGTCCATGATGGTCCCACTAATAACTATTTTTTAGCTCTTTATATATTTCTAACAGTATATTTTATGTTGCTTTAGTTTTTCCTTAGGTGACTTTCCAGACTAAACTCCCTATAGAATCTATTATATTTCGAAGACCATGTTTCTTCATACAATCTATTGGATGTAAGGTAAATCATACATTACTTTGTTTAATTATTTTATGTATAATTATCTGGACACTTTTTAAATTATTATGTCTGTATGGGGTTTTTAAGCACCGAAGACGCGTTAATGGATAATTATGTAGCGCCGAAGGCGCATTGACGTAATCGTCGTGGCGAGCCACGAGTAGTACTAGTTAAAAATATGATGGAAAAATTATAGTTAGAGATTCTATAGAGAGATTACCTTAGTGTTATTAAGTATGAATTTTAAGAAAAGAAAACATAACATAATGATTATCCTTGGCGAACTTCTTATGCATTACAACAATACCCCATTTTAAGGGTCCTTTTGATCTCCAGTGCAATCACAAAAGGCCAAACCGACCGATCAAGTCTGCCGCCTCCACCATCAAACCCCTTTATACAGTAAACTAACGGAGGTTAGTGTTCGATTGTGACCAATCAAAATCTTAATTCGAAACCTCAGATATATGCAACCCAAACCAATCAGTGACCGAAACCCCATCGACTTGCTGAGTAAACCGAGTAAACCCCCAAACGATTTGGAAACAATGTTCGGCCCTCAACGTACCTTAGTTTCTCCCCGACAATGGTGAAATGCTCTTTATGGTAGATATGAATCCTCAACTTAGTCTCTTCACGACACTGGTGCAATGCTCCTTTTGATAGCTATGGATTAAACACTATGGGACTAAGGAGTTTATTAGATGAAACTCCTTAATGGGACCTTGTTGATGAAAATCAGTTTTAACAATAATTAAGGGATTTCTTTTATTATGAATCAGAATTTTATGGGACAAAGTGGTTAATTCAAAATGTTAATCAAACCGATTAAGGTCAACATAAATCGAGCACAAAGAACCTTCAAAGCCAAACCTTAGCCCCATCAGTAACATCTTGCACAACTCAGCTAGAAACATTCGTAATATAACCTCTTAAAAGGTGCAAGTGAAATTGAGTTTATTGGAGACACCAAGTGCATCAAGTGTTAACTCTCCTAACATTGCTAGTGCTTCTTCAGTTGCCTTGAGCTCATACAATTTTTTGAGCACCAATGCTCACTCTCTTTAGTGATAAAGTTGTGGCCAAACACGTAATGACAACGCCCAAGGCCACAACATTTTCCTTCATCTTCCTTGCAACTCGTATATGAGAATATCTAGATTATTTTCATAACCTACGGATGGCAATGGGGCGGATTTGGGGTGGGGGAGCTAATTCTATCCCCATCCCCGCTTAAGTTCTCCACTCCCATCCCCGCCCCAAAACCCATTTAAGTTAGAACGAGGATCCCCATCCTCGCCCCCACATTGCAAAACTAAATCTCATCTCCACCCCTATTTAACTAATAAAATTATTTTTTAAATAAAAAATTCTTTTATATAGATTTTTATTCATATATTTATGAGTAATAGCAATAAACTATTTAAATGAGGCGGGGCGGGACGGGTACGGATTTTTCGAGGCAATCCCAAATCCGCCCTGCTTCCCCATGAATTTGTGTTATACTTCCCATACCTGCCCCCATACCCGTTTAATACATCCCAAACCTGCCTCGTTCGGGGCAGGGTGTGGCGGATCCCCAATGGGGCGGGTCAAATTGCCATCTCTATCGTAACCATTTAATCTTCTACTATTTGCTTACATTGTCTTCAATAATTGAATAAGAAACTATTGAATTGCACATTCAATTATTACAACAAACAAATCAAAATCGAAAAAACGAACGAACCTTTAGATCGTTTTCTTTCTTGTGCAACAACTGATTCAACACGTCCAAACATTCTCCAAATCTCCTCGATTGAAACAACAATAATGCCACTCCGCTCTACTGATGTTGAAGATGAAAATTTAACTCAAACCCATGACGAAATCAAACCAAATCAGATCAGGAAACTGTGATTTTTTTTCCATCTATTATAGTGATGAAATCGAAAGATTGGAGAAATTATGGCTTCTAGGAGTTTGAAGAGAGAGATAGAGAGAGAGGTCGTACTATTTGTTAGGAGAAAAAGTGAGAGATCGCAAAGTTTGTTTTAGCCATGTAGAACACTGGTTTTTTTTTGAAGAGAAGATAAGTTTTGAGTGGGGGAGAAGTAGAGTTTTTTTTGTTGAGCTTGGCGCTTTTAGTTTTTCCCCTTAAAACTTAAACTTCCAAAACAACTTAAACTTCCAAAGCAACCCCTCTCGAGGCATCCAAAGCGAATCCCAACCCCTCTTTGTCTCTGAACATAAGGCAGACTTGTCCCAAGCGGCAAAAACACCACCCCGTTTTAATAGAGAGATTACGAATTACATTTCTATTAGCTTCGTCAAGTGCTCAGGTTAACACATTTCCCTTTTTGGTAGTCAAACTTAGTAAAATACAAAAAAGTTGTTGAATATCAGAAAAAATTGTAACATCATGTCTTGGGCAATCCTATCTATCTTGTAAACATGAAATTTGCTTCCTAGGTATATCAATATAATTTGACCTTAGGTTATATAGAGGTAGTTACAAAAACTAAGAGAAAATATCTCTTTTTTGGTACATCCTTCTGTATACTTTTGCGCCTTCGAACTCTGCATGGATCTCTCTTTCTGTTCTTATCCCCATTGGGTTACTCGGGAGCCATCCCTTGTCATCACATAGTATACCACTAGAGTCCAAAGTATCGATGTGTTGGATTGCATGTGACTCTGCGTCAAACTGAGATCTCATGTCAATAGCTACCTCAAGCACATCCGATTGTACAAAAACCTATTTAATCATGAAGATATACAAAGCTTTAAGAGTGGCCTGAGCTGAAACAAGAAGAAAATAAAAACGAATCTAATTCCAATCTATTAGACCCTTAATCCAACTAGTTTTACATTGATGAAGACTACTGCATAATACTGTATTACGGTACATAGGATAATACTTTAACACTCCAACAGGCATTGACTTAATGCAGTCACCCATTAAGCAGTCTGCATTACGGAGTGCAGATATAGGAGGGGGAAGGTCATGTACAAAAAGTATTTACATTTGAACTGAAGTAGGGCACTAAGGTTGGATAGAGGTGAGAGACAGAGCTCACGGGTAAAGATTAAAATAGAGAAAATGAATGTTTTTAACCTTGGGCATCCTATTTGTATGCGTATGAAGAGGGTTTGAAATACCCTACAATGCTATTACCAGGGACCGGGGTTCAAGGCTAACGCTGAAATACCCTGAGTAGCCTAGCTGGTAACTGGCAAGGCACTAGGGTCCCCTATATACATTCCCGCCAGTAGCATCTTTAGTAACCGATCTTATAAAAGTAGGGGTCTACCTACCAAAACGTTATGAAGTGTTCAAAACCCCAATGAACTCAATTATTGGTAGAAAAGTGATTCCCTATATTATTGGTGGGCGAGGTTTTGAATGGGTTAAGCTTTTATGTCTGTTTGCTTAGGTACCATCATGAATTTGCTTGTCTTAGACAGGCTATGCGAATCTATGATGTTGCGCTCTCTTGGCCTTCTAATTTTGGTTGAAGACTTGAAGTTAACACCTTTTTATTAAGTGGTCCATGCACAATGACTTGTCCCTCAAGTTAAATATGTTTATGGGAAATGGGAGGTGTCTAAGAAATTACCTGTCCTCCGGGTCTCAAATACTTTAAAATGGAATCAACTAAGGGCTTTTGCACGACTCTTCTCTTGTGATGCCTTTTTTTGAAATATGGATCTGGACACTGCAAGTGGATATGATTATGATCTTAGAGAAGATTTTTTTTTCTTCTTTTAACTTGGTGGAAGATAAAAATTAGAGTTGATGTATTCACCAGGATTGAGACAAACATTAAAGGCCCAGGATAAGTAGATACTAGTTGTTCGAAAGACACCGCGGCATTTGCAAATATGAAATATCTGTTCCAGAAACAACACTTCTTTAGGTTCCTTTGTTTTCTTGAAAAAGAAAAGAAGGTTAGATATTAAAAACTTACATGTTGCTAAGAGCCATTTCTTTTATCCAGAGCTGTGCACGCTCGACCATCTGTAAAAGAAAACCATGTAAGCAAACAAATAGTTGTTAACATAATAACAAAGTCTAGAACAACTTCAAACTTAAAGAAATTAAATGAATGAAATGCTTAGTTCCTAGTTATGGAATTACTAATTTGGTCAAAAGCGTTAAGAAAATGTAACAAGTTGTATCCGTACTTTACGCCGTATTTCTAATCCCAAATAATTTCTTGTGTCTGGGGATTTGTTTGCAAGCCAAATGAGAAATCTCCCACTACCTGCAAATCACAATGCTTAGATATTGCATCATATCTACCTACGAGGGGTACATAACTTGAAAGGGGGTGGCAGTTCCAAATATAGAAATTCAATTAATCGTACAACACCAAACCTAAGAAGTCATCTCTTACAGTCTTTTTAATGTTAGGACAGTTGCAGTTTATCTACATCTATTCTATACTATTTGAACTTGCAATTATCTGGTTATCAAACATGCGAGAGCAACACGTTGATAAAAAAACTGTAACAAAAGGAGTGCATCATTTCTGTCCGTGAGTGTAAATCTAAATTGTGAGAGCAATTTTAGATTTGGATATCTGGAGCTAAAAAGTTAAAAGCCATTTTGGAGCAACAAAAGGTAAACCGACTAAAGTGTACCTAAAAAGTTTCCTTAGCGTTAAGATAATAAACTACTATCTGAAAATACAGGGAGTCCAAATCCATAATTTCTTTCAACATTTATTTTGAGGTCATGGACTTGAAAACACATTGAAACGCACAAAATATGTTTCTATAAATGCTACCAAACAAGACGGTTTTGTACCGTTACAGACAATGGTGTTGTGTCTTACAGATTTATGTACTTTGTTTTTTAGACTATAATACCTATATGTTTGAAGAAACCTCAATTTTCAATAACAGAAAATCCTTCCCCTCCATTCATGACTTCTTTGCTCGAGATTCATTGTTTTTTAGCCTTATGATATGCGCTGGCATAAACACTGCCTTGTTTGGTACTATAGATCACTTCCTTATTAAAACTTTCTCACTGGATGTTCTCAATTGCCACTCTAGCTTTTCTCTCTTTAGATTTTCGTTATCCCTAGTTTTATCCTTCCCTTGAGCTTGAAGAGTTTTTTCTCAGAGTTTGAGAACAAGCAAAAGTAAACACAAATTCCTGATTTGAGATAAGGATGTAGGTTTCTCTCCATCTTCACGCGAATGCGGAAAACAATTTTATTTTCCCTAATTTTTTTCCTTACAAACCAAACACAAGAAAATTGGTTTCCCCATAATCTTGTTTTCCTTTTGTTCCTTCCACAAAGCAAACACACCTTCAATGTAAAAAAAAAACAAGTTTATTTGGGTGTTGAATTCATGCTTAGCAAGCATTTAGGGATGGAGAGCAAAGTACCCAAGGCATATGCACTTATGCAATAGTTAAAGCACTTGATAATTGAGGGGTATTTTCCCTGGACAAGAATCGGTTATGGAAGCAATGTGCACCAATGCCAAAGGCAACACTGACTGAAACAGGAACTAGGATAATCAAAGGGGTTGTAAAGTTGAGTGGTGAATGCACATTGTTATTAGTAAAATGTCGAAGGACTGTGGAGTCGATGAGTAAGAGTAACGCTAGCACCCATTTAACGAGTATAACATTTTTAACAATGATTGTCATGGACACCGGAACCATCAAAAAATATTGATAAACTCATCAAACACCTACATTGTAATAGCCAAGCACTATCCCGCTACTATACTTGATCAAATCACAAAAAAACAAAACAAACCCAACGTTGGAAACTACGTACCAGTACCGATATCCACCATGAGAGGCAAACTGGGGTCACTGTAAACTTGTTTCCAATCAGGTATTTCTGCAGGAACCTACACAAATAAAAAAAACTCTCATATGTTCGAACAAATGCCTCAAAGAAAAAAAAATCATCAACAAAACAAAAACAAGAATTGGGTTGGTGTACCATGAAAGTAGAAGTAAGGGGGTTGACATGTTGTCTCATTCGACCCATATCTATGTGTGTATCGTTAATACTGTTATAATCCAAGTTGAGGTCAGAGTACTCCATTGCTACTAGTACAGGACTTCCTCTAACCTCGCCTAGATTTCTACCTCTGCTGTTGTTGTTGAGGAATCGTTTGATGATACGAGGAGAAATAAGGGTTTGAGCTTTGTTACTCACTCGTCTTTGAATCATGGGTGCCATTGTAGCAGCAACAACAGCTGCATAGTTCATGTTTCTACTCTTTGTTAAAATGAAATGTCAGTATTCGGTTGAGATGTTGTTCCTACTTCATGTACCTGGGCAATTGAGGCTGTCAATGGGTTGGGTTGGGTCGGGTCGGGTCATCACGGGTTCAGGTTAAAAAAGAGCCAGCCCGAACCCGACCTGTTTACTAAACAGGCCAATAAATTTGACCCGAACTCGACCTGCAAATTATCGGGTTGACACGACCCGACCCATTTGACCCGTGAAACTATCGGGTCAATACGAAAACCTGTCAACCCGACCATCAAAATTCAGAGAATCAAAATTCAGAAGTTCATACTTCATCTGTTCATCATAGTTTATACAATTACAATTACAATTACAATATAATATATATCAAAGATTCAACATTCAATAATTCAGATTATCAGAATTCAATAGTTCATAATACTAAAAGATAATGCAAAGACATCAAAGACATACTGCAACTGCATCAAAAAAGACATACTGCAACTGCATCAAAAAAGACATATACTCATACTGCAACTGCCCTAGTTCATACTTCATATATACAACAATCAACAAAGACATCAAAAATCAAAATTCATCAGTGTATCAGTGATTCAGTATCATAGTATACTAGTATCATACTGCAACTGCATATTGCTCATTCAGTCATGCTGCTACCTGCATAGTGCATTACCATTTACCATATTACCATACCTCGTAGTTTATAGTTAGTAGTTACACAAAGTCACAATTCACAAACAGTCACAACTCACAAGTGTATCATAGACTCATAGTCACAAACAGTCTAACTGAAACAGTCAATGCAAAGTCAAACACCACTTCCACTTGGTCCATTGTCGCCATTACTTGCACTCTCCGGTGATTCTTCCACGTCGTCACTAGCAACTCCATGAACATTTTGTCCTATACAGTATATACATGTCAAATAAAATATTTAGAACACAAAAGTTAAATAGGACTAGGTCATAAAAATTATATGCACTGTAGTCTAAATGTGATATTTCTATTTGGACTAGAGTGCAATATTTTTATATGCACAATTACACAATCATAAATCATAATATATATATATATATATATATATATATATATATATATATATATATATATATATGACATAATGACATTACAATTAAATAAAACAAATCATAAAGTGACAACTTAGTTCATTACTTACCAACATCCAGAAGTGACAACTCTTCACCAAGCTCCTCTATAGCCGATTCCACAACATCATCAACATTTGAATCCCCTACAAAATTTATTTATAAAGTAAGTAATGAGATCACTTTCAAATAAACAACGATTATTAAAATGTAACAAAAGAATACATAAAATCAATATAAAATGAGATCACCTCTCTGATATAACCAATCACAGGTACAAACTAGAGTATCGGCACAAGCAGGTTTTAAAGCACTACAAAATGGATCTATAACTCTTCCACCAATGCTAAAAGCAGACTTAGAAGCTACAATGGATATCGGGATGGCCAATACATCACGAGCCATCAAAGCAAGCTCGGGATATCTAAATTGGTATGACTTCCAAAAAGAAAGTATATCAAAATCCCCGTTTAAACTAAACTTAGGCTCCTCCAGATATTGTTGTAGCTGAGACTTCACCGGGGCATGCTCACTCTCGTCAAACATCTAAAATGCCTAAAATGATATAAACTTAGCAATATCTACTGATTCATGACAAATATGGAAAATTCATGGCATGCTGATGCTAGCAGACATTAGACATTAGACATTAGAGGTATGCTATTACAAATTAGACATTAGACATTAAAAGCATGACAAATATCTACTAAGTCATGCTAGCAGCTAGCTATATACAGTCAATCATACTCATTAGTCATTACTCATAGTCTTTACTCAGTCTAATATAGAATCGCATATGATATTATAGACTAAAGTATTAAGCCAAAATGAAATAGACTACAGAGTATAGACAGTACAGAGGCATGCTAGAAGACAGTCATACTCATTACCCAGTCTAATACAGAATCACATATGAATGATATGATATTATAGACTAAAGTATTAAGCCAAAATAAAATAGACTACAGACAGTACAGAGGCATGCTAGCAGACAGTCATACTCATTACTCAATCTACTAAGTCTAATACAGAATCACATATGATATTATAGACTAAAGTATTAAGCCAAAATGAAATAGACTACAGACAGTACAGAGGCATGCTAGCAGACAATCATACTCATTACTCAATCTACTCAGTCTAATACAGAATCACATATGATATTATAGACTAAAGTATTAAGCCAAAATGAAATAGACTACAGACAGTATAGAGGCATGCTAGCAGACAGTCATACTCAATACTCAGCCTACTCAGTCTAATACAGAATCACATATGAATGATATGATATTATAGACTAAAGAATTAAGCCAAAATGAAATAGACTATAGACAGTACAGAGGCATGCTAGCAGATAGTCATACATACTCAATTACTCATAGCAAAAGGTATAATAAATTATTAATACCTGGATAACTTCCATATCCAGATTTGACTTCATGGAACTAAAACTTGAATTAGGAGTTGGCTTGGAACTATAAGGAGTTCCCTTGGAATACAAAGCCACATAGATGTCAAAAAGTTGATTTAACTTCTCCTTGAAGTCTCTAAACTCCTGATTTTCCAGCCGATAGATCTCATTGTAAACAAACTCTACAAAAGCAAGTTTGTACCTAGGATCTAATACACAAGCCATAACAAATATAAGGTTATGCTTTGACCAATATTTCTCAAACTTAGTCTTCATTTACGATGCCATGGATTTCATAAACTCATCCCTACCCTTCATAACTTTTGAAATATGGCGTTGAACCGAATAAACTTGAGGAAAATATAAATTTGAAGTGGGGTACTTTGTCCCAGAGAAAAGACATGTCACATTATAAAATAACTTCAAAAACTCGCATATCTTCCCAACTCTATCCCATTCATCCTCGGAAGGGCAACACTTGTAGTTAGAATCACTCAACTCCAAATGAGTAAAAACTTTTCGGTAGAAAAAAACACTATCAAGCATCATGTAAGTGGAGTTCCAACGAGTTGGCACATCTTGCATCAAACCCTTGTTAAACGGTAATGACGCTTGCCTAACACAATCCCGAAAAATTTGCTTCCTACGTTGAGAACCTCTAAAATCCATCACACTCTCCCAAACTTCACCAAACGACACATCAATCTCCTTCAAACCCTCTTGCACAATTAGATTTATCACATGAGTACAACACCTTGCATGAAAAACTCTCCATCGAACAACAAAGAATCACTCAACTTTAATTTACTCTTAAGCATCCCAACAAAGACATCATTAGAACGAAGCATTATCTAACGTAATAGAAAAGAGTTTCTTCTCAATGCCCCAATCATAAAGTAAAGTGTAAATTTTCTCACATATGGTCAGTCCGGTGTGAGGAGATGGCATATAAGAAAAACTAAGAATCTTCTTCTCTAAAATCCAATCAGAATTCACAAAATATGCTGTAATTGAAATAAAGCTATCCATTGTAATAGAACTCCATAAATCAGATGTTAGACTAATTCTTCCCACTACCCCACGCAATCCAGTCATAACCTTCTTTTTTCTCCCTTTCATAATCTTGATAACATCTGCCTTGGCTGTATTTCTAGACACTAGCTTCAACTCCCTATTAGCAAATGCCGCATAAGCAAAGGCATCACGAATCCCCTCATACTCTAGAAACTTGAAAGGGAGTTGATGCCTAATTATTGCTAGATTCAACATCTCACGAAAAACAACAGGGTCAAACTTTGCCGCCCTCAAAGACATGGAAGACTCGGATTGAGACAAAAGCATTTGTCCCAAATCACGTGTTGTAGTCTTCTCACATGTTTTGAGATGGCGAGAAAGATTGTCGGTCCCATGTGAACTAGCAGAAAAATAAATGGCACCACATTTCTTACACTTAGCCCTTTCTTTCTTATCCTTACCAACGAAAATTTCAAAAAAAAACCCAAATACGAGAAGTTAGTTTTCGCTTACGATTACCAGGTTTCCTAGCAAGTGTGCCAATACTTTCATCTTCAGTTCTAACCTCTGACAATGGGCCATCAACCCCCTCCATCTCCATGTCATCTCCATCAAGATCAATGTTAATGTCATTATCATTATCTAACTCAACAATTGGATGATCCATCTAGAAAAAAAATCAGATTCAAAATTATAAACAATTATCGACTATGACAAACAAAATAAACAACTCATCACGTAAACATTAACTTCTAATTTATTAGTAGATGTTAAGGCAAGCGCCATTACAAATTACTTCCAAGTCTAATAAAAACAATTACAATTACAAATCACTTAGCTAATATTAAATTACAATTAGAAGTGTTGCCCAAATAAACAAAACACATACAAGATTACATCCAATAAAAATATAGGTGAGATAGTTATCCCTAATCCTAGGTCTCATAATCCCAACTTGTTTATATTCATCAACTTGTTCTCCCCCTTGTCCTAAGTCTCCTGCCCGAAGGCCACCAACTAGAACAACCTCCCATATAAATGACTTGTATTGGTTTTTGAATTGGGGACAACGATAAAAATAACGACCATTGTTATTCTTAGTGCTAGCTCTATAACGCCTCATGTATCCAGCCCCACAAGTGCAAGGAGGTCCAACTTGTGCCATTTTTGCAAAAAACCTAAAAATAACCAAATTAACATTTAACTAACAGAGATTACCAAATCACTAACCAAATTTTAGAAATTTGATAAATTTGTGTTTAGATAATTTTCTTCATGAAATGCTCAATCCATTCTTCATGTACATTGTAAATTTATAATATTGTATCATAGATTGATTTCTAAGTAAATGTCTCATTGCAGAGTGCAACCAACAAATTCATGTGCAACTCTTTTGTTGAAGCCTAATATTTTGCCATTAGCAATTGCACATGTTCTTTTTTATGAAAATTACATTTTTTGGGCATTAAAAACTGCATTTTCTTGTTAAAGAAAACCTCATTGCAGTTTTCATCACAAAAAAATGTAGCTTCCACAAAAAAAATATCACACACAATTGATAATGCCTACATCCAGTTTGCACAAAAGAGTGAAGCATGCAATTGCTGCCCACAGGCTAACAAGTATTCATTCACATATTAATCAACCCATTAAAAATATACACAACAAGAATTCATTAAGATTATGAAAAAAAGTTGTGAAATTAAGAAACCAAAACCTCTATATTGATATAAAGTATAAACTATAAAGTAAAGTATACAAAATTGAAAATACCCCACTTTTACCTATTTTTCTAAGCTTCATCTTATAAAGTTATAATAGTCCAGAAAAATATATATGACTTAGAGTAAAATCAGAGATATCATATCATACAAATTACAAGGCTTGTCAACACAGAAAAATCAGAGATATCATATAAGACGTAAGTAACTCTTAATTCTAATAATGAGAGAGATATCATAATCATACACAGTAAAAATAGAAAATCAAAGATATCATAGTATGAAACTATGAATCTGATAAAGGTAAAAATATAATTTGACCTCAAAAGTCAAAACTCAAAAGTAAAGACAAAGAGAATTAGAAAAGAGTAACCTGTTGAGACTTGAGAGTCTTGAGACTTGAGAGTGATCTCAAAAGGAAAGACAGTGATCTCCAAGTCCAAAGACGATGATCTCCAAAAACCCCAAATTGTTGATGAACTGACCACATGCACAAATTGATTAGACAGAGAATTATAAAGAGTAACAAATTAGACAGAGAGAAGTAGAAAGAGTAACAAGTTGTCACAGAGAATTATAAAGAGTCTTGAGACTCACCACAGTCCACACTCCACAGGCACAATTGATCTCCAAAGTCTAACTGTTGAGCAATGCATGAAATCCCATATAGTTGATCCCTGTGTAAAGAAAACAGATGAAATGAATTCAGAGGGGCACTAGTCCGTGATTGTGCATAGCAATGCATGAAATCCCATTCAGAGGATGTCTCCCGTAAGAAACTGGAAAATTATATATTGAATTTGAGTCCAAATATATAATTAGAATTGTAGGTAACACCATTTCTTAAGGTAGTAAGTCTAAGTTCAGACATATAATGCTGTCAATGTCAAAATATCCGCAGAAATATCAAATTGATCTCCAAAGTCTAACAAATTGAAGTTGTTACAGACTTACAGTTAGAGTAGAAGTGGTAAACTTAACTGATTAATTGATCAATCGAGAGTGAACAATAGAGACTCACCAGATTCACCGCAAATTGATCAATCGAGAGTGATCTCCAAGACTCCAACTCGATGAACTCAGTGAAGTAGTGAACTGATCTCCAAGACTCCAAAGTAGTGAACTGATCTCTCGAGTGAATTAGTAAACTGAAGTTACTGAATCAACTGATCTCTCATTCTCTCCATCCACAGTTGAGTCGTTGAGACTTTGTTAGGTCTTTGAAATCAGGGTTAGGTCTTTGAAGGCGAGTTGAGACTATCTGAGACTTTGTTAGGTCTTTGAAATCAACTGAATCACGAGTTGAGACTTGAGATTGTCTGAGAGAAACTGAGTTACTTACTGAGTGAGAGAGGAGGCGACTGGGGCGAGGAGAGGAGGAAATGAAATCAGGGTTAGGTCTTTGACTATTTATACTAAATGCTAAAATACCAAAAAACCTATCCTCATAAACTAAATTACATAAATAAACGGGTTAGCGGGTCACCCGTGGGTCAAAATTTCAAACCCTAACCCGACCTGCTTCATTAATGGGTCTAGCGTGTCGACCCGCCAAGGGTGAACCCAAACCCGTTTATAGCAGGTCGGGTTCGGGTCGTGTTAGCGTGTTCGGGTTGGATTGACAACCCTAATACTAGTTTACCATGGGATGGTGTGCGATCGATAGTCATCAAGAATTTTAGGACAATTATTTAGAGAGGGAGGATAAGGAGGCGGCAATCACTGGATGGAGAGAAGTAGAGAGAAGGTTGATTTCATAAGAAGGTAGCTGAGGGTGAGATTCAAGAGAGAATTTTGTGTTTGATTTGGAAAGAGGACGGGCATTCATTAAAATGCAACATTTTTTTCTTTTTGATTTGGCCTTGGCATAAAACACTTCCTTTTGTTGTTTGATAAATCACATTTTTTTTAAGAGATTTCCAAGTGCAGAATGGAGCGCACTAAAATTGACCAGGAAAACACAAATTTCACTATAACCATTTTTCATGCAAGAAGGGCTAGGATTCAACATCTGAGAATTTACATAACATAAAAGTTATAAACCAGACAAATATCAGAAGAAAGGAGAAAGCCAACCATTATAGATATGTAACTCATACAACATAAGTTTTACTGCCCAAAGTATGTCTGAGATTTTAAATGTCGTCAATCACCAAAACACACTATTAAGTTAAACAGAATTCTTTCTAGTCGTCTCCAACCCCATCAGCAAAACCTCATGACATCTTCCAATTCCTTCTCGTCATCGCAGTCATAACCCAGCTGATAAGCTCGTGCTGTATGTCACACACACACAGAGAAAGAAATATAAAAACGTGTACAAATGTATAATAACTTGAAGAAATGAAGCAACAACTAAATAAATTATGTACTACCAAATCTGCCAAATCCCAGATCCGGCTCTCCGTCATCCATCACAAGACCCACTTCCTGCACACCGACACCACTCAGTTCCTGCATTTTGACAAATTAAATATCAGATTGTAGCATAAAAAACTCATACCCTACACTCCTTTTGAGTAACAAGCCTACAGAGCCATATACCGCAGCTCATTTTCATTCCAACAATATTTTTCTCAGCGAAAACTGTTGTCAACACAAGTGGGGCCTAAACTCATCTTTTTATGGACCCAAAAGTTGTTAAGTGGAATTAATAGATAAAATACAAGTTGTGGTTATTGCCAGATTAATTAGAAAAATGTTCTTCTACAAGATGGTAGGTAAAAGCAAACCGCTGTGATTCTCCAAACTTCAGTAAAGTAGAAGCTTAGAGCTCAGACCACCCATAAGCAAAAATATGTTATGGCAAGAGAAATTTGCAAATGCATTAAGAAAACAATGTTATACTAACAGGGTCTATCTCTTCGGCCGACAAAAATGTATCAAAACACTGCCCAGAGAATCTACAAACAAAGAGCCCAGAGTCCATATCTAAGTCAACCTCCTTGCATGTATCGCCACATACTGCAAAGAAATCAAATTACCAAATAGACAAGACATGGCATGTAAGCGTATATCCTTGTAAAAGAACATAGACAAAGTGATGGCACAGAAAGAGAGGTCGGATAGAGGTTTGCTTACCATGAACAAGTCCAGTCTTTTCACACACAAAAAGATTTCCAAAAGGACGGTACGAACAAGTGTACCCACAGCACACATGGTTAAGTGCCAAGTCATCCGTCAAGCCTTGGCTACTTTTCCAGCTGGACACTTGATCAGCTAGTGTTGTATCGAGAATTATGTGGTCATCGAGTGCCTTCACGTGTAAAAATAAATAAATAAATAAATAAATAAATAAGGATGTCCATATCCATATGCTATACAGACTTAATCAGTATAATATCACATTCTATGCGGCCGTTCATCGTCTTAGAGATACAACACTTGTTATGTGTATCTTGATGATACTCTACGACAATCACCCACGAAAAATAAAGGTTAAACAAGAGACATAACATGGTTATGTGTATCTTGAAGACACTAGACAACAATCTCCTACGACAAGCTCTAGTTTTCAAATTTCTAGAGATGTTTGAACACCATGTAACCAGGTATATAGGTCAAGAGAACCCGCCCCTCACATCTGGGGTTTAGAAACAGTCTCTCCTACTAAGATATCTTTGATTATAATTTTCATTTAGCAACAAAATATTAGCATTAGTGCATGTGGTTGAAGATTTGATTCAAGCCTCCGAAAATGTAAATTAAATGTAAAGTAGAAGGAGCAGGTCTTATCTAATACCCTCCAATTCATACAACAATCAAATATATTGTAGCCATTGATATATTTAAGCTATTTCACCTGTGAAAGAATAGGTGCATGGCTTCTCTTGGCTGCCTGCATCTGGATGTAATACTCCTTAAACTCAGAGGGTGTGTTTTTAACAAAGTAAATCATGTCCTTTTCATCACGCTGAAGGAAGAACAATTATTCGTTATGAAGGTGATACAAAGTTAGCCATAAAGATATTTACGTTTTATGGATGAAATGAATATAAACAAAGAGACAAAAGAAAGGTTTTTGGAGTTCAAGGTAACCCGCCAATGAGAGAAGTACAACTGACCCAACATTCCTAAGACTTTATATTGAATATAATACCTGGATATATAGCTTTTTCCAGGAGCAATTTCGTAGCTTACTTATAGAAGACTCCATACCCCATCGCATACAATACCTGCAAATTTCACTAGTTGATGGCATACATAGTGTATACATGTATATGTATGCGTATTATATATGAAGTCCAATAATTAGAAGTTTAATGTTTGACATCAGAAGCTTTTGCTGTTTTAGTCTTCCTCCTTTCAAATAATGAGGGAATTGTGATGCACAGAGTTAGAGGTCCAGTTGTCTCCCAAGGCTTAAAGTTGGTTCTTGCGAGTGGGCTCTGAAATATTCACAATTTTTTAAATGTGTTCTAGTCATTGGTTGTATTAGTCTTGTATATTAATTTTCAACCAGGAAATCTTCCCTTTGTACAGTTAAATTCAGTAGTTTATACTTTTTCAAGCGAAAAAAATCAAACGCAGGCAAAACCTACTTGCGGCCAATTGTTTAAATCATTGAAATAATGCCTTCCCATGCTCGCTACCTGCTCCGTAACCTTCGTTGCAATTAATTATAAAAATATGATCCCGTAGTTACTGAGCCATAATGATGTATCGCATTAGTTGCCTCTCTCTCGAACAAATCTGTTCCCGATTTTCGCTCCTTTCAAAACCCTATCATTTATCTTTCCTTTTTCTTCACTTATTCGTAATCTATTTTATTTCCCTAATGTTTTAGGAGTATATTTTGCTTAGTAACTTTTGCTTTAGTAGGATTTTTCTTTTAAGCGCTAAGAGAATAGGCAACATATTACATCTCTACAAATAAAGGGTAATCCCACCATTTTCAGTAGAGATTGCAATTGAGAAAATAAAATATAGATATCTTGGGTGAATCAAAGGTTATAATACTCTTGTTTCTATTGAAAAACAGAAAGAGGGTATTGGGTACTTATGTAAGATGAAGCAGCTAAGGTTATAGGCTCTCAAGGGAAGCCTGTAGCACCATGAATAGGGTGCAAATAGCAACTACCCAGCTGGCAACTTCCAATTCCATCGCATGGGCGTTGGGTGAAACTCTCTGCAGGACTTACAGGTTTCGCTTAAAAGCTTGAATACAGCCAACAAATCATTCTCATGAAGGGCATGGTAGTATACCCATGAGACTTGGAAAGAGATCCCAAACCTTGGTCGAAAGGAAAACAATGCGCAAAACAAGCGGGATAGGAGGCATCATAAATTAAACTGACAAGGTGAAATATTGGATACTGAAAAAAATTAAGAAACAAAACCTCGCTTGGCATACCTCCCAAAGCAATGTTTTCTCTACAAAAGCAATTCGTGCACACCTATTAAATCGTCTTGAAAAATTACGCAGGTTAACCAGGTAAATCCTAAAGATAAACAGCTCTACTCTATTCTATTTAGCATGGACACTCCATACTTGAAACAAAAATTCGTTTCCACAGGTGTCGGACAATCCTACACAGATAATTCGACATCTACACTCGCCTAGACACACCGATGGGTACTCCTTGCTTGGCTCATAAACTTTTTTGGCATACAGTTTCCAATCCTTCACACATGTTACTCAAACCTACTAAGTTCTATCATTGTTTCTATGTTTGTTATCATTGCAAATTACCTATGTTTATCCATATATTTGTACAAAATCATAACATATACGCCGGTAATCAATACAGAGTACACAAAAAGTGCATGGCAGCGTCCGCATTTTCACTTATTCTAAAGTCGCCGCGTCCAACACCGCATACTCGTATGACATGTCAATACTACATAGATTCTACTTGTATTTACTACATTGGTTTTGGGTCTTACTAAACGAATTCTCATGCACCCTATAACACATATAACAACTCAACACTTACAGTCGGCGCCACAGGCATTCATTCGACGCCGCGTAATTCAGAAATCTACAAACGAGTGAGCAAGTAACAAGATCCTGCCATCATCATCATCATCAATATAACATTTCAATAACATAACAAACTCAAATTTAAAAAAAAAAAAAAAAAAAAAAAAAGGAGAAAAATTTTTATATCCAAATTGAACAAATTGGGGTACTTCAAAATGTAAAATCTCACCTCAGGCGATAAGAATTTGAGAACATGGTGGAATAACTCGGGCGGAAAGTTGCTGAAATTCCCAGATTCTATCAGTTTGGGAACTTTGCTGTCACTGCTATGAAACAAATCCACATGAAATTTCACGCTCTTACCCTTTCCTTTCACCTTCTTTTCGTCCTTTTTTTCGTCGTTGTTGTCGCAAAAGCGCAATTTTTTCGAAGGGGGGCTTGTTTGCTTCTCTTCCTGCAAAACCTCAAATCAAACCAATTGATTTAGAATCCTAGAATCGAAATCGAAATCGAAATTGAAATTGAAATCGAGAGAGAGAGTTGTACCTCTTTGAAGCTCTCAGAGAGGATCTCAGATTCCAGGAATTGAGCCAAGGTATCATCTTCTTCGTCTGAAGCTACCATGGCGAAACCCTAACCCTAGAATTGCGGAGTTGCAGACAGAAAGAGAGCTAAAGAAGAAGGTGGTGATGACAGGCGTCGGGTGCTCAACTTTCGAATCTCATTTCCTCGAGATACTTAATTTCGAGTTTTAATACTGTAACATACAAGATCAACGGATGAAATGGTGACGACACATAATTTGTTCGTTGTTTCCTTATAAATGACAAGTTATACCCAAAGATGCCACACCAATTGGTTTTTTACAAGAAAAACTTACTCGAAAATGATTGTAGCGGAAGAGCATTTCCAACAAAGGGAGTCTTAAGTCTAGTATCTAACCAAGACTCCACCATTATAATACACTCATACAGTTCAAAACTGGGGGTTGAGATCGAGACTGCCCAAAGTCTTTGAATTAGGAGACTGGGAGGGCAGGGCAATCTCTCAAGACTCTCATGCCACGCGCCTATTGGATAAGCGCCTGCCTGATAACTTTTATATATATTAATATTGTAACTTTTAGGGTCTGTTTGGGAATTTCTGAATTAGGGCCAGCCAAGAACGAACTAGGCTGGCCTATTCTAACTGAGGACAAACTCAAACCGGTTTAGTTTTCTACAGTGTTTGGTTGGTACCCTTTATCGATAGAAAAATATTTTGCTCAAACAATCTCGAATGCATAATTAAAGAAGATAATGGTTTATATCAACTGCCACAAAAATCTATAGTAAATTGGATTAGAGCTCTCTAAATTCAAGCTTCATGAATCACATCACGATAACTTCAAATATCTTCAATAAAACTGAATCACTATCTTTAGTAGAATTTTAATAGAGAGGAATCAAGAGATGAAGAGAGTATAATTTGAACAGTCTTAAATGTTCTCATGAATTCATTTCAGAACTGATGAGAGAGAGAGAGAGAGAGAGAAGATTGATTGGATCTCCCTTAAATCCTAATTATAATGGGTTTCAAGTTTCAACTTCACTCATCACCATCATCAATCTAGAGAGAGAGAAAGATAGTGTGAGTGGATGGAAGGAGATAATATACGAAGATCAAAGAGAAGTTTGGAGAAGGTCCTGCCGTTAAATTTGGGGATATAATTTTCTTGGTTCTTTCGTGGAACGTCAAATAGTTGTTTCATAATAGAACTAGTTTTTCGGACTTTCTTGGCCAACTTGGGTTACTAAAAAAACCAAAAAATGCGGGTCCCACTAATTGCCAAACAAGGGTTTCTAGCTTTGTTTCAGTTCTGAACTGAATTGGCCTTGTTTTAGCAAGTTTCCAAACAGCCCCTTAGTAAAATTTAGATATTTATCCAATTCCCGACTAGATCCTTTTGGGCTCGTGCAATAGCCTGCAAACCACATGAAACGAGCAAGCCGACACAAGACAAACAGGATCATCATACCAACCTTAAACCCCACCAGTGCTGAAATTCGAGCGATGGTTGTTTACACATCATCACCACTAGAGCACAACTTAGTTGGTCAGGTGCCTATCCAACATGAGCGCATATATATACAAGGCCGTATTGTGTGGGGGAGTATTGAGATGAAGGTTTGTGAAATTTTGGTATTGTAATGTAAGGTGATTTTTTTTTTTTTTTTTTAAATTTATTTATAAAAGCAAAAACATATATAAACTAGACCCTGAGGGGTGAAATAGGAGATATAAGTATAGTAGCATATTTCCCAGATTCGGCAAGGATAAGCCGGCTTAGCATAGTCGAAGACAGTCAACATTGTATAGTTGAAGACAGACAGACAACATTCGAGAAATCTTGCTTGTTAGATTTATTATTGCACCTTCCTTATGAAAAGTATCGGCGAAGATTATTCTTCCGAAAAACATGCCACTACAATTGGCGCCGTCTGTGGGAATTACCATAATTTTCTTTACCACCCCTGATCTAAAAATAATCCGATGACAAATATGAATCTCCGAAGCCATCCCAGCACAGTAAGAGATCACGAGATCAATCCGATACCATAAACAGACGACCTACACAGTGCAGTGATCGAGCTTCAAAAATAGATGCAGTTAGAAAAAACCAAAAAGTTGGAAGATCAGTGCATTCATTCTCAAGCTCTTCAAGTGGAAAGAGACGAAAGAAGGAAAGCCTTGAAACAATAGAGTCGGATACATCAGAAGGAGATATAGAGATTAAAGAGAACCCAAGATAGACTTACTGGCCGTCAAGCGTCACCTCCATAATCCCGAAGTGATCATCGGTTAAGAGCAACCCAAAGAGATGATCAGTCGAGAGAGAATGAATTACAAACTTCTCGATCCAGATCCAGAAATCCAGACAAGGATTTTCGATACTTTAAACTTACTTCCTCAGCATCGACAACTCAAGGAAGTCGACGTACGCGTCATCAAGCTCCCCTACCACCAGAAAGAAGACCAGTCAGGAACCGATTGTGACCAGAAGGACAGGGAGATTTTGATCCACAAGTTGTAACCTTACCAATTCTTCCTCCACAGTTCGTTACCTTGGATGACCTAAACAATAGGATCTAAGCCATAAACTCTGACATCCCAGGCTGAAGGTGTGCACTTGACAAAATTGAGATAAACCCCATCTCTCCTCATCTCAAAGTTATGCCAATCCCAAAAATTTCCACATGCCAAAGTTTATTCAATATGCAGGCCTAACTGACCCGCTCACCCATGTCCGACACTTCAAAGTCGCAGTTGGATTGTACTCCAAACTCAACCACATGCTGTGCAGGCTATTCAACATGAGTTTGAAAGAAGAACCTCTCAGATGGCTCCATACAATCCAGGAGGGTTCCATCACCACATTCAGTCAGTTATAGTGTCTGTTCGAATCTAATTATTCTCACGCTAAAGAGAGAGATATCACTGTAGATTCCTTATTCTTCTTCGAGTAGGGCGTAAAAGAAACCTTGGCGAGCTTTTACAAGCGTTTCTTGTAAGAAACGCAGAAAATTGGGAACTCAGACCCTAAAATCGTCGTTCCAGCATTCACTTCATCCCTGCATATCGACTCTGAAGTTTGAGAAGAGCTTACTCTGCACAAGTCCAGAACGGTGACATAAATGATTGATGTAGTTAATAACTACATCAAACTAAAATAATCTAAGAAAGATAAAATGAAGAGTTCCTCTGCCATCCATTCTCGAGAAACAGTTTCCTCTCCATCCCGAAAGTCGATCATTACCGAAGCACCCAAACAAGGCAGTAGAAACACCGACAACAATAGAAGAAAGGACGGAAGACCCGACAGACCCATCCCAGTTCTGCCCCCAATGAGAACGACTCTCTTCGCTATCTTACCAATGATAAATGAAGATGAGTGTTATCGCGCACCTCAAACAATTCCCAATATCCTCAACAATCCTCTATATCAGTATCACAATGTGCATAGTCATGAAACTGACAACTGCTACTCTCTCATTCAAATCTTTCATCGCATCCTATTAGCAGGAAGGCTTCATAATTATGTTATCGACATCCGGAGTTCTTCGAGGATGAGACAAAGAACAAAGACGTTGAACAAAATCAGGGCCAAGGGCAAGCTCGTCGCCTTTACATGATCGAGATTAAAAAAGGAAAGAAAAAAACAAGACGATCAGATTATATCTTGTTGCAAAATAACCTCCTCAGACAAATCAACAAAATTTTTTCCCCAGTTTGAGCAAATCAAAACGTCCATACCATATTTCCTTCGAGGACTATGACACCAGCCATGTGAAATATCCTCATGATGACCCTCTAGTCATTATGATTAAAGTTGGACAAGATTGCCTGCATACGCTTCTCGTCGATATAGGAAGCGCCATATATGTTTTATTCAGAAGGGCAATTGAGGTTCTAGGACTCAAAGATTCTGTGAAAGCATCGACAACCACAATCACCGGCTTCAACGGCTCAAAAGAATCAGCTACAGAAGAAATTACTTTACCAGTTCAGGCAAGATCATAAACCACATTCGTTAAATTTCTAGTCATCGATGCTGAATCCAAGTATTTGGGAATTTTGGGACGTAGTTGGTTACATTTGATCAAAGCAGTACCATCTACATATTATTTAGCATTAAGATTTCCAACAGATCATAGAATCTACGAAATCAAAGGTAGTCAAGAAGTTGCACGAATCCCCCCCCACATTCGAGCAACATGACACTGAAATAGTCAAGTCCATTGAACTCGATAGGCCTAGGCGTAACACCTTCATCGGCTCCAAGCTGTCATCCGGAGAGAAAGAAACCATGATCCAGCTTCTTAAAAAAAATGTCGACATCTTTGCATGGACTTTCCAAGAAATGCCTGGCATTGATCCATCAATCGCCCACAAACTGAACCTCCTTCCGGATAGTAAAACAATAATTCAAAGCGCCAGAACTTAGCTCCCCGCCTCTGTGAAGCCGTGAACAAAGAAATTGATAAACTCCTTCGTGTAGGATTTATTTGGGAAGCCAAATATCCCAAATGGGTTTCTAACATTGTGGCAGTCCCAAAGAAAAATGGGAAGATCAGAGTTTGCGTTGACTTCACAGAACCCAGCAAATTCATGCCAACAGATAGTTTTCCCCTCCCACTGATCCCACAGCTCCTCGATTCCGTTACAGGGTACGAACTTCTTTCCATGATGGATGCAGCCTCCGGCTACAATCAAGTTCATTTCACCGTAGAAGATCAAGAAAAAACAACCTTCATTACTGAACGAGGTCTCTACTGTTACACAGTGATGCCTTTTAGGTTAAAGAATGCTTGAGCTAGTTACCAATGGCTTGCCATTAAAATGTTCAAAGATCATCTAGGAAAAATAATGGAAGTTTTCATCGATAATATGATCTACAAAAGCTTGAAACGCGAAGATCATTCCAGTAACCTCCAAACCATCTTCGATATCCTTCGCACCTACCAAATGAAGCTTAACCCAGAAAAATGCCAATTCGGTGTCGCATCTAGTAAATTTATGGGACACTTGGTCAGTAAAAGAAGAATCGAAATCGATCCAAGACAAATCAAGGCACTCATCACAATGCCGTCTCCGCGAATAAAGAAAGATGTCCAAAAATTTGCAGGCAAGATTGCCGATCTTCACAGATTCATCTCCAAGTAATTTGATCGATGCAAACTTCTTTACATCCTTCTTCATGGAAATCCCACTTCACTTTTAAAGAAACAACACAAGGAGATCATTTGGACTCCTGACTGTGAGTTAGCCTTTCAAGATCTTAAACGATACTTGGGGCGTCCTCCTATAATGAGTACTCCAGTTGATGGTGAAATACTAACAATGTACTTATCCATAACTGAAGACTTCATTAGTTTTGTCCTTATTCGAGAAGACGAAGGGGTAGAAAAGCCAATCTACTTCATCAGTAAGACCCTCATACCTACTGAAAAAAGATATACAATAATAGAAAAATAACTACTCACCTTGGTCTACAACTCTTTAAAACTTCGTCCATACTTCCAAGCTTATTCCATCAAAATCATTACGAAGTATCCCCTTAAACTGGTACTCTCCAAAAAAGAAAAATTTCGAAGAGTTCAACAATGGTTTGTTTTCCTTGGCGAATATGACATCTCCTTCGAGCCCTAGATATCTGTCATAGGACAAATAGTTGCTGATTTCTTAGCAGATTTTCCAATTGAGGACCCTGATTGGGAAGAACTTGAAGAAATCTTCACAGATGACTCAATTACAGAACCAGATGCATGGTCACGAAGCACCGGATGACGACTCTTTACAGACGGATTAGCTAGACCACGAGGATCGGGAATTGACATCGTCTTAGTTACACCTTCCAATCATCGCATTGAGAAAGCTATTAAACTGAACTTCTATGCCACAAACAATAAAATTGAATATGAAGGTATCCTCCATGGACTATATCTCGCAATAACACTTGGAGCAGAAAAAATAGCGGTCTATGTCGACTCTTTACTCGTTGCCAATCACTACAACAAAACATTCCGCACATAAGGAGAAATGGTTGATTATGCAGCACTGGTCGAAGAAAAAATGAACAAATTCAAACAAGCATCGATCTCTTACTTACCTCGACAAGAAATTATCATGCCGACGCATTGGCTTACATTGCCGCCATGCTAGGAGACAGTAAAAAAAGAACCTTAGATATCGAAAATCAAAATCATTGAGCATTCTAATCTCGATATACAATCAACGATGCAAATTACTATTACTGAAGATGAAGACCCTGAAGACTGGAGAATACCATTTTATGCATATCTCAACTCTAACATTCTCCCGAGTAATAAAGAAGAATCCCGTTCACTTTTGGCGAAATGCCCCAGATTCACAGTTCAGGATAAAGTCTTATATCGTATCATAGGAGGATAACCCCTTATTGAATGCATCTCTAAAAGATAAGCTCAAATCAAAATCAAAGAACTTAACAAAGGTATCTGTGGAACCCACATTTCGGGAAGATCATTAGCTCAATGGGCATTCACACAAGAAATATACTGGCCCAAGATGAGACAAGACTGCGAAGATTTTGTACAAAAATGCTTCAAATGCCAAATCCAGGCTTAAGACATCAAAAGCCCAGTACTTAACTTGCACATTAGCAATGTCATCTGGCCATTCAAACAATGGGGAATAAACATCATCAGACCTTTCCACCCAACATCGGAAAACTGAAGATTCATCCTTGTAGCCACTGACTACTTCATAAAATGGGTCAAAGCAGTTCCTCTATGTCATACCGATGAAAATGAATTCATCAAGTTCCTTTAGGAATACATAATCACCAAATTTGGCTGCCCACAAATGATACGATCTGACAACGGCAAGTAATTCATCAGCAGTAAAGTCTTCGCTTTCCTCCACAAGTACAAAATTTAGCTATCAACTTCCACACCATACTACACTCAAGGCAACGGACAAGCTGAAGCCATCAACAAGAGCATCAAATCTGGTCTATGCAAGTGCCTCGACAAAAAGAAAGGCAGATGGGTCGATGAACTACTCAGTGTTCTTTGGGCATACCAGACTACTCCTCGAACTTCCACCGGCTGCACTCCATTCATAATGGGCTTCGGTACTGAAACAATCATACCCTCAGACTTCGATATACCAAGTGGTCGACGAAAAATCACAGATGAAGATAATGAACTAGGTATCCTCTGCAACCTAAACTGGATCGAAGAAACCCGGGACAAAGCCATCGCAAACTTGGGATGATACCATGACACATTGAAAAAAGCTTATAACAAAAAAGTCGAAAGAGAAAATTTAGTATTGGCGACCTTGTCCTTCAACGAATCCAAGATAGTACTCGGCCGAAGAATTCTAGAAAATTATTTAAAAACTGGGAAGGGACATACATTGTCAGTGACAAAACAAATAGTGAGACTTACTGGCTAATGACAGAAGACAAAATCCAGCTTAAATATCCATGGAACATAGCTCAACTGAAAATATTTTACAGATAACAACTGTAACAATTATCATCGGTTCAAATAAACAATTTTGTCTTTCACTTACATCTTTTCTATCTTAACTTGATCTTGATTCATACTTGATAAGTATGCCTCAGACAATCAAGCATCCTTACTATCTTAATTTGATCTCGATCCATACTTGATATGCATGCATTAGACAATCAAACATCCTTACTATCTTAACTTGATCTCGATCCATACTTGATACGTATGCATCAGACAATCAAGTATCCTTACTACCTTAACTTGATCTTGATCCATACTTAATACGTATGCCTCAGACAATCAAGCATCCTTACTATCTTTACTTGATCTCGATCCATACTTGATACGTATGCATCAGACAATCAAGCATCCTTACTATCTTACCTTGATCTCGATCCATACTTGATAAGTATGCTTCAGACAAGCAATCATCGTTACTATCTTTACATGCATCCTTCTTTGGTCTCGATCCATACTAATAAGTATGCATCACTTACCATCATCTTTACTATCTTTACTTAGTCTTGAATCATACTTGATATGTATGCGTAAACACTACACATCTCATCCTTCGACAAACAATATCCTATTACAGGATAATTATTTCATTATTTACTTATCACACAAATCATGTCATGTTTATCGACATGATTCCATCAAACCCAGATATCCTATTGAGGTTTAACATACAAACTACTTGCCTTTACATGGCCATCTTTCCATACAAAAAATGTTTGCTTCGAGCAAAACTCTGCTATTCTCTACATTCACATGTCACAATAACATTCTTATCGAATATCACCATTTAGCATATAATCTACTAACAAAAATATATATCTATGCATCAAAATTTTTCAAACTTCTTTCACATAAAACATAAATCAGCATTCAAAACCCACATCAGTTCAAAATTGTCTCGGTCCCATCGACCATTTTTACATCACATCTCAAAACAAAATACTGTTTACACAAAATTTATCTAGACTACAGGAGAAGCCACTTCTTCATCCACTTTAGCCATACCTTCAGGAGCAAACACATCTGCTAACTCCTCAGAACGCAAACCATCGGCTTCTATCATCACTAAGTTATCGACAACTTCCATCCCAGGAGGCACTTCAGGCATTCCCGGAACATCGTCATCCAGATCTGAATCCTCAAAGACGGCACCCACAACATTGGCTAACCTCTTGTAAAAATCATTCCTCTTCTCTATCTCATGGTACAGACCTACATAGTTGACCCTCACATTCTTACAAACATCTAAATTCTCCAATATTAGCTGAGTCCTTACCTCCTCCAAAATCTTGCCATGCTCATGCTCCATTGCCTTTCGAGTATCAACAACCTACTCCCACACATCCTTCTCAAAGTTGCTTCTCAACAATGCCAACGCCTCTTCCTTATCCTTCGCCATCTCTGCCTTTACCTCCTCGATCTTCTTATCTAATACTTTTTTCGCGTCTTGAAGGGCAAGATCCATCGCTTTCCCACCTTCCAGCTTGTACTTATTCAGTGTAGAATTTAACTCCTTTTCTTCGATCAGATCTTTATTTTCCCTCGTTAGATCTTTCTCGATTGTCTTGTAAGCAACCAACTGGTTTGCCAAATCGCCACCTCCAACAATTCGACCCTTAGCCGCAGTCAACAACTTCTTGATCTGCATTACATTCATAAAATAAGTATTTGAATGACGTATCAGAGTCTTTAATCGAGGCATAGCAAAAAAGTTTCTCACCTTTGACATGTTTCGGTGGCCATCGCTCAGAAATGTTATCAAACTTTCAGCCCCAACTAAGCAATCATCAACTTTCACCTCCAGCACGTCCGTCTCAATAACATACGCCTCCATCATCCTCTGAACCTCCTTCTCATCTTCTTCGACAAACTTCTTCTTCAAAGACTCTGACTCTTCCCTCTTCTACTGATGTATACTTGTTGAGTCTCGTAGAGATCGCCCATCAGACACAGTGATTGGTATATCTTTTTTTGCCACCTCCTCATTTGTTGACCTTCGTGAAGGCCTCTTTGGAGGTAACAGAGGTGCAACAACTTGGTTCGCTGCCCTATTCTTTTTACTCTTCCCTAATGATTCAGTAAACACCGAGTCTCTCTCCGTAGTCACTGAATCCGTCGTATACCCAGTCAAAGACGGATTTTTCAACAGCAGAATAGATTTTACGGCCCTCTTGTTCTTCGCTGACATCTTATTGTTAATAACTGGAACTTATGACCCTTTTGCTATCGACCTCTTTAAACCTGCCTCTTGAAAAAGAGTACCCACTCGCTCTTGGTCGATGACCAGGTTGTCGATCCTACTAAAGTACCCCTTCCTGATCTTGTACAATTCCTCTTGTACTTCAGAATTCCTATCGACTTCCTTCAAAGCTGTACAAAGAACAAATACCAATTACACACAGATTTACACATAAGAAAAAACAACATCGACATTTACGTTACCTAACCACAAACCTAAATGAAAAATCTTTCTTTTTAAGGGCTCCCTAGGGGCTTTCTTATCGAACTCATAGTTCTCAGACATGAGTAAACATTCGTCACTGTATCGCCCCCCTATTGACACCATGTCATAGAACAACGGTTTCTTCATAGACCTCGCCACATATCGATAGCCTACCTTCTTTGGGTTCATCTTGAGTGTGTAGTACACACATAAATCGTCAACAGTAATCAACTTTTCCCCCATTGACTTTAATCGACCATTTATCACCCCACATACGCGAAACAGGTCATATACATTTGGATTGAACTGACTAGGTGCCACATCAAAGAAATTCATCAACTTCTTCTGGTTAGCTAAAAAAGGAAGCTTCGACCCCTTCTCAATTTGTTCTCGATGCACGAGACTCCTGCCCAAGGGTACTTCCTGGTCGATCATATCATATTGGTACTCCTCCAACCTAATATCTCCAGGAATACCATACTTCTTGAAACTTAATATCTCTTTCGTCTCCAGACCCTCTCTGTAACACGCTTCCTCACCCTCCTCCACATCTTCCTCCCCATCCCCACTACCTTCTCGATCACTAGCCTGTGGCTCGTGATCAACATCTGTTTCGGTAACCTTCTCATAAAAAACTTTAACAAACCTAGGTGTCACTCTAAACTAGTTCACATTAGATATGTTTGTACTACTCGATCCCACCCTATACCTACCACCCAACTGTTGACCACAGGTAGTTACATCGATCATCAGGGGCTCTACATCTTGATGATTCTCGTATATATCTTTATCATCGATTTGAATTGGTTCGACCATTTTAAAGAACTTGAAAATCATATTTTATTTTTTTACCATAGTTAGTATCTATCATATCTGTTACATATATATGTTCATATTTATCTAGTTGTCAAGTTTACTCTCCAACACATCAATCTCACATTACTATCATTACTATCTACTATTATCATTAGTACTAGATAAAATTACTATATTAAATTCTTGATACAATTTTTTCTATTTAATCCCCTAAGTCAAAAACATCGATTACTTTACTAATTTGTATTTTTGTCGACATACAGGAATCTCAAGAGTTCTCGAACATACGTCACCTGTTTCCCGCCAAAACTACTCCAATTCAAAAGATACGGGATATCACCTTTTTCGGCGTAAAATCTTGCCAAATCAAACCTAATTCAAAATCGTTTCTAACACTCTCGCTGAAATCCCAACAAATTCCCTACAGTCGCACAATACTCACCGCGATACCCACCAATCCCTCTCTTCACTCCTTACCACTAATTAATCATATCTCTCTCACTCTAACGCCTTTATAACCCATTACGACTACATTGCCATAAAATTAGTACTATTAACAATCACTATCGTGACTTCTATGATCCAAACCCTAACACAGTTGAATCTTAAATTCCTAACAATCCATCATATCTCCTACTAATTCCTTCTACCAATACACATATCCTACCTACATCTACCAATATTTATAAACAATCAATAAAAAAATACGCACAAACAACATAGTTACTAACCTTGTATACGCGTTGCTTAGGTATCCCTCTGTTTTTCCTGCTTTGCTCTCTCGATCAACACACTTATCTCCTCCTTCCCAATTATTGACAACGATTCCAGTGGCGAGTACAAATAATTTGTACTAAAAAGAATTTTTTCAGAGTTTGCAAAATATGAACAGTTGCCCACCTCTGAACTATTTATAGACCCCACGCGACTGTTTATCGCACCGCTTTGCGACCGTTCGAGTAATCGAGCATAATGCCTTATACGTAGTTTCTCAAAGTCTTTGACTCTTTGCCTTCTAGATACCAATAAACCCCTACATTATTACTCCAATCTTTCCATATCTCGAAGAACTTCCTCCTACATATTCATACTCAACAAAACACAGCCTATCTTGTCACAAAGATGTTGTACATCATTTTCCTTATACTTTAAAATTTTACCTACAAGAACACACCTTGACATGTTTAATCCACTCATTACCTCTGAACATTTTTACTTTATTTACAAATCCCTATATCTGTGACAAATCTTCACCACTCAGTTCAAATTTCAAAATTTCATTCGACATTTCAAATACCAACATGCACATAACATTACTACATTCCAACATTTTACCAAGTCCAAAATATATTTAATAACAATTTAACATTCCCAAACATCGACATCGACAACTACATAAAATTTTATTTTCATTTCATCTTCCAACATAATTCGATCATTACATTTGATTACTTCTACAACAATAAAATTCATAAACTCCTAACTACAACAACATCTTCTTTCCTAATCAACATTTTCGCACGAGAATACATATAACTCACATTCTGAAGGACTCTAAAATTGCAGTTGGCAGCGAAACTGAAAATCCTTTTTTGCATCCTTCGCCTCTGCCTTGCTCATCCCTTAATAATTTGGTTCAACAGGATCTTCCATGTGAATGTTAGCATTCTGATTACCGAAGTACCGACTATATAATTCGCAATACTTAACTTGAACGCGGCTGAACACCTCATTCCGTACTTGAGACCTAGTCTTCACCATTTCTTCAAGCACAACTCTCAATTTTACAACATCAAGGGGATACATATAGTCTTACACAGTCCAAGTCAACACAACCAACATTTATTTCTCCTTGGAACTTTACAATTTTAATAGTCAAATCAATCAACCTTGAAATCCATTCCTGACCCCACACAATAAATTATACTTTGTGATATATTATGCTCAAAACTTATACACATTACACATTTTACTTCGACATCATACACATTCGATCAATTCCTTATTTAACACCACAAAAAGTCAAAAATAAAGTTTATTGAATGAACTATCAATTACATTTTACATTCGATAAATATTTTCTTCGATCACATTACATCTAGATACAATTTTATCTTAAATTCGGCTTGAAAGGCTAGTTGATAACATCTTTTGACCAGAATCTGACATTATTATCTTTTCACCCGAATCTGACATTTTTGCTTCTTTTCACCAGAATCTGACATTAGCTTTGGTAGCAAAGACAACGATATCCTAAGAAACTCAGGTTAAGAACTTTTAAACAAAGTTGATCCTATAGAAGAACAACAACAGAAAATTATAAGAAGGCCCTTAAGTTTGATAAGATCCCAGGACGCCCAACCAACCCTCACAACATCATCTTTACTATGAGTAGTAACCCCTTCTCTAGCAATTTGATAAACTTCATTACCTTCAGCAATGGAAGGTGAAACCAACCCCAACAGGTATCCCATGTGAAACTGCTCTCTGACTCTACCTCCCCCAACTCTCCCCACCATGATAACGTCAATTGCAGGATTACAAAGCGTAAACTTGGAACAACAGTTTACCTCAGCTTAGTCATTATGGTTACCATCTTCATCCTCATGCAACTTCCGATGCCACACTTGGGGCGGCATCTTTCAAATATGTACCACCACAAAATCCTTCTTAACACCACCTATTTATACCCCGTTTTCAATTACCAGGTCCAATATTCCGCATTAATTGCTCCTCGGGAAAGACATGACAAGGTTCACTTAACTTTGACCTCAGAAATGACAATATGAAGACTTTCTAAAATATTTGGTAACCTCTTCGAATTCCAGTTTATTATTGACACAACCACAAGTACTTCTGTCTAGAATGGAACGATTGTAGTAGCATATTTCCAGATTCGGCAAGGATAAGATGGCATAACATAGTCGACGGCAGCCAGCATTGCATAATTGAAGGTAAAAAACATTTGAGAAATTACTACCAGTCCCCGACCTACTAAAAGTAGCTGTTATGCCTTGTTAAGAAAGAGCCGTTAGAGATCCGCAAAGTTCGCCTGCTACCCCCGAAATAGGAGACTATTTCTTTCTTTTTGTAAACTGCCTACATCTACTATAAATACAGGCAGAAAATAGATTATTCAAATCTGTAACCCTACTATTCTTACTTCCTTACCCTGCAGTCACTCAAAAACTTATAATAACTAACAACATATTGAATTTTACATCAAAATCCTCCTCAAGGTTATGGTTTTTCTCAGCCTTTACTGAGTTTTTCTCATAAAATCTTGTTTGTTAGATTTATTATTGCACTTTCCTTACGAAAAGTATTGACGAAGATTATTCTTTCGAAAGACACGTCACTACAATAAGGTTAATCAAGTTAGTCGCCGCAGCAAGCAAGTTACAACAACTTGAACAGGCCGAAACCCCCCAAGCCGATAAAAAGTATGCATCCATGTTGTGCATCCTACTAATAAATTCAAAACGAAATTCGTCAAAATGAGATGCATGGTACATGATATCTAGAGCTCTAGAAAGGGCACCCTAAGAGAGGTTCACTGATTTCTCCTTATAAGCTTTAATTAAATGCTGACAATCTGACAAAAGTACCAATCTCCCTATTCCCAGGTCCTTCACCGCTATTAATGCTTTGAGAACTGTTCCAGCCTTCACAGCTTCTGCGTCGGCTGCGTGGGTAGTGTCATGTCCTGTAGCGATAATATTTAAATTATAATTCCAAATTACGTATCTAATACCACTAGAAGGCCTGTTATGGAGCCATGAAGCATCTACTGTGACAAGGTGCTACCCTTTTCCCATAGTAGGAAAAATGTCTTTTAGGGGATCTGGATGGCAAATAGGGGGAAAATTGTCATTGTAATAGCTCTTGGCTCTTGAAAGAACTTCGAGGGGATTAGTTTTTTTCTTTTCAAAAATTATTTTATTTCTAGAGTTCCAGACAAAAAACATAATGCAACTAATCATCCCCGAGAGGTCGATAGTAGCTTTTCCGATGGAAATATTATTTGTTAACAAAAATAACACCTTCTCGAGGTGATCAGAGTAAGTCCAAGAAGAAGAATTAAGAAAGAGCTCAAATTTATGCCAGATGTCTTTGATTTTCTTACAAAAAAATAACGCATGCGAAGTAGATTCTTTTTCAATGCCACACCTGAGGTAAAGCGAATCATCGTACGCTTCTCGGTACGTGAGGTTGAGTTTGGTAGGAAGGCCGTTATTGATCGCACGCCACATGAAATATTGGATCCAAAATTGGGTTCTGGTTTTCCAAATGGTATCCCAGATCTTCCCATCTTGCTCCCCACGGGGACCTGCAATACAAACTTTGGAAGGGGGCGAGATAAAGTTATACACCAATTTAATCGTAAATATACCATTTTCTTCTTCTTTCTATCTGAGGACATCTTGTGTGGGGTGTCTATCGATGGAGATGTCAAGGATATATATGGTTCGCAACAGACTTAAGAAAGTACTTTTTGATCCTTTCCATGTTCCAGGAAAAAGACGTTGGGCAGATAGGGTCTGAAACTTTAGAGAACTTTCTATTTTTTGGAACAGGGCCAAAAATTTTGCCAAAGGAAAGTGTAGGGATCCACGGCTCCAACCAAAAATCTCTATTTTTTCCATTGCCAACATGCCAACAGAGATGAGGCCAAATAAGATCTCTGGCTTTGGTGATCCCTTTCTAAATCTAGGAGTCTGACATTTTATAAAACACGATCATATGAGACTCCTTTCGTGAATATTTCTTAATCAGAGCTTTAGCTCAGAGCTTGTGCGGTTTTTTCATGATTCTCCAGAAGAATTTAGCAAGGAGCGCTTGGTTATGGAAAAGGGCAAGTCTGGTGCCCAAACCACCTTTCCTTTTAGGTTTGCAAATTCTTTTTCAACTGATCATTTGAGATTTGTTTTTACCACTTTCATTAGTACCTCACAAAAATCTTGCGTTAAGAGAGTCCAGCTTCTTACATAAATTGTTCGGGAAAGGGAAAACCGACATAAGGTACGAAGGAATTGCTGAGTTAACAATTTTAATAAGTGTGAGTCTACCAGCTTGGGATAAAAATTTGGCTTTCCATCCCTCTATTCTACTGGAAACTCGGGAGATAATCTCATTGAAATTGAGACTTTTGGATATGTTAAAAATGAGGGAGGCTCTAAGGTATTTGTCTCCTGAAACATTTTTCTTAATGTGGAGGAGGCGTTATATCATTTTATGATGCTTGTGGTAACAATTTTTGCTAAACAAGATACAAGATTTTTTAAAATTAATCTCTTGGCTAGACACTTTTTTAAAAGTATTGAGGACCTCTTTAAGGATCCCCGCTTCTTCCAGGGTAGTTCTGCAAAAGCCAAAACTATCATCTGCAAAAAGGAGGAGAAAAATAAGCGATCTAGTTATACTAGTCTTAATGCCATGGATATTACCGTGGATTTCTTCCTTAAGGAGAAGCCTCACGAGAACTTCAGAGCAAATAATGAAGAGAAAAGGGGAGAGGAAGTCCTCTTGGCGAATACCTCTTTCAGGTTTCAATATGCCAAAGGGAGAACCGTTAAGGTTAAAAGAAAGAGAAGTGGTGGAAATGCATTGAAGAATCCAGTGACACCATTTTTTGCAGAATCTCGTGGCTTGGAGAGTATCAATGAGAAACGACCATTCAATTCCACCGAAAGCTTTGCTAAGGTCCAGTTTGATTAACATACACCCGGTGGCCCCTTTCTTTTTATTAAGAGTACTAAAGACCTCCTACGCAATGATGATATTGTCAAAGATTTTTCTACTAGGGATGAAAGTGTTTTAAGATGAAGAAATAAGTTTATTCAGAAAAGGCTTGATTCTATTAGCCAAGTTTTTTGAGATAATTTTATATTTAACATTACAAAGGCTTATAGGTCTAAATTGGTTGGGATATTTGGGATTGGGATTTTTAGGGATAAGGGTGATGTTCGTGTGGTTTAATTCTTGGAGGATGAAATCATTTAAAAAGAAATTCTTGATGGCGAGAAATAAATTTATTCCTGCGATATCCCAATACTTTTGATAGAAGAGGAGAGTGAAGCCATCTAGCCCAGGGGATTTTTGTGGGCTCACAAGTCAGGACAATGTTATCTTCCTCCGTGATTATTTTATTAAAAATGTTAAGATCTGAAACTTTAAGAGTAGGATTTGAGGAAGAAAAAAGGTCTTTAAAGTGACTAACAAAAGTATTTCCAATGTTAGTCTTGTCGTGAGTCTAGTTCTCAGTGTTGTTACGAATTCGAAAAATATTGTTCTTCCTGCGACAGATTGTGGACAAGTGAAAGAATTTGGTGTTACGATCTCCATCTTTCAGCCAAGTTTCCCTGGATTTGTCACGCCAATGAATCACTTCTTGGTTAAGAATGTGATCGAGTTTGAGTTGAAGTACAACTTCACGAGTATTGTTTTTAATAGATAAGGGAGACTTTTGAAGGTGTGCAATCTCATGTCTAAGGCTTTTAACCTTCAGAGGGATATTACCGAATACATTTTTGCTCCATTCGATAAGGTATTTTTTGGTATTTCTGAGTTTTTTTGCAGAGTTTAAGAGGTTTGGAGCCTTCTGGGTTAGGGGTCCAAGCCTTCCCAATAACATCCTTACACCTAACGTCCGTCGCCCATATAGATTGGAAGTAAAATTGTTTGGGGTGGTTATTATTATCAGGGTGAGTATTGAGAACGATGAGACCATGGTCAGAGCCAATAATAGAGAGGTCAATGACATTGGTTTGAGGAAAAGTAGTAGTCCAGGAGGTCGAGGCAAGGACTCTATCAAGGCATCTTTTCCTGAGATCGACTCTTTTCCTTTTATTAGACCAGGTATACGACACTCCCGAGAAGCTGAGATCGACTAGGGAGGCGTTGAAGATAAATTCCTCGAGTTAGCAAAATTGGTGAGAGAGTTCCAAAAATTATTACGGTGTTGGCGCTTAGGAAAGCCATACACAAAATAACAGATCCAAGGCGTAGGGGGAGAATGATCCAGGAGGATCTGAAGAAGACATGTAGTTTTTCAAGTTTCTATTCGAACATAATTATTTTTGTTCGAATACATTTTTGCCTGAGGTATTTTATTCGAATAGATTTATTTTTATTCGTATAGATTTATTTCTATTCGAATAGATTTCTGGTATTTCTGCCTGAGGTGTTTTATTCGAATAGATTTTTATTTTATTTAAATACATTTATTTTATTCAAATTGAAACTGTTTTTGTTCGAACAGAGGCGCGATTCAGTCTTTTTTCCTTTAGGCGGTGATTGTATTTATAAGGCGTGCTTTTGCCTCGAGATGCGTTGGATTTGTAATTTCGAGTTCCCTCTATATAAAGGGAACTTAGGTTATTTTTAAGGTTAAGTTTTTTTATGTTAGATCTGAAAGAGTTCTGAGAGAAACCTAGTGTTTAAGAGTTTTTCTTCTTGTAATTACTTCATTTTTGAGTAATCGAATTATCTATTTTTCCAAACTGATTGGTGTTCTTCGTATTTCTTTACTAACACAAGCTTCTTAATCGTATTGTGGATTAAGTGGTATCAATTTTTCAGTTTTGATTCTCGGGGGGTTAATTGTGGTTTATGGTCTCTACACGCAACCGTCTCAAGCAAATGAAGGAGAAGCTAGTGAGTCCGTTGAAGATCCATCGTAAACCTAATTCGAAGAAGAATGACGATTTGGAGATGGGCGATCCCAACGAGGGACTCACGGTTTTGGAAACGACAGTTTCTGCCCTAACTTCTACTGTAGGGGAGTTAATGGAGCAGTTGCGTCTCACGAACCTTGCTAAGGCTGCCACTTCGGTGAAACGGCTAGGCCGTTCGAAGAAGAAAGGGGTTATGGAGGTGGATGGTGACGAAGACGTTCCAGTTTTTGATGATTCTAGTGCTGCCGAATCTGACAATGAGCGATCGGTTATTGGTAAGTCCACGAATCTTCTGCATAATCTTCGTATTGGTTTTAAGATTGAAATTCTGGTATTCGACGGTTTGATCGATGCCGAGATATTGGATAACTGGTTGGATAGGTTAAAAACTTATTTTTTAGTTTACGAATACTCTGATGCTTAACAAATTTGTTTTGCTACGTTGAAATTTGCAAGTCATGCACTCACGTGGTAGAAATCTTATCGGAAACGCCACGTTGTAGGAGATTTGGGTTGGAAAGAATTCAAGGTTTTAGTGCGAAAATAGTTTTATCCGATTAGGTATGAGCAAGAGAGATGGTATACATGGCACAATTTGTGCCAAAAGTTTGAGCAATCCGTACAGGAGTACACTACGGCATTCCATAACCAAGCTTTGGTTTTGGACATTGATGTGGACGCGTATAAGGTATTCATGAAGTACACGGGGGGTTTGTCGGAGTCCATTAGAGAGAGTTGAAACTCTTTAATGTGGCCAATATCGAGGACACTACCGTGAAGACAATTGCTATTGAAGGCAAATACTTGAAGAGTGACAAAGAAGACGACAAGATCAAGTCGAGGTACAAGTCTAGTTGGAAAAACGAGCATAAGGATGAGGCCAAAGGAGTGGGGTCTTCGTCTAAGGAGTATCATTGCAATCATTGTAAGGCGAGTGGGCATATTTTCGATTATTGTTGGAAACTTCACCCGGAGCTTAGGCCGAAGGAGAAGAAGAACAAGAAAGAGAGATATGTACTAACCACAAAGGTTGTTTATCTTTCGGATTTGGATAAACCGAATCCTTAAGCTTACACTTATGTTTCAGCGAAATTTGGCTGTCGAGGAAGAGAGTCGGGAAGAGCTTTTTCATGTCAGTATTCAGGTAAAACAGAGTTTGGTCAAGGCCATTATGGATCCGGGTAGTTAGAAAAATTTGATTTTTGAGACGTTGGTGAAGAAGATGGGTTTGGCGATTATAGCTCATCTTAAGCCGTATAGTTTGGGGTGGATTCAGAAAGATGCAGATTTGATGATCACGAAGCAGTGTACTTTCAAGTTTACGATTTCTGAGAAGTTTATTGACGAGGTAACGTGTGAGGTGGTTCCTTTGGATATGTGTCAGGTCATTTTGGGTAGCCTTTATCTTTGGGACCGAGATGCAATTTATTATCGTAGAGCTCGCATGTATCGTCTTGTGAAGTAGGGAAAGGAGTTCCATATCAATGCTTGTGAGGAGCATATCACTACGTCAAATTTGGTAACAACGACTCAGGTAAAGCGGTTGGTTAATGCAAACGGCAAGTTTGCATTATTGGTGTAACAGATTCAGGAGGGTACGCCAGCTACAGTGTTGTCTCTAATGACAATATTTTTTAAGCAATAAACCATCTTGGGGAAGTTGTAAGAGGAGGTTGTGGTACATTATGATCACAAATAGTTCCAGTTTTTCGTTACACTATCCAAGCTATAGCTAATTCGCCAGATGAATGGGATATCGTATCTCCAACAATTCCCCTTGCTTATACAGTATAAGAAGGGCGTGGTCAACAAAATGGCTGATAGGTTATCTCGACCCCCATTACCAACTACTTTCGATATGTTGATTTCTATGCAGATACAACCTTTTGTTACGTTAGGATATGTTGCAGGATATGATGATCCTAAAGAGCGTAGTGTGTTTCACAAAAGTTGCTGCAAGGCAAGACATGTGTTCGTTTTGATTCGTTCCGAGTTGGGAAGAAAGGTAGACTACCGAATAAGTCGAAGTGGTGCAACAGGGAAGTGGGAATCGCTGCATTCTCACATCTCCAGTTCTAGCTTGAGCATGAGCTCAAAGATCCTAAAGGGTAGAGCCATGATCCAGGAGGATCTGAATAAGTCATGTAGTTTTTCAAGTTTCTATTCGAATAAAATTGTTTCTGTTCAAATACATTTTTGCCTGAGGTATTTTATTCGAATAGAAATAGATTTATTTCTATTTGAATAGATTTATGGTATTTTTGTCTGAGGTGTTTTATTCGAATAAATTTTTATTTTATTCGAATACATTTATTTTATTCAAACATAAACTATTTTTGTTCGAACAGAGGCGCGATTCAGCCTTTTTCCTTTAGGCGGTGATTGTATTTATGATGCATGCTTTTGCTTCGAGATGCGTTGGATTTGTAATTTCGAGTTCCTTATATATAAAGAGAACTTAGGTTATTTTTAAGGTTAAGTTTTTTTATGTTAAATCTGAAAGAGTTCTGAGAGAAACTTAGGGTTTGAGAGTTTTTTTTCTTGTAATTACTTTATTTTTGAGTAATCGAATTCTCTATTTTTCCAAACCGATTGGTGTTCTTCGTATTTCTCTACTAACACAAGCTTTTCAATCGTATTGTGGATTAGAGAATCCTGAGGATCGTCCGAGGGGATAGAAGTGATCAGGAAATCAATGCCCTGAGGAGAAGACGGGAGAATAGAGAGGGAAATATTTGCTTTTTATGCAAGCCAGAGCCCGCCGCCATTGGTGGTAGAAGCATCAAGAGTAAATGAATTAGTAAAGCCTAAGAGTGAGAATTTTTTGAAAGCATCACAAGAGGTAGCTTTAGTTTCAGAGAGAAAAATAATGTCTGGATCAAAAATTTTACCGTGAGTTTTAAGCTCATGGAGGGTGGAGGGTTTCTGCTCTCCCTACAATTCTATGAGAGAATAATCATTTGTAACCAAGGGCCGGTGTCGGGCCCGCTTCCGAAGTTGTAGCGATGTTAATAAGATGATGGTGGCGAAGTAAGATAATGTAAGGTGATGGTGGTGGGGTATTATTTGTTTGGATGGACGGCTGAGAGTTAGTTGTTGGGTTTAAATGAAAAAACTTGTAGATATGGTAAGGGAGCAGCACTTGACTATGTGGTGCACTTTTGTTTCAATGTTTACACCAAAACTTATCAGTAGTTTGAAATGGGGTTTGGAATGGTGGGAGTTTCAACCCCATTTCCAATCTCAATCTTTCTCACACCAACAACAACATTGCAACAACCCCTCAACAAACACTTCTCTATTGGTGTTACTACCGAAGCATCATTATCTAAAACAAAACCTCGCCCCGCGGTTATCCTTCCAGTTAAGTTTCTCATATTTTCTGCAAATATTTTCGCGTTATAAATGATCGTATAATGTCATGATATGTGCATTTTACTTATGTTATATATCATTGAGATATTGGCAAAAACTGAGTTAGTATGTATGACCCTGTTTGGTTCAGGGATTGGGTAACAATTCAAGTGATTATGAGAAGTTGGGAGTTACTCTACAGGGGTATGGTGTGTCCATTGTGGTGCCCAAAGTTTCAAGGATTGATTGGTTGAGGAATGCAGCAGGTTTACTTGATGGTAATTATTGGCGAGGAACTCTAAGTCCCCGGCCTGTTCTTGATTGGTATTATTTCCTTCCATCCCATTGTTCATTATTGTTTTAGTCGTTGCTAGATAGATATTGCCAAGTCTTATAGAGTTATAGTTGCTGCATGCTCGAATATCGCCGCATCTCGAAGCTATGCCGCAAGTAGGAAGTTTGTTTAATCGTCCCCATATTTTTAACCTTAGAGTGCGCTTTGCAGTATTGTTAAATTGTTGTGATTATGTCTTTTCAGGTATCTTGAAAGAGTTGATGAGGCTGTTCGTGAGGCCATGTTAATGACTGAAGGTTAGTAAGTGTCATGTATTACGTTATGTTCTCTCTTTTTCTTTGAAAGGTGCAGTATTGTAGAAAATGAACATTCCTCACAGTATATTTATATGACTAGTAAACCTGATTAGGTAGAACAATCAATCAAGCCTATACGCTTAAATTACAGCCATTTTAAATTTGTTCATCTTATGGAAGTTAAAGTTGACATCTCTATGCTAATATATCGCCATTGGCTAAGGTTAGTGTAGCCGGGTACAAAACAATGAGGTTGAGACAATACTTAAATATCCTATTTCTACAATATGGATTCTCTGACACCAACTCCTTCCACTATGAAAATTCATAAGCAATAGAGATTGTGACATACACCCCATGACAATGTGACGTAATTTTGAATCTTGCATGAATTTCACGCGTTCTTATTAGATTTAATGATAAACAAAGATGCATGTCTTGGGGGGAGGGTGGGGTGGGTGGGGGAACTAAACTTGCTGCAATGCGTTTTGAAGAGTAAAGTCGTGCTATGTGTGTATATATTTGTTACAGACATTGTTTTGGCTTTCCGAGTCTCAAAAAAGTTGTATTGTAGGTGAAAGCTTATCGTTAATCGGACATTCAGCTGGAGGATGGCTTGCACGCGTCTACATGGAAGAATTTGGGAACTCCAGTATTTCCTTATTATTAACTCTTGGATCCCCTCTGATGTATAGACTTATCATTTATTCAGATTGTGTTTGTTTGTAACTGCCTTCTCATGTTTTACTTAGAGATTCTAACAACTTAAGTCATTGACTGTAACACTTTTTTCAGGCCGCCCTCGAAGGATCTGCCAGGAGTTATTGATCAAACAAGGGGCCTCTTAAACTATGTTGAACGAAGTTGTGCAAAAGCTGTTTATACTCCAGAATTAAAATATGTATGTATTGCAGGGAGGTAAATCCCAAAAAACTTCTATCTGTATTTATTTATTTATTTGTTACTTGTTCACTGTCCTGTACGTTTCCCCCTTTCCTTCTTGTTCGTTCTTCTGTATACGTGTATGCACTAAAGTAGCTGTATGTGTTCTTAAGGATCGTCAAGTCTGCTGTCTTATTGCAAGATCTTCCTTTATTTCGTACACCCTGATATTCAATAAACATGGCATTAAGGGCATTATAATTGTCCTCCTCCTTTCATCAGTGAAAAATATGCTATGTACAACTGATGATAGTGTTTCCTCCAATAGGAACATGGGAATCTTAGAACTACAAATGTCCATGGTCCCACAGACGAATATGGGGATAAAGATATTATATCCAAAGCATTCATTTATAGGTTGGCTGACCATCCATGACAGGCCTCTGGCGGAATTTTTTAGTTTCAAATGGTAAGATTCCTCATCTTCAGGATAATAGAGAACACTTCCTTCTGCTAAAGTGTTGTGGTACTCTGTGTCTAGCATGCTGTAAGTTATCTGTCCTTCCACTTTTAGTTAGTCTTCTATTTATGATTGCACTTTTGCTTCTAGTATCTTTTGCTTCTCCTTAATCAAAGATCGCGTGAATTGCCTTTCCAGCCTCTATATATTATATGGAAGTAGAGAAATCTTTGATTTCTTTTCAAGAAATCTTAAGAATTATTCATAGTTCTGAATCTCCTAAACCTGAGATCAAGTACTTAGTCTTCTCAAGACCTATATATGATATATGGAAGGATAAGAATCCTAGATATAGTTCAAAAGAATCAAGACCTGTAACTGCTCTAGTGAATTCCATTTCTTTCGAAGTGAATAATTGCTGAATTTTCTCTTTCTATTTCAGTAATCTCCTTGATCAAAATATGTTCATCTCAACTGGGATTTGAGGGGACTGCTTCTATTAAAAAAACCTATCAAACGGGCCTCCTACCTCCAACCCTTTGAGTCGTAGCTTTTAATTGTGATTCTGGCCTTACTCAAAATGCTCTCTAAATGAAGTGCTCTGTAGTTTAAGTAATCGTGGCAAGCTTTGTGTTATGATTGCCTATTATGTTAAAGAAAAATATATGTTTCAATTTAGATTGAAGATATCCATTTCTTCGGAAGTCATGGGCAGGAATGGGCTCTGCCACTACACAAATCTTCCTAGTTCCTTCCTCTGTAATTGGACTATTTTCCTGTACGCTCCTGGTACTGAACTTTAAGAGTTCTTCCTCACTGCTCATCGGGTTTTGTCGAGGAATAATAAATATGGCGTTAGTTTGATATTGAACTCAAACTTCTTAGACCTTATTATTCCTGAAATACATGGCCAGATAATCTTCATTTATCTTAACAGATTAGACTTGTGGGTTGTGTTATTTAAAATCTTGATATGTTGTGGCTTCAAGAATTCGGGTTGTGTTATCAAGTTTGTATATAGAAAGAAAGTTGCAGGTAAGGTCGAAATATTCTTGATATCGTAGTCATGGTTAACGCGTTCATAAGTTCTTGAATCGCATGTGGGTGCTCTAGGTTTGTCTGCTAGTTAGATATGAGAAAACATGGGATTGTGAGTTTGGACTTTCTGGAAAATATTAAGGTCAAGACGGTGTTTGAAGCTTTAAGCAAATCTCATGTCCCTTTAGGATTTATTTATAGTGTTTGAGGTCTCAAGGAACCCTGTCTATTATCAATGTTTATGATATTTAAAATCCTGAGACAACAACCACCTTTCAGTTTATCTATACTTATGGTATTTGGGTGTTAAGACAATCCTTTGTTCCTCAGGGAGTTTGATCCATACAGATGTAATTGGATCAATTGAGGATAAAAGTGTTGAAGCACAAGATCCCACCATTTCGCATTGACAATTTGTGGACGAGACTGACAATCTCTTAAAAAAAATCTATACGGGAAATTGTGTCGTTTTTAGGTTGCTTCGGCTTTGTGTGTCTATCTGGTAAAAGCAAGCTACTAATGGTTGGTAGCTACGTAATATTGGCTTGTTAGATGCAAACTTCGGATATGAAACGGCTGCATTCGTTTCTTTTTGTGTCTATCTACCTCTAATGGCTAACATTAAGATATGATGTACGAAACCTACAAGACCTTCCACATGAAAATCCTCCATATTTCCCTCCAAAGGGGTCAGTCAGTCAAGATGGTTCTCAATAAAAGTACACTTTCCAGTACTCCTGTGTAGCAGCCTCTGTTTGCTATGCCGATATCACTTATTAGTAGCTAATAGGAGTATAGGATCAATCAAAGAATTCAGAATTATATTTTATTGAGAATTTTAAATCCGAAGTAGAACACAAGAACCTTACTAGGCGTTTGTGGAAGCCTTCCAGGCCAGCATTCAAAAAAAATTTGGTTTCTCCGCCTATTGGTAGTCGAAGCTTTACTTAGAGTCTTAAAGCTCATTTTTGATGTGCTAGTGCACAGATGGGTATCTGGCAATAAGCTTACATTGTAGCTTTATCCTTTAGAGGCTGGTCTCCTCAATCATCTTCTAAGGCTCATTCACGAATTTTAGTTGTAGGTCCTTTGCAAATTTGGTATCTGAAATATATTTCAAAGCAGAAAGCATAGCATTAACTACAATGACAATGTAGAGTTTGGTAATATAAAATGTAACTATATGTTCTTTGATAAGTTCCTCGAAAAATTTGGTGTCATGTTTTTTCATCAGCAATTCTTTCCAAAACTGAACTTCAGGATCCTGCGAAAGGCTCCAATCTAATTAGTTGGTTTAATTAATACTGCAGATACATTCAAGGGGAACGCTTTTTTGGAAATTCCAATTCTTTAGTTCCTATTGATAGTGAACAACCTGTGACTGAGGTGGCTGTAATGAACAACACAAACCAGTCAAGGTCAGTCAGTACTGTCGCACGTGCACGCTTCATTGGTCAAGGGTACAAGCAGGTGAGCAACAACTAATTTAAGTGTTCTGCTAGATATTTGCACTTCTGATTTAGTAAGAGCATCTCCAGTGTTCTTCTAAGAACATGAAAACGGGTGCTATAAAACCCAATCCAAGTTTTGCTATATTTTTATTGTATCTTACCTCCTAAAGCTCGTACCCTCAGTGTTAAACTGATAAAAGGCGGCTTTTGAACTGAGTCCAATGCGTCTTTTTGTTCAAATGGAAAACAAGAAGTTTAACTGCCACTCATTATATTTCCATCGCGGTGGCAAATGCCACTGAATGGCTTCTTGCATATGATGCTGTAATGTTGTTGCAGGTTTGTGGGCAAGCAGATGTGTGGGGAGACGGGGTGGTTCCTGAAGTATCGTCCCATTTGCAGGGTGCGTTGAACATTACTTTGGATGGAGTTTATCACTCACCAGTTGGTTCAGATGATACACAGAGACCTTGGTATGGTTCGCCTGCTGTTGTAGATAAATGGGTACATCACCTTCTCAGCTAATACCACATCTGCCTTCCAGAAAACGGAGGAAATTGAAACAAAATTGAATGCAATTATATTATTTAGGGTATACAAGTTATCAGTTGAATGCAATTTATGTGAACTTACCTCTTTTTGTTTGTCCAGACTAGTTAGTACACATTATAAAGGAAATTTTTGAATCAGTTGATCCAATTGTTCTATTTACTTTTCATGCCAAAAGTTTTTGTTACTTAAATCAAACCTATACGAAATATTATTTTTTTCTGAGAAGTGATAAATATTCTTGTTTTGGGTGCTTCATACTTTCCTGAATATTTGCATACTGGTTTTGATTTTTTTGTGATATTTAACATTTTTTTCGTGATAGTCTGTGAAGGCTGTTGAATCTTTGAAGATTAGGCTTTTTCAATGATTCATGTTTTCCATAATTTACACAATACACTTCGGTGATTCAAACTTCCAGATTCCAAAAAAAAAAACACTTTGGCGATTCATGTTTTCCATAATCTGCACAATGATTTAACACACTTCGGTGATTCATGTTTCAAGCAATGAAGTTGTTTTAGTTAGCTACCATTTGATTGTCAAGTCATTTTCCTTGAATAACGATGATTTACATGTTTTTGTGTATGGTATAGGAAAAACAAAATGTCGTTTTAATGAAAAATACCCATTTCTGTATGACAAATGATTCGATCTTTCAAACATATCTTCAAACTTAAGCAACTAACAAGGAGTGATCCTCCCTCCGTCTATATGTGCACAACCCTGTTTGAGTGGAATTTGTGGTTTTCACCAAAGTAACTAGAGAAAAGACAAGAATTCACCAGAATCGTCTTATAATTGACAAAACAAATCGACTTTTACAAATCCAATTCGATACTCTACCTACCTTATTAAAACTTCGAACCAAAGTTTCAGCAATTAAAAAAATTTCAGCAATGTTTTCACAAACTTCTTCACAGACCGTTTGCTCACGGCATTTAAATTGAAAGCCACAAATTTCTTTCAATATTCAGTAGTTCCTCTCAATTCTGCACTTTAAAGAAAATGAAAATTTTCAAACCTGGTACACCTGCACTATTCAAATAACAATTTTATCCACTTTGAAAAATACTAGTTATAAACCCGTGCTATGCACAAAATGCATAAGTTGAATGATTAAATGCATAAGTAAGAAGAGTATTAGTTTTAATTTATGTTCCTTTTAAAATTTCAACAAAAAAATAATTAAACAATCTATATGAAACCAAGTCCTTTTATTTATGAAGAAAATGTGTAAGATTTTACAGAATAACAACACTTGAAGTTCCTCCAAAATAGATAAATCCATATATACATAAAATGATAACGAAACGACATTTCAATTTTTACCAATATATTTTATTACACAAGAATCAGAGTTTTTTTCTTGCCAATGTAACATTTCATAAGAAGGATTATTAACCATATAAATACTTGCTTACAAATATATGGTTTCATTCACTATTCATGTATCATGGTGGGAAATATAATGTAGCGACTCACTGGTATAACGGCTCCTCGTAGATGACCGCATTCAATATATAAGAAGATTGTAACACTTTCATAACAACTTGAAGACATATCCCATCAAATAATTAAAAAAACGTCATCAAAGTTCTTTCGTTGGTATTTAGTACTCCATTTCAATATTCCAAGGAGGTTCTTTCGTTGGTATTTCAATATTCCAAGGAGGGCCTTCACTGCCTCTATACTAAGTGATAATCCTTTCCTTGACGGAGATGCTACTTCTTGAATATTTCTATATATGGTCGGTCGAGCTTTGTTTAACATCCAAGGTTTTAATTGGGAAGTCCATTTGAACACAATTCTTGAATAGTCATGTCATACTCAATGACACAAATTTCCATTGATTTATTTCCATGCATTTCAATAACCTGGAGTCAACTGGTATTAAAGAAGATGTAAATTGTTGTGCCCTTTTTGTTCATTCGTAAGCTGCATTAAGTTCGAAAACTCTTACAAATCATGAATTCTTGAGAGCATCTTGGAATGGCAAGTCATTGAGGAACCATTTGAGTTGTTACTATGCAACACTTGTAAGAGCAGAGTTGGGAGAGCAAAAAACTTGATAAAGGAAAGTTCCAAGAAGATAGACGGGAGACAACCTTAAAGCAAATAGAATCCCCTTATCACATAAATGAAACGTCTAAATTAGGAAACCTAAAATGTCGTTAAAATCTCTTATAATATCTTAGATCCAAAATCATTGGCTTGAATCTAAGCAATTGAAACACAATAAATAAGAGCATCCACAGCAGTTCACAGGGTGAATCCAATGAATTTCAAGGTGAATCCAATCCATCCACCTAGTTTCCACAACAGTCAAGGTGAATTCCCAACGCACAGTTCTGAATCGCGCGACGTCACTACGCGCAATTCTGCGCGGCATAATAATAAAAAAAAGATCTCCACGTGGCTCAATCTGGAGCGTCCATTACCCAACGCACGGTTTAGAATGGCGCAACATGAATTCACTCCAAATCTACCCATGGAGATTTTTTTTTGCCACGTCACTGATTCACCTAGCTGCTGGGAAGCATTTGGGGTGGATTTGAAATTCACCCTGCCACGTGACAGAATCCACCTAGCTGCTGTGAATGCTCTAAAAGGTCCATGCCATATAAATAAATAAACTATGCTGGTTATCGTAAAATTTGAAAACTACATATCATTATTATCTTAATGGTTAACAAAAATGAATAAACCCATGCATGCCATTAGTTACTAAATGTGAAAAAGAAGCGCCTGAAATCCGTTTCCAGCTCATCACTGTCAAAGGCTTTTCTCAATCACCAATATTTTTTGTTTCTTTATTACAAGAGAAAAATCCCGTAAAAAGTAAACCCATGTTACTACCTTGTAAGAGAATGCCAAAGATTAGGAAATTCAAAAACCACTTGTTTCGTGAAACCAAAAAAAACCTAGGAAATTCAAATCCGTAAGAGCGCAAAAATTGAAAAAGCATGGTTTCATCGAATAGCAAACCTGAAATTGTGGAAGAGATTAATCATATGAAATTATGGCATTTAACCTTATGAAAATAAGTTGAATAGGAAACCAGGAAAAAGCAATAATTTATAATACCTTAATTATAAGGGTGGGAGAGGCCCTAACATAAAGCTTTGAGCACCATTCAAAAATCTACATATTTTGATGAGTAATTTATACACAGATAGGAATTATTGGTATAAAAAGGCAATGATTGTAGGGGGAAAGTGTTGAGTCGCAAGCCGTGGAAGCCGAACTCCAACCCGATATTGTTAGCAACAAACAAACAACAATCTAAATAAATACACAATAACAATCACACACAAGGTTTAAGGTGGTTAGGCAATTGCCTTCATCCACTACCGTACAATAAAGAGATAGTTTATTCAAGATTCAAGGTTACTATTTCCTAAATAAATTTAGGGGTTTTTCACTCAAAATTTCCTCTACCAATAGATCTTACCAAGGGTGGCTAAAAAAAAACCTAACTCTCCCTTGTATACTTGGGAGAGAAAAATACAATCACTCAGATCTCAAGACAAACAAGAGGCTTTAATTCAATATCAAAATTGAGTTTTACCGATGTCTGTTCGAACAAACCCTTTTTATTCGAACAAAAAACCAAGGTCTATTCGAAGAATTAAACTTCGGGGTGACTCTATTCGAACATACATTGAGTTTGTTCGAACAGACTTTGTTCTGTTCAAACATACCCAAAGTCTATTGAACAAAAAATAGAGAAGCTCCACAATTCTCCACCTCGATGAAGATTTCCCCAACCAAACGAACCGAAATCTGAGCCAAACATAGCTACCAACCAAACAGACCTAAAATGAAACCCCCTCTCACCAAATGTCTCTAAGGACCCAAGCACGCACACGTCCCAAGAAACCCAAACAAAAATAATGCCCCAATGGACCAAAATTAACCAAATCGAACCAAATAAAAGACCAAACCAACCAAATGTCCCAAAGGACCAAAATTGACTGCACCAAATCAATGGTTGCCTACGTACCGTGGATCAAGTTGCCCGTAGTTCCCAAAATCCAATCAATCAATATGAAGAATTTAAACCAAGTCTAAACCATTATTAAACTTAATTCCCAAAACAACTTTCGTAAACATATCCGCCGGGTTATCTTTGGTGTGAATCTTCTTCAACAAAATCTCACCCTCTTCCAGGACTTCTCTGACAAAGTGATAACACACATCAATATGCTTTGTACGTTGATGATGAACATGATCTTTGGCCAAGAAGATAGCGCTCTGACTATCACAAAAAAACATCAAGATGGTCCATCTTAATGCCTAAATCGCGCAGAAGACCCTTCATCTAAATAGATTCTTTTATCACCTCAGTCACCGCCATATACTCTGCCTCAGCAGTAGATAGTGCCACCGTTGACTGTAGCGTAGATCTCCAACTAACTGATCCTCCACCCAATGTAAATACATACCCGATAGTAGACCGTCGTTTATCCAAATTACCCATATAGTCAGAATCTGCATAACCTATACAAAACAGATCAATCGAATCTTGTTTATGAAATTCTAAACCAATATCCACAATACCTTTGATATACCGTAGAATCCATTTTATAGCTCGCCAATAATCTCTACCCGGATCATGCATGTATCGACTAACCATACCAACCGCCTGTGAAATATCTGGCCGAGTACATTCCATAACATACATCAAGCTACCAACAACGCTAGCATAATGAACTTGACTTATATAATCACGTTCCTAATCAATGTTTGGAAAGATAGAAGCCTTAAGCTTAAAATGAGGAACAAGGGGAGTACTTACAAATTTTGTGTTCCCATCAATGTCAAATCTTTGAAGTACCTTTCTCATGTACGTTATCTGAGAAAGACGCACCGTTTCCTTCTTTCTATCTCTATAAATTTCCATACCAAGAATCTTTTTCGCATCACCAAGATCCTTAATTTCAAATTCTTCACCCATTTGCTTTTTTAGCTTGTCAATCTCGTTTTTGTGCTTACACGCAATAAGCATATCATCCACATACAAAAGTAAGTAAATAAATGACCCGCCACGTAGCTTGTGTCAATAGACACAGTGGTCGTAATGACTTTGCTTGTACTTCTACCCAATCATAAACTGATCAAATAATTTGTAGTTTGTACCATTGTCTTGGAGACTGCTTCAAACCGTACAACGATCTTTTCAGCTTACACACATAGTCTTCCTTCCCCGCAACTGTAAACCCACTCGGCTGAGTCATATAGATCTCTTCTTTTATATTCCCATATAAGAACGACGTCTTAACATCGAGTTTTTGTAACTCCAAATCAAATTGCTCTACCAAGGCCAATAGGATACGAATGGAGGGGTATTTCACCACCAGAGAAAAAACTTCATTGTAATCAATCCTTTTCCTTTGAGCATAGCCTTTGGCTACGAGTCTTTCTTTAAAGCGTATATCATCATCAAAAGATCCTTATTTCTTTGTGTAGACCCATTTACAACTGATCACCTTCTTTCCCTTTGGCAACTTTGAAAGTTCCCAAGTTTCATTCTTGAAAAGAGAATACATCTCTTCTTTCATCGCTCCCTCCTAATTATTGGCCTCGGAACCATAAATAGCTCCCTTATAGGTGGAAGGAACATTCACATCAACAACCGGTAGTGCATAGGCTACCATAGCCTTCGCCTTTGGAAACACCATATCCTTTGTAAGCCAATTCAGTTTACTTACATCCCTATTTTACTCGTTGCGATTGACTCCACCGCTGGAATCTCTTCATCCGTACTACCAAATGCTCCACCTTTGTCTGTGTCTTCATTATTTGGAATATGAACTAATGGCTCATCACCCGTTATCACACCGGTAGATGGTACCCCCTTTATTACAAAACTCTCTGGCCAATATAAAGACGCATTAATCTCCACCCGCTGTAATACCTCACTTGTCATCTTCTCCGTGTGCTTAGAGACATGTGGCTTCATCATAGAAGCCTCATCAAAAGTGGCATCTCTGCTCTGAATGATCTTTCTGTCTCTTGTATCCCATAACTTATAGCCTTTCACACCCTTCTTCTTACCCAGAAAAATGGTCTTCTTTGTTCGTGGATCAAATTTACCATCCTTAACATGATAGTATGCTGGACGCCCCAAAATATGAAGAGTATCATAATCTGTAGCAGGTTCTCTCGACCAAGCTTCCATTGGTATTTTTCCCTCAATTACAACCGAATGCAACCTATTAATGAGGTAACATACATATGTCAAAGCCTCGGCCCAAAATACCTTGCCCAACCCAGAATTAGACAGCATATACCGTACCTTTTCCAGCAAAGTACGGTTCATGCGCTCAGCTACCCTATTTGGTTGTAGTGTCTCTCTAACAATAAAATGTCAAATGATCCCCTCATCCTGACATACTTGCAAGAATGGATCACTAGTGTACTCCCTACAATTATCTGAATGGAGCAACTTGATCTTTCTACCAGTCTGAGTCTTTATCAACTTCTTCCACCTAATTTTTTTTCTAAGACTTCATCCTCCACCTCCTCATGATGTACACCCATACACGCCTAGAAAAGTCATCCATAAAAGATACAAAGTATTGTTTCTCCCCTAGCGATGCATTCTTGGAGGGTCCCCAAACATCAGAGCGAACATAATCAAGGGTTCCACGAATACGGTGGATAGCGGTGCCAAACTTTACCTTTGTCTGCTTGCTCAAAACACAGTGTTCCCAAAAGTTTAATTTACACACTTTGACACCTTTTAATAGCCCCTGGTTCACAAGAAATCTCAAGGAATTTTCTCTCGCATGCGCCAAACGCTTGTGCCATAGCCGTGTGGTATCTCTGGAAGTAGGGTTGGCAATTTAACCCGCCCCGCCCTTCATGAGGCAGGCTTGGTATTACTATAGCGGGTATTGGGCGGGTTTGGTTTAAAAAAAAACCATTTATTTATTGAGCGGGTTTGGTTTTAGGCTCAAATAAATGAGACATCATCACCCGACCTAGTTATAAAGGATGTGACTTGAATTCCCTTAAGTTAAACCTAGTTCTAAAGACATGTTAGTTAAGTCCAACATCATGTCTCCTCTCCTATTTTCATTTCAACCTCCAGCCTCCTATGTTATGTCATCAGCTTCTCTTCATTTCAACCTTAAAACAACATTCTTCACAAAACTAACTTTCATTTGTAGTTCAAGTCTAGTGAGTGTTCTGATTTTAATGGATCTATGATGAAATTCACATTCTTCTTCTAATAAGAAGATTTTGGATTTCTCTTTATTTATTTTCTCAGAGATCAAAACAAAGAAGAAGAGAAGTAAAAGAAGAGATCTTTGTTTGAAAGGTATCCATTCTCTCTTTTTGAATTAATTGGTATTCTCATCCCTTTTGATTACTACCACTACTTGCTTTCAATAAAAAGATTATAAATTTTTAGTTTTTAGTAGGAATTCTTCAAACCCAATTTCCCCTTTTTACTCAACTGGTGACTCATTTTATTTCTTACCAATTCTGATCATCTATGTACTAGTATTCATCTCCATTTATGTACTCTGTTATTACAATCGGTATGGGACTCAATTTAATTTCAAACCCAAAACAACATTCTTTAGCAAACTAACTTTCATTTTTAATAATTTTTTTGGAAAATGGCTTTCATCAAACCTCACACCAATCTTATGATGTCAGATGTTTTCATTTTTCTCGTCTGAATCGCATCCAATCTTTGGTGTATTAATAATACCTGTGTTTCTTTAAAGTTTTGTAAAACTTAGATTCTGTTGACAATATTAAATAACACTGCATCAAACATATGGATTTTTAAACGGGTGTTAAATGGGTACTGGGGCGGGTTTGGTATAGGCAAATTTAAATGGAGCGGGTTTGGGTATTCCTCATTTTAAGTTAAAAGGTATTGGGGTGGGCTTGGAGGTAGGGTAATTTGGCGGGTATGAGGATGGTATTACTCCACCCGCCCCAAGCCCGACCCATTGCCAGTCCTATCTGAAAGTGGTCTCTTCCCTTCCTGCGGTAGCAACCTCACCAAGAATAGTTGTACCATCTAAATAGTATAAGTTGTTTCTTCTTCTTTGGCCCTTCAATACAACCATGGCTCCTAAGAATCTTCTTCACCCCATTCTCAGACACAACCTTGCAGCCTTTCGCTTTAAGTAAAACCGCTGGGATAATGATCTTCCTCATCGTTGTAATATACCGAACCTCATCAATCTCTTTAACCAACCCATTGTGCAACTTTAGACGAATGGTACTTATCCCCATGATGCCGCAATGATCATCATTTCCCATCAACACTACTCCACCTTCAAGTATTTTCAAACTAGAAAAATAACCCCTTTCGGGACAAATGTGACAAGTAGTACCCAAATCCAAAATCCATTTTTTAAAATTAATAACACATGCACTAGATGAAATAGTCACAGAGAAATCAGAATCATTACCTCTATTTGTCGTGTCTTGAGCCACATTTACCGAAGAACCCAATTTTCCTCTTTCTTATTCTTAAGAAGTGCGGGACATTCATTTTTCCAATGACCCGTTTCCTTACAAAACGTACATTGGTCATTTCCCAAGTTGTTGACTTCTCGATTTTGACCGAGAGTTGTTACCAACCGGCTTCCTCTTGTTTGAAGACCTTCCTCGAACCGTCAATACCTTAGACATCGATTTATCAAACTCACGTTTTTCCTTCCTCTGGTTCATGGTTTACAACCGCCGTAGTCATATCTGTGTATTATAATGAACTCTTCCTGTACGTTATCGTCGTAACAAAATGGTCAAACTCTTCGAGAAGCGAGTTCAAGAACAAAAATGCCTTGTCTTCATCACCAACAATCTTCTCTAGGTTTGCCAAGTCGTCCAATAACTTGGTGAAGTAATTCAAGAGCTCCGACATAGAAATCTCATGCCTCATCGTGAGGCAATAAAACTTCTTCTTCCAATAGAGTTGATTTTGGATGTTCTTCACCAAATACTTCTCCCCTCTAGAATCCTCCAAATTTCCTTTGCCGAGGTTTCATTCATTACATGGTATTTAATATCTTGAGCAAGGCATGAACAAATTTGACCACAAGCTCTCTTGTTCATCTTCTTCTATACACTCTCCTCTATATCCTCTGACTTATCCTCTAACATCTCATCTAAGTCTTGTTGACTTAGGGCATCAATAACCTCACATCTCCACATGTCACAGTTATTTGTGCTATTGAATTTCTCAACATCAATCTTTGCATTGTTGAATATCACCGTTGTATTCCATTTAGGGGTTGAGGAGCTAGATATCATTGAAGAACTAGTTTCATCTCCTTCTACCATGGATCCTCTAATTTTTATGCACTAACCAAAGTCAAAAACCCAAATGAACTCGAGATAAGTCGAAATTAACTCAATTTTGCGCACCACCGAGGAACCAACCTTGCTCTGATACTAATTGCTGAGTCGCAAGCCGCGGAAGCCAAACTTTAGCCCAATTTGGAAAACAATAATCTAAAGGAATATATAACAACTATCACACACAAGGTTTAAGGTGGTTTAACAATTGCCTACATCCATTGTACAATAGAGATATAGTTTATTCAAGATCCAATGTTACAATCTCCCAAATTAATTTAGCGGTTTTTCACTCAAGATTTCCTCTACCAATAGATCTTACCAAGGGTGGCTAAAAAAAAAACCTAACTCTCCCTTGTATACTTGGGAGAGAAAAATACAATCACTCAGATCTCAAGACAAACAAAAGGCTTTAATTCAATATCAAAATTGAGTTTTACCGATGTCTGTTCGAACAAACCCTTTTTATTCGAACAAAAAACCAAGGTCTATTCGAAGAATTAAACTTCGGGGTGACTCTATTCGAACATACATTGAGTTTGTTCGAACAGACTTTGTTCTGTTCAAACATACCCAAAGTCTATTGAACAAAAAATAGAGAAGCCTCACAATTCTCCACCTCGATGAAGATTTCCCCACCTCGATATAGTTTATTCAAGATCCAATGTTACAATCTCCCAAATTAATTTAGTGGTTTTTCACTCAAGATTTCCTCTACCAATAGATCTCGCCAAGGGTGGCTTAAAAAAGCCTAACTCTCCCCGATATACTTGGGAGAAATAAATATAATCACTCAGATCTCGAGATAAACAAGGGGATTCAATTCAATCTAAAAATTGAGTTTTACTGATGTCTGTTCGAACAGACTCCTTTTATTCTTACAAAAAACCAAGGTCTATTTGAAGAATCAAATTTTAGGGTGATTTTATTCGAACATACATTGAGTCTGTTTGAACAAACTTTGTTCTATTCGAACAGACTCAAAGTTTATTCGAACATAAAACAGAGCAGCCTCACAAAAAGTTCATACCTTGTGAAGCTTGGATACCTAGAGTAGTTGAAGATTGGAAAATTAGAATTTGAAATGGGGAATGTACATATAAAGAGCTAAAGTAGATGAATGCCACTTTGATTTTCATTTAAGAAGAAAAAAGAATTCCCTACCTTGGAGCATAGATTAAAATATCCATGATAAATTCATTATAATTGGTTTTAACTTTTAACATTCTCAAAGCCCAAAGAGTATGAGATTTATTTTTTAATAAAAGAGGTATGACCACCCATTTAAAGACTTTAAAGGATATGGTCTCATATCTGAAGACCAAAAGACTAAAATAGAATTATTGTCTAGAAAATGATTCTTCTCTTATAAGTTATAAATTATAACCATACATAGTTGATGTCTTTAAAGAGTAGAAAAACTAAAAAGACATATAGGTATGGTCTCATCTCCATCTCTTATCCATTAAAATCATTTAAACAAAGATATTATATTTTATTAAAAATACACAAGCCAAGTACAACATGGGCACTGGCTACTACCCACATCCGTCCCCCTTTGATGCTTAATAAATTAGCTCGTCTGGAGTTTTATTTGGTAACGAACATCCATACGTTGACCTATCCTCCGAGTATGGATATGTTCCTAAAGAGTCATCCCAATTTTTGAGGCTAAATTACACACAAAGAAGAAGAGCTGGAGTAATCACTGTAAGCGGTTGCCCTCCCTTGGGTATTATGTCATACTTGCTACAACAAGAGTATGAGAACTACATAAGACATTGGGATCTTTATTTTAAGCATTTGACGTGGAAGGAGTATTGCTAGAATATTTCTAACATCAATCAACAGTCAGAAAATAATGAATTTGAGGAGCCACATCACTCGTATATGCATTAGTTTATCGATAACTTTATGAGACAATTCTTAGACTTCAAGTTTAAATTTGTAATTGAATGGCTCATACCAAGTTGTAATAAATAATGCTTATCTCAGTAAATAATTATTATCTCATATTCCTTCACATTTTATTTTCATTATTTTTTTCCAAGCTCATTTATTTTTTGAGACTTCACACTTTCTTGGATAATTTTCTAATTATTTTCATATATTTCCTTCACATCTTCACTCGTTTTAAACAACATTACAATTTATCGTGTTAAACATAAAAATACCAAAAATATCATCGATAAATACATATTATTTAGTATAAACCAATTATTTCTTTTAAGGATTAAAATATTAAGTGACAATAATATTATGATAAAATTAAAATATTATGATAAATTTAGAATGGTGTGGGGTCGATAAATACATTGGTTTTGATATTTTGATCTATGCGTTTTGCGTTGGAGAAGATGGGGAAAATATAAAATTGTTATTTAAGATCCCCTCAAAACCTAAATAACGAGCCATAATGTAAGTAGAGCTCGCACTACCAATACTACCCTTAAACTTAACCAAAATTTTACTGCCAACTCGTCATATTTGCCACATGTTACTTTACATTTTGAAGGATTTGTAAGTATGGAAGAGCTCTCCATCCTTCAAAATTTACCAAACAGATTGGCAATGCCTTTATACACAACTCATACCATACAAAGTATTTCATGGTGTTCAGAAGAGAGCAAACATGTAAAAGGGAATGGATTTATACACTCAGAAACCAAACACTCAAGTCTCACTCAATACCAACCACTCATCTCTATTAGATGAGGGGCTCTCAAAGTTGGTGATTTACTATATAGGAAACAAGGTAGAAAATATTTGGTCCTAGCTTCCCCACTTCCTCTCTCTTCCCCTCCAGCTGGCAGTCACATCGTATTTCCCTTTCTCCTCCCTTATTTTTCAAATTCAAACAAATTGGTTCTCATACCACTCTCTCTCATATCACTCTCTCGTCCATACTATTTTCTCTTTCTTTCTTGTGATTCTGCGATTAGTGATGAAATTCTCTTCTCCAAAGAACTGTGATAACCACAATGATAGAAGAAAGTAGGAGAAGACTTCCATAAGTATTTATCACCCTTATCTATCTCAAAATTAGACACAGTAGTATACCTGCTTTGTATAAATTATTGTAAAATTGTAATTATTAGGGTTAGTAATCCTCTGTATAATCCAATTTTGGTCTGCCCAGGCAATTTGTCTTTCATTGATTACCTGTGTATAAATTTTCAATAATGCGTCATTCGACAATATTTTACGCATAAGTCTCAACAGACACTAAAGAATTGTCGAAATCGATAATATTAGTGTTGCAATTCCTCACATGCACTATCGTAATTGTTGATCTTGACAATATGACATACATAAATTTTTACACACTAACTGCATTGTTGAACTCGACAATAGTTTGCATGCAAGTCTTCACATACAGGAGTATATTGTCGAACTTGACAATATTACTTTTGTTGTCAGCTTGTTTTAGGTTACCCCATACGTTATAAGCATGTTTTGTTAAGGCATGCCAATTTTATAGGATTTTACTTATGTTATTTCAGAGACCTGGCAATGGGGTTTAGTTTTTTGAACTAGGTCCATAAATAATTTTGTACGTGTTTGCCATGGAGGAGGCAGAGAGTTACGATAGTGCCCACATCCCAGTTTCTTTACCAACTCATGAAGAAATCTATCCAGCGCTGCAATAAGTTGAAGCAGAAGAAGCGAGGCAAGCTAAAATTGAGTAGGAATTAGAATTTAGATGACTAAAAAATAAGTTCTGGGCAGAGCAAGATTTGACATATTTTAATTCACTGCGTAAGAGGCCTGATTACGATTATTCTGACAATTCTTTAGATGGGAAGAATGCCAATGTAACTAGATTTTTGATTAGGACTATGTATTAGAAGTTTGTGTTGTACAACATGTTTTTGTTAAGTGATTGTTTACATTTTGTATTCCCTCTTTTGTAGCATGTGATGTAATAAATGCTTTTGAAATGAAATGAACATGCGTTGGACATTACTTGTGTTTGGTTTGTGATATTTTGTTAAATTACTTGTAACTCACAATCGTTTCTTTTATGTGTAAACTTGTTAGTGAGATTGACAATGGAGGACTCCGTAGATGAAAATTCGATTAAAGTTATTCGTGACAAGTCTTCAGAAAGGTCTGAAAATAAATGTATTGTAGACCGGTTGTTGGTGAAAGCCCCATACAAGGGTCAACATTTTGATACTATTGAGGATGTACGTCTATGCTACGAACGATATGGAAGAGCACAAGATTTCTCCACCAAGACACACAATTCTACTAAGCGTTCAAGATTGGATGATATAGGAAAAGCCCACTTTTATTGTATAAGTAATGGTTTTTCAAAGAAAAACCTTGGGATAGATCCAGAGACTAGCGACATAGCTGACAACAGAAGATCATCTGATAAGTATGGGTGTAAAACATCGTTGAACATTAATTAGAATACTAAAATAGGCAAACAAGTTGTCACAAGTTTCACGGATATCCATATCCATAAACTCGTATCTCTACGAAATCATCATCGTATGAAGGTTAACATATTCTTTCTAGAAGCAGCAAAGAAACTCACAGCGACATTTGAGCTCCACAATATTCCGACGAGCAAGGTCCCGACATTATTGCCAGATAAAACCTAGAACAAATGGGATTGTTACAACCACAATGCCAAGGTAAATAAGGGACGACTAGTCAGAGGAGATGCACAAGCCGCATTGGAGTGGTTTAGGAAGAAACAAACTGAAGATCCCATGTTTTATTTCAACATAGAATTAGATGAGGAGGACCGAGTACTTAATTTTTTTTATTGATGGACGTTCAAGGTGCGCATATGAGGCATTTGGGGATGTCGTCACCTTCGATACTATGTACTGGACTAATGTCTATAAGATCCCCTTTGATCCATTTGCAGAGATTAACAACTACTGCCAAACAATTTAATACAGATGTGCTATACTAAGGAATGAGCAAGAAAACATATTTATATGGTTGTTCTATACTTGGCTGAAGCCAATGAACTACAAATACCCTATTTTAATTATTACTGATCAAGATGCAGCTATTGCCGCCGCTATTCCCAAGGAAAAGAAGTAGTTCGAATTGGACAGACTAGGTATATTGTAGATTTAACATATAGGTCGATAATATATTGTCGAGTACGATCATGATTCGACAATTTTTTATCGACCTCAGCTTCTAATCGACAATATCATATATTAATTTGTAGTACCCTTCATTATAAGTTCTGCTTTATTTACAGGTTTTCCCCAGCACTAAACATCGATTTTGTCTGTGGCATATCACAAACAAATTTTTTGAGAAAATCAGCCATGCTATCGGGAACCATCTACATTCAAAGAAGATATCAATTTGATAATGCACAACATATATGAGGCTATAAAGTTTAAAACCAGGTGGATGGACCTAATGACGAAACATAAATTGGATGATAACTTTTGGATGCAAGGCATCTTCAATATTAGACATAGATGGATACCGTTATAGAATCGGTCAACCTTCTTTGCAGGCATGAACAATACAGGACGGAGTGAGTCCACAAACATCTTCATTAATGGTTGGTTGCCAATAATAATTGGGATGTACAGTTTTGTGACCAAGTACGAGGCTTCCTTTTTAGAAGTATACGACCGAGAAAGTGGAGAAGACTTTGCATCAGAATATAAATATCGTCAAGTTGGTCCTCATCAAGATTTACTCAAAGATGTTGCAAAAATTTACATAAGAACAATGTTCTACAAACTCTAGGATCAGTTTAACCAGGTTGTTTGCTTCGTTGCAATAAAAAGAAATGTAGAAGGCAACCTTCGACAACTTAAGGTGAAGTCCCATAGTGGTCGTATCGAGTCATTTGAGCTAAATATAGACTTGGAGAACCTAACAGGTAATTGTTTATACAAGTTGTTTGAGTATGTTAGACTCTTATGTTGTCACCTCCTGAAGGTTTTCTCGAAATATGACATTCTCAAAATATTTGAGGCTTTCATTATGACACGGTTAATGATTGGTATAAACAAGTTTTCAAGGTTGCATAATGAAAGTCACTTGGGAGGAAAAAACTTATAACATCCCTTACGCCATAGCCACCTATCCTTTCGTGCATCAAACTTATTCGAAAGGCACTCAAGTATTAAAGCAAGTTTTGAATTCGGGATTTTGAAGCTAGACGAGATTGAGTCTTACCTTGGTAACTACGATGAGTCCTTAACATAGACAGATGTATCACAACCAAACATCTCAACTTCTTTAGCAGATTCTATGATGTCTGGAACTATCATTCTAAACCCTTTCGCTGTTCAAACAAAAGGACGAGCGAAGACTGATCACAAGAAATGGGCAAGATGGAATGGGGGATGAAAGAGGCTGTTATGAAGAAGAAGAGAACATGTAAAAGTTATGGAGTACTCAGAAATCATGACAAATAGACATGTCCACTTTTCAAAACGAAGATAGTTGAATCAAGTAAGTACATATTTGACACTTGCATAAACACCATATTCTCTGTGATTTCTCTATAATGTGTTTCCCAAGTATTTACCCCATATTTACAATCAGAATAAATTTCATGTAGGAGACAGTCATGGGGATTCTGTTCAGGCATTGCAAGAGAATCCCGACAACCAAGACATCTAGGAAAATAGGAGTTGGCATGGCATCGATCTGTATTTGATTATAATAAATCTGTATTGGATTATTATTGTTGGCGAGGGATTGCTGTGTTGATTCAACAATAAGTTTGGTTTGTATTTAGAATTTAGGGATTGTTGTGCTTTATATACCCTCTATGAATTTGTATATTCCTCAATGTAACTATGAATGATACACATGCAATATTTTATTATGCAGGCAATATTTTTGAATATGCAGCATTAAATTGTTGATTTCTCCAAAAGATCGACCATAATTTAACTATATTGTCGATTTTGACAATATTATATATGCCTAACTCTAATTACAGTTGGTAATTGTTGGGATCGATAATATTATATATGCATTACTCCAATAACACTACCAAAATTGTCGAAGTCGACAATATTAGATATTGCAAGTAACCATGTACACTACCAATATTGTCGATTTCGATAATATTTTATATTGTAACTCCAAGTGCACTGCTAAAATATTCTTCATAACCAGTATGTACTTACTTTGAGCAGTTAAAATTGAGATTCATATATAATAGTGAGCTAACAGAACTGTGTATACTATACAAAATGTGTTAAACAAACATTTGGTTCACAAAAAATGAATCAACAAGGGGCACTCTTACAAAAAATGGGATATACAAATACTTGTCGATAACCCTATACATAAAGGAGTTCCATCACAAACCAACAACAATCATGTCATTCAATTGATACCCCTTTACATTGTACTCTTTGAGTAATGCCTTACAGGTCCCGTTCCTCATACCAAAATACCTTATCAGTTGTTCTTTCATAAAAGCCGGTGAAATGTCCAGATTTATATGGCCGTAAAAAAGAGTAGAAACTGGATGCATTGGTGCATCAAACCACCAGTACTTACTAGTATCCATAAAAAGGTTTTGGAACCTCTCCTCATTCGATATAGTATTTTTCTTACGTGCGCAAAAAAGAAGTAAGAATGTATATGCTTCAGTGTGGCTAATGAAGACCATAACCTTCTCATAGTAAGTGGATAGTAAATGCGCCATATGCCTATAATCCACATGCGGATGACCAAATGAACATGCCTATAATAAATATTCATATGCCTTCTCACCGGTTGGAGAAAATTTTATACCCAATGTCTGGCTGAAGACACTCTTCCAGAATACGGGGTCCTTGCTGAGAAAGGACTTCAACATTTTCATTACATCTAGGAATCTATGCTGACTTTGATGCTGAATCGTGGCCAAAACCATAAAAGCAGAATTGTTATTACTAATATCGATGCCACGAACATCTAGAAGATACTTTACCCACGGTTGGAATATAACTTCTTCTATCTTCTTCTTCTTAGCCATATTCTCCCTCCTAACAATGATGATATTTTTAAGGGTTAGCTCCGTGGAAACCAAGTCTTCTTGATAATCTCCCTTGGGTCCTTGTTGTGTTATTATGAAGAATATTTTATTTTGGTCAAAAATTTCTTCAAAGGTTGGGTCTCCCATGTCTCCCATCCCTTCACTCGCAAGTGCATTCTTCAATGCTTGACGCCAAACCTCCTGCAACAACAACAACTATAAATTAGAGCAGACAATAATAAGTGCATCACCAAAGTTTATCAATAATAGCATAACATGAGGTAACATAGGTACAAGAGTTAGGAATAGGTCATACCCATTCATTGTTATTTACTTCCAAAGACTTCTTCATCTCTTCAGTATTAACAACTTCTGACGCTGAAAAACAACTTTTACATTAGGATTAACAGTGAAATAAGCATTCCATGAAATAAATATGAAGAGGGGGTTTACGAGATCGTTAGTTTCCTCCATAAATCTCGCAGCTTCTTTCTAGTACTTAGATGTCCAGTTCAGTATCTGTTCCAAGGCCATAAAGGAGATGAGCATTCAGTTCAGGTAATTATGATTTGATAGTCAATTATTATCGATTTTGACAATACTATGTTGTATAAGCAAATACAAATTATCAAGGGTGAACTAAATCAATATTAATACATCACTGCTACCATAACCAAACAGATATTAGCCAGGGAATCCAAATTGAATGCAACATCAGATTTACATACGAAATACTCAAGTGCTTTGCAAAATTAAACTTAAATAAAGTCAATACTATCAAACCCAGCCAAGAGATATTCCATTTTTGAATAATCAAACACAAACTCCAATTCAATTATTACTAAAATTAATTTTATTCATTTTGAATGACTTACAAAATCTTCTTTTGCAATCAACTTCTTCTTAAGTTCCTCATGCGTAGACAATAAGTCATCATACTTTTTTGTTAGGTTTAGGTCTATCATAGGCTGATGTGATTGGAGGATAGCTAGTTGTTCAAAATACGCAGCACAAGAAAAATATTACCAGAGTTAGAAATAATGCAACCACAAACCAAAAGAAGTATGGGTAAACTCACAGGTGTAGCTGGTGGAAGTTGCAAGTCTATCTGCTCTAACAAAAGGGCATTGACCGCTTTTAGTGACTCATTCTCTTTAAACAGTACACATTTGCAAAATAATTATACCACATGCAAGAATGATTAATGGTCCCCAATAAGTAATTAGGGGTTCTTAACATCTATACACCACATTACCTTCTTATTCAACTCAACAGATAAGCTCTCATTATATTCTTCAAGGTTAAATTTTTACCTTAGCTCTGCCTCCAAACTTGTATTTTTTTTCCTTGTAAATTCTTACACTCTAATATCTACAAACAAAAATATTATTACGAACATCAGGGTTTAGAATAAAATAATTAATGGAGGGGATAATGATATCTGCCTAAGACCTTATATTCACATCTAACTGCCCTAGTAGATCTGTGTATGCTAGTACACATTGCTCGTCAAGTACACACTTCTGTTGCATGTTCTCCTTCATTTGATCAATGGTTTCTCTCAAGAATTATATTCACTTGTCTGAGGTTAAGATGAGATAAAATAATTATTCTAAAACCCTATTAAAACTGCACATGTGAACTTTAGAATTGTCGACCCATTAGGAATTTGACAATTTTATAGTATGTCTTACAATGTTATTGTCGATCTTGACAATATTACATATAGATGAATTCACAAACCACTACCATAATTGTCGAAATCGACAATATTATATATTTTTAACTTTACATAATTGTCATAATTGTTGAACTCGACAATTAGATATAAGGATAACGCTATATAAATACTAACATTAAGTTGCATGCATATAGTGAACAATAATATACTAGTTGCTGGTATAACTGAACTTCTCCTTCAGGGCCTCTGCTAGTTTTATGTTGGTTTGTGGCTTTTTATCTTTATCTTCCTTAAGCTTCTGAAGCTCATCATTTAATGTTGTGATTTGCTGATCCAACCCGCCAGATTTAGCCTGTATTGGCATGGTATCATAGGCATTTGGAGATAGAGTGACTTGCTCATTGAGCTACAAAAGTGGTTTTTGAAGTGAACAAAATATTAGAGAATAAATATTAGGGAATAAATTTTGTGAAGTGAACAGAATATAAGGGAAGAAGTACTAATCGATGCATCATATTATTTAACAGCATCTCTACATTGGTGCTCGGGGGTGTCACCATCCTCATTGACACAAGCTTCCTTCCTTTGATGGATTCTAAATATCCTAACATCATCATCTGCAGCCAAGTCAACAGTAATGGGTGAGATCATCGTCCACGATACATTGGCAAACCACTCCGAGTATCCCTCCGTACATACTGGAGACCCCTCTCGTACCCTCATCCCCTTTTCAACCATCTTCAGTACCCAATCCTTCCACTTCTTCGTGGAGAAGCAATCAACCCCACTCATACTTAAAGTTGTATTTTCTTGGCTCTTCTGAGATCCATAGGTTGGACACCTCTGGACACAATGGCTTTGTGGAGATGCCTTGTTCCCGTGAGAATTGCTGCACAGCCCCTATATGGGCAGTAGGGCTGAACATGGTTTGGACTTACTAGCGTACCATAAAAATAGGTAATCTCCTTGAACCCATGTGCAAAATCCCTTTTATCTCTATATGGGTCTTATACAACCTACGTGAAAAACGAGTCAAATATATTATTTTAATAACAACAAAAGAGAAGGTAAAGACATCTAAAGAAGAAACTGTGCACACACCCAATAATTGTCAAATATGTAGTATTAAATTATCGGTTTATCCAGTAGTTTGACAATAATGCTGCATATTCGACATTAAATTGTTGGTTTACCCAACATTTTGTGGTGAGTGTGATGTTATTGATCTGTATGTGCAATTAAATTGTCAGTTCACAGATAAAAGATATTGTTTGTGCTATTTTTTCTGCTGTAAAATAAGAGTCTGTAAAATAGGCGTTATTTTATCATGGGTTGTGATGAGGAAGTAGATAAGTTCTGTAAGATGACTGGGTTGTTAGAAAGATATATGGTTTTTCTACGAGCTGTGTCTTCGAACTAGAGGATAGGATATCTTAAACTGTGATTTTTTTTATATTGATCTGTATGTGCTACGACTGGACTTGCTTGAATTTGTATGTTTCCATCTGCATATTTGTTCGTATAAAATATGAGAAGATACTTTATAATATAAAAAGAATGATCTGTCTTAATATTCTATATTTGATGTTGATATTCTGCTGTCCCAAAAAATTTCTTAGAAAATATCCCCTTCAGCAAAATTTATGGGGTGATTTGGGTTTGCAGAGATCTTCCTGGTGGCTATAAAGTAGTGATTCTTGGTTGTTATGACTTGTATCTTCTGCAAGGATAATTTTTTTGTAGAGGTAAGTGTAATTAACCATGGTGAGGACTCGTTCTCAGCGTGCTCATTAGGCAGCTGATGGTCATTTCAATATCAAGGTTGCTGAACTTCGTGAGCGGTATTTTTGTCGATTGCCTTATGATGTTATTTTACCTGACTGACCATTGAATCTGACCGGTCTAGATGATGAAGGTAAGCGTGTAGAGTACGATCACTTTTTCTGGTACGATGTGTTTCGTAGGTCACTGCTGAGTGCCACGGTGTAGGAACTGACTGTTCAACAGCTCGCGTGCGACTAGATTGTTGAAGAGGATGCAAGGGCAGCGGGAGGGGAGATAATTCTGTATGGGGAGGCAAACCATCGAGGCTACTTTAGATGTGACTAGAGAGCTCGGCAAGCTCAAAGTATGAGAACTCGCCATAAGTAATCTATTTTTAGTATTCTGTGTTGGTACTCGAATAAATGTAAGATGAGGCATAATTGATACATCGATCTGATTGAATAAGAATAAAGTAATATGTTTTACTGTTTGTATACGGATATTGTGGAAGACAGCTGTAGGATTTTAACAACTGCTTATATATCTTCAAATTTTGAATATTGGTCTATTTTAGGAATGTTGTATGATATTGGTAGAGTATAAAAGTAAGGTGATTGGTCATTTGTACTGAGTTGAGGAAGAAATGCTAAATTTTTAATGGCAGACAATAGAGACTGACGTGATGTCAGTAGACGTTATCACAAAAGTTATGATAATGTTGTTACCCGGAAGGATGTACCTGTAGAGACAGTTGGGATGGCTGACGCGTGTCAGAAGGAGCCGTCATTTCAAAAACCTAGGGAGAGTATAAAAACTTGTATCTCGCTCCCTCATAAATTACCAATAGTTATAGAGAGAGAGAAAGGGTGTGCAAATTTCATTTCCAAAGAGTGGAGATATTTGAGTTATAAGTTAAGTTTGAGAGAGAAGGGTTCATTGGGTGAGATAAAACCTTTGAAAAAGCGATGGGAACGGTCAATCACAGTAAGACGTCTAGGTAAAGCAGATGATTGTTGTTCTTCAAGTACAGGTTGGCGATATATTTTTCTTTTTTTATTTTCATTTTGTTAGTAATTTGTATGGTGGTATCTGCGTATCCTTTTAGATTTGGGGATTCGAAAGTTTGATAATATAGGGTTTTTTTGTAAAAATTTCTGGATAAGTGATGAAAGAACTTTGTGATGTAGAAGCATTGGCATACAGGAATAGATTATAGAGAGAGAAAATGTGTGTTTGGGGAAGAAGAGGAAAAACTTAAAATAACTGTGTTTTGTTTTCTGGGAAATTATAAAGTAAACGTGTAGACTGGGTAAAAATATATGTGAGGACGTTTTTGTTGTATGTGGGGTGTAATATGAAAGTAGAGATAATGACAAAATATTTTTTGTATATATAGTTCGGTTATGCATTCTAAACCTTGTATTTCCATGAGTAAATTCGTAGTGTATACAAGAGACATTCTTGTCGGGGAGGGAGGACGAGTGTGAAGCGACTGTTAATAGCATAGAGGGGACTGAAGAGGTTGGGGAAACTAGTAAGATAGAGAAAAGGATAGAGGATATAAAAGAGAAAGATAAATTATTTGTTATATTCCCTGAGAGAGTAGATGTAGGAAAATAATTTTAAAATTATATAAAAAGAAATTACAAGGGGAGTAGGGAAATTATCGGGAAGACCAAGGTCACTGGTTTAGGGCCTATGTCTTAAGAAAGGGGAAGGAAGAGGTATACTATCAAGTCTCTTGCTTGGAGAAGTGGAAGAAAGAGAGAGGGATTGGTGAGGATGTGACTCTCTCGTACTATAATGGCCTCAGGCTATCAGGCCCGAGTGATGGGTTTTTATGTTATTTGAATTAGGTCGTGTATGGCCTAAAGATTCCTTTGACTTTCTTTCAAAAAAGGTCATGAATCTACTACAATGTTGCCATGCCCAGCTGAATTGGAATGCATATGAGATGATGAGGGTCTGTGAGGCACTGAATGAAAAATAAAGGAAGGAAGGGACTGTCAACCAGTTCAAAGCTGAAGATGTGTTAAAATATTATAAGTGGAAATATGTCAAAGGTCGAAGTAGTGGATACCTGTATAGTGATTCATCTAGGCAAAAAAAAAAAAAACTTGAATCTGTGGGTAGACCATGGAACGATCACCTTGTGTGGGTAGAGGGTCACTGTATGCAGGTTCCAGATGAACCAGTACTCAAACTGAACCATAAATATTATAACCCAAGTAAATAACGTTGACCAACCTTCGAATAACCAATAACATGTCTTCGAGCTATTAAATAACATTTTGCTCCTTGTTTTGGCAAAACCCACTCCTTCATTGGCGCCTTATAAGACCAACTTTTTTGACTGTGTTGTTTGTGATCAGGATGAGCTAAAACAGGTACTCGGTGAGCTAGGTATTCGTAGAGATAAGTGGGTAAATTCTGTAGTACCCAAAGTTCAACGAGCTCACGAGAAATGAGCTATGGCTTAAGGGAAAGATCACCTGACTGTGGATGATATTCTCAGTCTTCCACCTCATGCATCCCAAAACACCAAATGGATTTCTTGGAGGTCGGGGAAGTCAGCTCGGTAGGGTACCCCTGCTACTGGGGTGGTGGTCATAAAATAAGAGGTCGCAAAGACTATCTATAGAGATATTGAGGAGAGACTGGAAGTGAGTGTGGTTGCTCCTGCCGAGTCCAAGAAGAGCTCGATGAAGAAAAAAGATCATGATGATGAGGGTAGTTCACGTACTAATCCTTATGCTACAGCTAAGATGAAGGAGCTGGAGCTGAAATATTGTCTGATGGCTAGGACAGATCCAAAGAGGCTCAAGGACGAGTATCACGAACATACTTCTATGGTACATTCTTGGCATCTTTAATTGTCTTTGTATTCGGGCTAAAAGTTGTTGTGCTTAATTTGTCTTTGTGTATTTTTGAACTGGCAGCTCTCAATGCTGCTAAAGGAGGCAACAAAGTGTCTGGACCTAAGGGGCCAGGAGTTTGGGGCGTTGTCGATGAAGTTTGATGCTCAATCAATTCGTTTGAAGGAGCTCAAAGCTAAGCTCAAGCTCGAGAAATATAAGAGAGATGAAGATGATAAAATGACTACAGAGTTCATAGAAAAGTATAGTGAGTTGGCGAGGCATGATGACGTTATGTCAAAATCAGTCAAAGCACTTTTAGTAGAAAAAGATAACTTTGTCCAATCGTATTACGATTTTGGATTAAGTGAAGCTGATGTGGAGCTAGGCCAGACTAGTAGATATGGTGAAATAGATTTCCCTTCAAAGGTTGCAGATGAAGGGATGGTTGATACTATTGTTTCTCCTGAAAAAACATCAAACCTTCCCCCAGAAAGTACCGAACCAGTCCGATCTGCTGAAAATACATTGGATACTCTTTTGGAACCTGCTGATCCAGTCCATCCTATTGGGAAGACATTGGAGGCTCCATCTGAGGTAGAAATTAGCAAGAATCTCTAAACACTTTGTAGTATTATGTTTTTGACTTTATACAGTTCGCGCGGTATCAATGTGATTACACTCTGTATTGTCATACATTGTTTAACTTGGATTATTGTTTTGAAATTTTTTCATCTTGAATGTCTGTATTGTAATGAGATATTTGTAATCTGTATAGGAGATGGAGCGATTGTGAAAAACTAACTCCGAACTGGAGAGAACATTGATTAGAACGAGGGATTCCATGACTCGTATTCAACAGGTACTTAATAAAACTGAATATGAGATAATGCAATTTAAGTTGAATTCAGAGAAAACTCTTAAAGAGTTATATGACCTCCAATGTAATTATGCTAAAATAAAAATAGAAAGGGATGAGTTGTTAAGAAAGGAAGAGGAAAGGGGGGTATTAGTTTGGAAACCAAAAGAGTTTACCTATTTTAACAGCTCGAGTGATAGAGCTAGGTGCCAAAGCATGCTGATAGCTCTGACATTGTATTTCGAGGTCGAAGTAGATAGTGAACGGGGTTTAAAAGAAGCTTATGTAAAACTTTTGAAGGAAAGAGGTGCAGTATCTAACCTAACTCGAGTTATGTTTTTTGCTTAGGAAATACGTAATCATTAACGTTTAGAGGCGATAAAGTGTTCCGCTTGGGATGGTGTGTCTGTTGTATGGGGCGATGAAGAACCTTTATCTGATGTGTTTGGCTTTATGTAGGATCGGAGGGCCATGAGAATTGTATTTTTTAGGATAAGAAAAGAGCAAATAGAGGTTCAACAGTAATTAGAGGGTAAGTTAAAAGAGTTGTAAGATGGAATATCACAACATGTTGATTAAAAAATGTCTTTACGGGGCGATTGTCAAAAGAAGTGACTGTTCGAATGAAGGTAGAGGAAGATGTGAGGGCTTTAGGTGTATTACAAAATGAAATGCGCCAGCGACTACACAAGGCGCATATACAATTGAAGATGCATCTTTATCCGTCGTGATCAAAAGTTATTGCTCGAACAGAACATGAACGTCATATAGACAGTCTCATTGATTTTTATGGGGGAGAATTGGCGAGGGTAGAGAATGAATTTAGGAAGTTCATAACAAAATATAATAAGGATTTTGATGTTGAGAATGCGAAGGCTGAAAATATGTGGTTTACCAAAGATGAAGGGGAAATTATTGGTAAAAAACCCATTCCTAGGTCGAGGGAACTGTCATTAAAAGAGGATGAGGAGAAGGTCGAGAGTCTGATACTTTGATCGCGGCATAATAAATGTCAGTAGGAGGTGGTGACTTTTATAGCTTTTATAGATGTTTAAGTACCGAGTAGAAAGAGTTCGCGAGATAAAGGTCAGTCCTTGCATATCTCGAAAATAGGGTATTCCCATTATTTTTTACCAGCCCTGCATGTGCTAGATCTTTGTATACTATTTTTGATGATAAATGAAATATGTTCTCTGTGATGATAAATAGAACAATGTATCTAAATTATTCAGATACCATGTTTCTGATTTAAACGTGTTAACTGTGATATTCAATATGTTGGTATATGAGAACTAGTATAAATGTAAACTGTTATGACTGGTGGAACTGATAGCTATTTTAAGTCAATATGACGTGTTACGCGTCCAAAATGAACAATTGAATGCTGAGCTAAGTTTGTGTCAAGGGGCATTACAAAGTGTTACTGAATTAGAAGAAAAAACTAAGGCGAAGATTTTAAAAGAGCGACGTATGGTAATCCGTGTGACGGAGACACTACAAGAAAAATAGACTCACCTAGCCGTTGCACTGAGAAAGATAGAGGGTTTAAAAGAAGTGATAAGGAAAAAGAGTGTTGAAGTTGTAGGTACCTCTGAACAAGCTAGTCAACAAGGGGCTGAATTGGCATCCGCTCAAACTCAAGTTACAAAACTATTGGCAGTGTTATAATAGGATGAAAATACTGTGAAAGATCTAAAATTTTAAGTAAATATGCTCGAGGCAGAGATAGCCGATATACGAGCTCGTGTTCATAATTATGAAATATTGTGACGAGTTACTAATGTAATGATAAAAAAGATAGAAGAGGTTCGCAATCAATAGAATGAAATAATTAATAAGTTTTGGAGCAAGGTATATATGCTAGAGCATACCATTCAATCGTGGGTGTTAGATATCTTAGAGTATAAAGCGGAAAATACAATATTGCGTGATGCTAATACCAAGTTGGAGGCTGAGCTGTTGAAGGCTATGATAAGTCTCGATGATAATACTGTAGATAAAAGGTACCATAAGGTTGAAGTAGAGGGGGAAATGTCTACAGTTTGCCATATGGATGAGTTCATGACAGTGTTGAAATCTCAAAATACCGACGTGTATAAGGAAAAAGAAACATTAGATAAATGTTGTTCACATTTGGAAGCTATGCTGAAGGAAGCTCAAAGTAAACTTGGCGAGCTTATTCCGTCTAAACAGGTAAAAAGTAAGGCAGGTGATGTGTATGAGAGAGATATGACTACAGTTATTATGTTCTTTATAGCGGAGTTCAAGAGATTGGAAACATAAAGCAACACTGTTTATGACAAGTTGGCTGCACAAGGTGCACAGTGTGAAATGAGGTTGGTTCGCTCTGAGTATTTGAATCCCATAGTGTCACGAATTGGAGCTCTTAAAAGAGAGTATGATTAAGGAAAGTAAACAAATTATTGTGGGTAGGATGCCAGAGTTTATGAATCGTCGTCTGTATAAGGGTTGTTCAAGCAATGTTGAGATTCCCCGAGGTGACAGCTCAAATAAAAGTTCTGATAAGGAATGAGACGTAACGATTGTGATTAGGTGTTATATATACTAAACGAATATAGTAAATAGAGTGTATGAAGATAGGGCTATTGACAAAAGAATAATCTATACTAACCTTATGATGAACCAACGATAATGTAGGAGTTGGATATCTGTTTATAGAATAAGTCCAAAGGCTTTTGTATAGTAGATGGTTGTTGAGGCAACAAAACATAGAAGATCAGTTTAATATCAACCATAAACGACCTATAATGGGATGTGTGATTAGTTTTACCGAAGTAGCAAATGATCTGTAATGTAATAGATGATCAGTTTGGCCAAATAAACAGGCGATCTGTGATTAGTTTGGCCAAAACAACAAATGATCTGTAATGTAATAGATGATTAATTTGGCCAAAGCAACAAACGATCTATAATGTACTAGATGATCAATTTGGCCAAAGCAACAAACGATCTGTAATATAATAGATGATCAATTTGGCCAAAGCAACAAATAATCTGTAATCTGCATATAGAAGTACTTGTTGGATATATTAGAGAAGTACTATAATATAGGGCAATCAAACACAAGTATTTCATTGGTGTAAGATTGACATACAAAGAATGTGTTAGATAGAGTACTGTATGAAATAGTAGAAAGTACTCAGATGTATAAGATCAAACATAAGTCTTTCATTGATATAAGATCGACATACAAGATAGATTGATTTTAGAAAAGTACACTGCGATAGATTATTATCTTCGATAGAGCTTTAATTTTCTCGTGTTCCAAGGATTAGGTACTCGTTCTCCATGCTCAGTGACGAGATCGTAAGAACCAAGACCACTTTTTCCAATAATGACAAATGGATATTCCCAATTTTTGGCTAGTTTCCCGGCATTGACTTCTATTATGTGCTTGGGAACTTCTTAAAGGACGAGATCTTTGATTTTAAACTCTCTATGACGAACTCGCTTATTATAAGATCGGGCTAAAGCTTGGTGGTATCTTCCCAAATTCATGATTACTCTGTCCCGAGTCTCCTCGATTCAGTTCATGTTACATAAGAACTGGAATTCATTTTCTTCATCTGTTATGGTATGGTCGCGTATTGGGTGGTGATATTGAGTATGGATGATTACTTTTGTACCGTATGCAAGGAGAAACGGTGTACATCTGGTTGATACCCGAGGTGCTGTGTGATATGCCAATAATACATGTGGTAATTCTTGGACCCAATTACCCTTCGTCTCTGTGAGGCACTTCTTGATTCCATCTACGATAGTGCGATTTGTGATTTCAGCCTGACCGTTTCCTTGTGGGTAATATGGATTTGAGGGAGAATGAATGATGTTGTGCTGATTGGGAAATTTAATGACTTTAGAGCAATGAATTGAGGTCCATTGTCGATTCTGGTGAGATGGGGGCAGCCAAATCGAATGATGATGTTCTCCCATAAACACTTGATGACTTCGTCTTCTCGTGTGAGACATAGCGGGACTGCTTCTACCTATTTTGTAAAGTAATCTGCTGTTACTAGAAGGTGTTTTCTTTTGCCTGGTGCACTGGTGAACTCTCCTATGAGGTCGATGGCCCATCTTTTGAACGGCCAAACAACGTTGCTGGAATAAAGTTTCCAGGCTGGAGCTTGAATTTGGGGGCTGTGCCGTTGGAAGGCATCGCATTTGCTTGCTAGTTCAATGGCTTGAGCTTTTATTTTATGCCAAAAGACTCATTGAGTAAGAGCTCGATTGGCTAGAGATCGTCCTGCTACGTTAGAACCACAAGTGCCTTCATGAAGTTCATGCAAGAATTTTTTGAGCTTCTTTGTTCGATAAACATTCGAGGTACGGTCCTGTAACTAAAATTTTGTATAGGAGATCGTTTTCCATGACGTATCGCTTAGCATTATCCAGGACGTATCATATTTTGGTAGGATCTTTAGGGAGTTCGCTGTCAAATGTGTTCTTTGTTCCAATATATGTAAGGAAAGGTCGTCTCCAATCATCCTCGTCATCTTCAATGCCCCAAATATTAACAGAATTTGAGCTTATGATGTTAATGTTGGGGGTAGATAATACTTTGATCTTGAAATACCGAGCTTCTGTGCCAAGGATTCCTGTTAGATAAGTGAGAAAATCAGAATGTCTATTTTCTCCGCACGGTAAATGTTCAATAGTAATCCTTTTGAATCTGCGCATTCTGTCGGCTACTGCTGCTACGTAATCAATCATCTTTCCGTTCTTCTAGAATTTTTCTGTGTAATGGCTTATAATGAGTAAAAAGTCCATGTATACAGATAACTCAGAGACTCCAATCTCGAGAGCCATATCTAGACCATGAATTATTGCCTCATACTCAGCCCTATTATTGGTAGCTTCAAAATTAAGTCTAATTGCTTTCTCAATCCTGTCATTGGATAGTGTGATAAATACAATTCCGATGCCTAATCCTACAGGTTTAGAAGATCCACCAGTTAAAAGATGCCATCCCTTCTGAGTTAGCCAGTCTAACTTTTCTTCGAACTGTTCTTCATTGGTATCCGTATTTCCTTCCTCTCAGTCAGGATATTCGACAGGGAAGTATGCAAGGGAATCTGCTACTGCTTGACTTTTTTCTGAATGTCGTGGTTTAAAACGGATATCATGTTCGCCCAGAGTGACTGACCATTGTTGTACTCGCCTAGATTTTTCTCATTTGGATAAGATATCTCAGAAAGGATAATTTGTCACTACTCGAACAGAGTGGGCCTAAAAATATTGTCTCAATTTTTACGATGTGCATACGAGAGCTAAGAACAGTTTTTTGATTTTGGAACATCGAGATTCTGCTGGAGTGAGAGTTTTGCTGATGAAGTAGACAAGTTTCTCCTTCTTCTCATCAAGTCGAATGAGAGCAAAACTTAATGATTCGTTGGTAACTGTAAGATATATAATGAGCTCTTCTCCTTCTTTAGGTATACTCATCACTGGTGGTGTACCCAAGTAATGTTTAAGCTCTTAAAATACTGCTTCACACTCTGCTATCCACTCGATCTCAGGATGCTTCTTAAACTTTTTTGTTGTTTTTCTGTCATGTAATAGGTTGAACAACCATCAATATCAATCTGAAGACTTCGAGACAAAACAATTTATTGCAGCAATCTTGTCTGCTAACTTAAGTACGTTTTCTTCATTTTTGGAGAAGGCATATACAATAAAGTACGAATACGATCTGGATCAGCTTCGATGCCTCATTTACTGATCAAATGTTCTAAGAATTTACCAGACTGGACTCCAAATAGACATTTATCAGGGTTGAGTCTCATCTTATAGAGACAGAGAATTTTGAAAGTAGTGTGTAAATCTGTTAGATGGTTCTCCTTTTTAAGACTTGTACACAACATATCATCGATGTAGACTTCCATCATTTTTCCAAGGTGATCTTTGAACATCTGTGTTATCAATCACTGATAAGTGGCTCCAGCATTCTTTAGATTAAATGACATGACCTTATAGAAATATAAGCCATGCACTGTAATAAAAGCTATTTTCTCTTGATCGTCAGGTAGCAGAAGTGTTTGATTGTATCCTGATGCGGCATCCATCATGGATAAAAGTTTGTGTCTGCAGAAGAATCGGGCAGATGATTGACGATAGGAAGCGGAAAACTATCCTTTGGAGTATGTTTGTTGAGGTTCGTAAAATCTACGCATACTCTGATTTTACCGTTCTTCTATGGGATTACTACAATGTTCGAGATTCCTTCTAGGTAATTGGCCTTTCGGATAAAACCAACTTCGATGAGTTTGTCGATCTCTTTATTAACTTCTTCCCGGAGTCTTGGTACTAAAGTTCTCTACTTTTATTTGACAGCTTCGGCTTTTTCTTTCAAATTAAGCTTATGACAGGCTAAATTTGGATTAATGCTTGGCATTTCGTGAAACGTCCAAGCAAAGACATCACTGTTATCTTTAAGGATTTGGATGAGAGCATCTCGTTCTGTTGTTGGAAAAGGAGTGCCAATATATGTCCCTCATTTATCTCCACTAATTTTGACGTAGTCTGTGCTTTTGGCACTCGACAGATGGTTTTTTGTAGTATTTACTGTATAGTTTTTGTAATGTTTCCTATTGTTTTCTTTAATTGCTATGCGAGATGTAATTTTGATGACTCTGGTATGATGGCAACAAAATTTTCACATGCTCGAGCTAACTTCTAACTTCCTTTAATTTCATATATGCCACCATTTTATTCAAATCGCAGCGCCAAATGATAGGTTGATGGAATAGCTCGTATATTGTACAACCAACAACGTCCAATTATCCCCAAATAACAGGATTTTGCATTAATAGCATAAAAGACAACGTCAATTGTTACTGGTCTAGTCGTAATAGGAAGTATAATTTTTCCTACACGTTCCTCTCTAGATCTGTTGAATCCACAAATATCAATGTTACTGGGCTGTACCTTGTTGGCCAGTCCCATCTGATCAATCGTGTTTTGAAAAAGTAGTTCAATAGTACTACCAATAACTATCATCATCGCGTGAAGCACCATGTTTCTCATGTTTAGCATGATCACCAAAGCATCATGGTGAGAAAAGTTGACATGACGAACATCACAGTCATCGAAATAAATTCCTGTCTGTTGAGAGTTGGATACGGGAAGTAAACGAGCTTATTTATCTTTCTGGATAGGTCGTGACATTGGCCGACACGTCGCCTTTTGCTTATGTTCGATTGGTTGACGATCTGAGTCTCCACGAAGTGGCTGAGGGATATTTGGTATAAATGTTTCTCTCTTGCCAGTTCTTTGGTCTGTACGACTTTTGTATGAAGTTTGTAACTCCAACTCTTGTAAATCTCAATGTCCATGATGTATTCATGCATTTGTCCATCTACAGAAACATATTCCAATGGACGTTATAAAGCAAAGCAATGCTTTGTCTCGTGTTGTCGAACTTTGTGGTGAATGCAATAAGGTTTGTTCTCAATAGATTGGAGATACTGTGCATTTTGAAAATATCTATCCTTCTGAAGTATAGGATAAATGCTGCTATGGTTACGTTCATCTTGGGAAGACATGGTTTGGCAAGTTACTACCCTTCTGGGTTGTTCCTTATTAGATTTTGTTCATTTCCTGTCTCCTCCCTGCTCAGCAGCACCGTTGAAATCCTGGCTTGTGGGTTGATCTTGAGCAGTCAATGTTAACTTCTGAGTTTTTTGCCTTTTAGACACCATTCTTTCATGATCGATATATTCATTGACTTTTTCGATCATGTCTTCCATAGTTGTCAGTTTGTTTAGGACGAGGTACTCCTTCGCCCTTCCATCGTTGAGTAAAGCATTGGTGAAAGCTGAAATAGTAATCTTCTGGTTGGGCCGATCTACTTTTCAAGCCCTCCAAAAACTTCTCAGTGAATGTCTCAAGCTTCTCTCCTGGCATTTGCTTAAGGTTGAAAAGAGAGTATAGATTATCCTCTTTATCTTTGTTGTGCGAGTAATTCTTGACAAATAGTTCTCACAACTGTTTAAAAGTTGTGATGGATCCTTCAGGTAGTGTGTGGAGCCATCACAGGGTTCTCCGATAAGCTGGCAGGAAAGAGCCGACATAGAATGTAGTTGGACGTGGAATGTAATCCTAAGGCGTCCTGGAACTCTTGGACGTGTTTTACTAGAACAGTTCCTTTGTACTTTCGGATCTTTAGAGTATGGAACCCGGTGGGGACCTCACTATTTAGCAGCTCTTGTGTGATTGGGCTTTTCTGTAATCTGTTATGGATTCCTTTAGTCTGAGTTTGAGCTTCGAGCCGTTCTTTGATCTGCTTTTTAACATGTTCCCGAGTCACATATTGTCGAGCTGTAGTGGCAGGGTATGTGATGCATCCTTCTCCAGGATTGTGGTCGCCACTCCCTTCACTTAGATGCTCTTTTGCTGGAACTTAAACTCTTCGAGGTGAATTTTTAGTCTGTCTGACTCCCACAAGGCTGCCATCTACTTCTTGGTGGACCTCTTGGATCGGGATGGGCCCTATTTCCTGTTGGTGATGGTTAGATCGAGGTATAACTCCTAGGTTATTACCTTTTGGTGGAGGTTTTATTCTGTCATGAACGGAAAATCGCGAGCCTTCTAGTTGCACGCCTTTGTTCTTCTGGGCGGAAACCTACTAACCCTGTAGAACCTTCAACGCGTTCTATACACTTGCTAACTGTTACTCCAGAGTAACCCATCTTTATATTTTAGAATTTAAAGTGGCCCACAAATCTGCTAGTGCAGTATTTTTTCTGCTGGAACAATCGGCGTACTCTGACCAGGAGGTGATATTATGAAAGAAGATGATCAATGGTTTCTGAGACAATGGGTTTAAGAACTTCATTCCCATAGATGGCGCCAAATATAATGGCCTAATTATGGGAATTGGACTTAGCCATTACACCAAATGTGTTTAGAATGCTCAAGAACAATGAATAATAAATAACAAGATTAGTTTAGCATGGAAAACCTTTGAATAAGTTAAAAACCATGACCTCTCTTAAGGATTTTGAGAAATACCAGATGGTATTATTGAGATTGCTCACTTATTACAATGACTATTCTGAGTATATGGAATGTTAGAGTGAGAATTCTTATGTCCCTTCATCTTGAATTCTCTTGTCCTATTTATTGGTTTTATAATATGACCATTTGACAACCATTAAGATTCTTGATGATGGACGTTTCAAAATATATGTTAGATACTCTTTGACCAGATTGTGTAACGTTCGGATTCTTGTTGCTGTATAATGGCTTTATAGATGGTTGTACTTCTGTTTAACCCGAACTGTTGATGTAGGGGTCAAAAGTGATGACTCGAACTTAAGAATACTAAATATATCTTTAGTAGCGCTTCATCTATGCTGGAGAGTTCGAGGATGAAGCATGAGTCCGAGATATGAAATAAGCTATTACAGGATGGCCCTCAACCAAGAGTACGAGGAGCATTATGGTTGAGTGGTGTTGGTCGAGAAACTCGTGCTGTATTTTCTTCTTGATGTTGTTGTCTTACATCTAACTATGCCACATGCTCTGTTGATGAGATCGAAAGTTCACATGTAGTTCGAAGATGAAACATGAGTTCGAGATGCAGAATAAGCCACTACAGCCGCCCCCTCTCAGCCAACAGTACGAGAAACCTTGCGGGCGAGTGGTGTTGGTTGAGAAGTATCATTAATGTTGCAGCTACTATCAGGGAATCATTTCCAATGTATATTCATAAATATTTGTTAGTGTATTTTAGGTTTCCTAGAACCAATGGTTCTAGTCAATGTTGCTTGCATAGGAAATCCATCTGTCATTGGGAATTTGAAAAGTCTGCTTTAAATGCTCATCATTGTATAAAAAACATTCTGAGGTGAGTGTGATGAACCAAGTTTTTATCTCTGATTCTCTTCGTCTCTATTCTTGTTTCTGTTTCTGAAAACCTTGACTGTTGAGAGTATGGCGACTACCAGGAACCAATCTCAAAAGTCTAGGATTTGTAGAAAAATAGAGGAATTGCGTATTCGGTAATTTGGATACCAGCCTCTACATCTACCGACACCAATTCCTGTGTCGCCTACCTATCACCGCATGTCATCTAAAAAAGTAATAGAGGCGGGGGATGATTATTATCTATGGCACGGTTTCACTATCTGCTGACATTTAAGGTAGAGCGCCAAAATGGGCTTTTTTTCCTGGCGGAGGAGGATATGACAACTAAAGATGAAGCGGCCGGCGTTCGTCCAAGGGAGTCTCGCCGGTATCCTGCTAGTGAGTGGGACCTTTTAAAAAAATAGGACCTTCCATCTTTCTCTAGCATGCGGGGTGGGGGTTATGGTGGAAGAAGTAGCGATGATGGAGGAGATCATTTTGATCCATGAACCATAAATATTAGCCATAAATAAGATCTTTCATCTGTGATTTCCAGTTCAAACTATTTCTTGGACCTTGCATCATGGGATTAGAGTTTGGAAGTTGCTTCAAATTTACATCTTCTTCCCTGTAGACTGCTGAAAAGTAATTCGAACTGTAACTTTGTAAAGTAATCCGTTAGAATGATTTGGAACATTTTATTTATCTGTAAAGTATTTTGAAAGAGGAATTTTCGAAATAATGAAATGTCTTCGTTCTAGCATCATGAATTTTTATATTGAACTTGTTTGCGCGATTTTTCTATTGCAAAATAGGAGTCTGTAAAATAGGTGTTATCAATGCAAAATCCCGTTATTTGAGGATAATGAGATATTCTTGGCTATATAATATACGAGTTATTATGTCGACCTACCATTTGGCGCTGTGATTCGAATGGAATGACGACATTAACAAAATCAAAGGCAGTTAGAAGCTAGCTCAAGCTTGTGAAAATACTGTTACCATCATACCAGAACCATCGATGCCACAAATCGCATAGTAATTATAGAAAATAACAGGAAACATTACAAAAAACTTTACAGTGAACTCTATAGAAAACCAGCTGCTAAGTATAGAAATTACAGAGTACGTTGAAATCAGTAGGGATAAATGAGAAACATTCATTGGAACTCTTCTACCCACAGCAGAATGAGATGTTCTTATTCAGTTCCTTAAAGACTATAGTGATGTATTCGTTTGGATGTTACACGAAATCTTGGGCATCAATCCCAATCTGGCTTTCCATAAGCTTAATTTGAAAGATAAAGCTGAAGCCGTCAAACAAAAATAGAGAGTTTTAACACTAAGACTCTGAGAAGAAGTTAACAAATAGATCGATTAACTTATTGAAGTTGGTTTTATCTGAAAAACCAATTATCCAGAATGAATCTCGAACATTGTTGCAGTACCGAAGAAAAATGCCAAGATCAGAGTGTGCATAGATTTCACGGACCTCAACAAATATACTCCGAAGGATAGTTTCCCACTTCCTATCATAAACCATCTGCTCGATTCTACCGTAGGGCATAGACTCTTATCCATGATGGATGTCGCACTAGGGTATAATCAAATACCTCTACTACCTGACGATCAAGAGAAAATAACTTTTATTATAGAGCATGGTCTATATTACTACAGGGTTATGTCTTTCGATCTCAAGAATGCTGAAGCCACTTATCAAAGGTTCATGACACAGATGTTCAAAGACCATCTCTAAAAATGATGGAAGTATACATTGATGATATGTTGTGTAAAAGTCTCAAAAAGGTGAACCATATCGCATATTTACATACAACTTTCAAAATTCTTCATTTCTATAAAATGAGACTCAATCCTGCTAAGTGCTAGTTCAGGGTCCAGTCAGGTAAATTCTTGGACAATTTGATCAGCAAAGAAGTCATAGAGGCTGATCCAGATCGTATTCGTGCAGTGTTATCTATATCTTCTCCTTAAACAAAGAAAGACATAAAGAAGCTAGAAGGTAAGATAGCAGCAGTAAATCGCTTTATCTCCATGTCTTCATATCGATGTCGATGGTTATTCGATCTATTGCATAAACGGACATTAAAAAAGAAATCTAAAAAAGATCTTGAGATCGAGTGGACTCCAGAATGTTAAACAACATTTCAGGAACTCAAACGTTATTTGGGCAAACCACTAGTGGTGAGTACACCTAAGGAAGGAGAAGAACTCGCCATATATTTGCCGTTGCTGAAGAATCATTGAGTTTTGTCCTTATTCAACTTGATGAGAAGACAGAGAAACCTGTCTACTTCATCAGCAAAACCCTCACTCCCACAGAATATCGATATACCAAGATCAAGAAACTACTGTTAGCTCTCATTTACACATCTCAGAAGTTAAAATAGTATTTCCAAGCCCACTCAGTTCGAGTAATGACAAATTATTCTTTGTGCGAAATCTTTTCCAAACGTAAGAAATCCAGACGAGTACTACAATGGTCGGTAACTCTTGACGAGCATGACATACGTTTCAAACCACGGCATTCTGAAAGGTCAAGCAGTAACATATTTTCCTATTGACTTCCCAGTATAAGATCCTGACTGGGAAGAAGATAGTACAAAAATTAATGAAGAATAGTTTGCATAAAAGTCAGATTTGATTCTCAAAATGATTGGCGTCTTCTAACTGATGGTTCAGCCGAGCCTATGGGGTTAGGCATCGGCATCGTCCTTGTTACGCCTTCCAATGACATAATTGAAAAAGCAATCAAACTCAACTTTGAAGCTACAAACAATGAGACTGAATATAAGGCATTAATTAACGGTCTCGATATGGCCTTAGAGATTGGAGTCTTCGAGTTATCTGTGTACACGAACTCTTTACTCATTGTGAACCATTATACAGATAAATTTTAAAAAAACAAAAAAATGATTGATTATACTGCAGCAGTAGCCGACAGAATGCGCAGATTCAATAAAGCTACCATTAAACATTTACCTCACAGAGAAAACACACATTCTGATTTTATTGCCTATCTGGCAGGAGTCCTCAGAACAGAAGCTTGATATTTTAAGATCAAAATACTATCCACCCCCAGCATTAATATCATAAGCTCAAATTTTGTTAATACCGTGGGCGTTGAAGAGGATGAGGACGATTGGAGATGAGCTTTTCTTACATATATCATACCCCAAAACAATTTTAACGGTGAACTCCCTAAAGATCCCACTAAAAGAAGACGTATGCTTGATAATGCTAAGTGATACGTTATGGCCGATAATTTCCTTTATAAAATATCAGTTACAGGACCCTATCTCGAATGTTTATCGAACAAACAGGCTTAAAAATTCCTGCATGAACTTTACGAAGGCACTTGTGAATCCCATACAGCAGGACGATCTTTAACAAATCGATCTCTTACTCAATGAGTCTTTTAGCCTAAAATGAAAGCTCAAGCCATCGAATATGCAAGGTTATTTAGCCATTCAGAAGATGGGCCCTCAATCTCGCAAGGGAGTTTCCCACTGCGCCGGGCAAGATGACGCACCTCCTAGTAGCAGCAGATTACTTCACCAAATAGGTAGAAGCAGTTCCTTTATGTCGAACACGTAAAAATGAAGTCATCAAGTTTATATGGAAAACCATCATAATACGTTTTGGTTGCCCTCATCTTATCATAATCGACAATGAACCTCAGTTCGTTGGTTCCAGAGTGGTTAAGTTCCTCAATCAATACAACATCATCCACTCTCCATCCAATCCATACTACCCACAAGGAAATGGTCAGGCCGAAATCACCAATCGAACTATTGTCGATGGAATTAGGAAGCGATTGACAGAGAAGGGTAACTGTGTAAAAGAATTACCACGTGTATTATGGGTATATCGTACAATACATCGTGTATCGACTGGATACACGTCATTCCTATTAGCGTACGGTACTGAGACAATCATCCCACTCAATATTATCACCCATTACAAGACCATACCATGACAGATGAAAAGAACGAATTCCAGTTGGCATATAACATGAATTGGATTGAGAAAACTAGAGACAGAGCAATCATGAACTTGGGAAAATACCACCAGGCTTTAGCCAGATCTTATAACAAACGAGTTCGTCATAGAGAGTTCAAAATTAATGATCTAGTCCACCGAGAAGTCCCCAAATATAGAAAAGAAGTCAATGCTGGAAAACTTGCCAAAAATTGGGAAGATCCTTTTATCATTATTGGAAAAAGTAAACTTGGCTCTTACGACCTCGCCGCCAAACTTAGGGAACGAGTGCCTAATCCTTGGAACACGAGGAGATTGAAGCTATATCAAAGACAATAATCTATCACAATGTACTTTCTAAATAAATCTATCATCTCGTACGTCGGTCTGACATCAATGAAATACTTATGTTTGATCGCCATACATCAGAGTACTGTCTACTATTTTCCGTCTACCATTCTTTGTATGTCAATCCTACAATAATGAAATACTTGTGTTTGATTGCCCTACACTACAGTACTTTTCTACTATATTGTACAAGTACTTCTATATACATATTACATGTTTAAACATCATAGATTACCAGTGGGTTCACCCCATTTTAGTACATTACAGATCATTTGTTGCTTTAGCCAAATTGATCTTCTATTACATTACAGATCATTTGCTGCTTTAGCCAAACTAATCTTCTATTACATTACAGATCATTTGTTGCTTCAGCCAAATTGATATAATATTACATTACAGATCGTTTGTTGTTTCAGCCAAATTGATTTCTATTACATTACAAATCGTTTGTTGCTTCAGCCAAATTGATCTTTTATTACATTACAGATCATTTGTTGCTTCAGCAAAATTGATCCTATATTACATTATAGATCGTTTGTTGCTTCAGTCAAACTAATCTTCTATTTTATATTTTATAGATCGTTTGTTACTTCAGCCAAACTGATCTTCTATTATATTAAGCATGTGCTGCTTCATCCAAACCAACTCTCTATTATACGGCAAAATGGCTACTAGGCCTATACATCACAATCGATTCATCACAAGGTTAGTACAATTTTGTACAGATAATTACTTTTATCAACTGTCCCACCGTGTTACACTCTATCTACTATATTTTCATTGATATAGTATGAATAATCCCTTCTAACAATCATAACGCCTCATCAATTATTCGAGCTATCACTCGAACTGTTACTTGAGCTATCAGGCCGTACAGCATTACGTGAACTTTCCCCACACAGTCGCAGATGCATAAACTCTAGCATCTTCCCAATTACAATTTGTTTTCCTTCTTCAACCTTACTCTTTGTAAGATTACCAATTTTTTCCATCATGGGATCCAGGTACTCGGATCGTATCAACCGCATTTCACACTGTACACCATCGGCAACTAGCCTATCATATACAGTTTTACTTTCCACCTCCAATCTCATGAACTCGGATACAAAGAAAGAGAGTACTGCCGTTATTTCTCTCTCATGCGCATTTCTTGCCTCACATTTTACTTTATCAGGAAGAATAAACTCTGTAAGTTTTCCTTTGGCCTCCTCCAGCAGAGCTTCCAAACTTTTACAGCGTTCTTCTACCGCTTGTTTTTTACTCAATGTCGCATTATTACAACCTTCCATTATCGCCATAAACTCATCCATATTTGCCACCAGCCCTGCAGATTCGTCTACACAAACTTGATTAAACTTCCTCTCTAGCACTTCTGCCTCAAGACTTATTATAGCCTTGAAAAGATCAGCTTCTAATTTGGTCTTCAGATCACGCAGTTTCCCATTTTTTGATTTATACTCTAAAATGTCTAACCACATCATTTGAACGTTATGCTCTAAAGCACAGATCCTGATCCAATCTTATTTATCATTTCGTTCTATTCACTATGGGCCTCTTTTGTCTCGGTTAACATCATGTTCGTAACATACCACAATACTACAAATTTACGAACGTGATTATTTACCACTTCCATAGCTGCTCGCGCGCCAACTCTCTTCGCTTTGAGCATGTTTATCTAATATTGCAAATCTTTCACATTATTTACTTCCTTCTCTAACACTGCCAATAGATCTGTAATTTAAGTTCATGCAGATGTCAACTCTGCCCCTTGTTGGTTGATTTGTACTGAAATACCCAAAATTTCCACATCCTTTTTCCTAATAACTTCTTTTAATCCCTCTATCTCTCTTAGCTAAATGGCTGGTTCAGCCTCTTTACCTTCCAGTTGTTCGATCAAACGAGCAACTATGCTTTATTCCTCCACTATTATCACCTCCATCTTCTCTTTTAAATAAGTAACATTTTTTTAATGTTTCCTGTTGGATATTCTGATCAGCATTCAATTTTTCATTTAAAGCACGTCATTCTTCACACTACTTCCTAACCTCTGCCAATTCACCCTACAACAATAATCAACATTCACAAAACTACTATTTTACATATTCAAACAAATTACATATCACAGTGATCAAAAATTTACTCAAGAACATAATATTTGAGTAATATCAATACATTGATCTATTTATATGGTCATCGCAGAGAGCAACTTTCATTCAACATCAAAAATAGTTTACCAAAATCTATTGCACATGCAAGTTTGGTAAAAATAGTTTACCAAAGTCTACTTTAGGTTTTTCGAGTTACGAGAAGATTGCCCCTTATTTCTCGCACTCTTTGCATTTTCTACACGAACATCCAATAGAGCCATAAAGGTTACCACTTCCTGTAGGCGTTGCTTTCGCTGTGACCATAGCACCAGACTCTCGACCTCCTCCTCGTCCTCTTCTGAGATATTCTCTCTCGGCCTAGAAATTAGTTTTTCAATAACCTTATCCTCCTCATCTTTTGTATACCACAATCAATTATGAACTTTATAAATTCGTTCTCTACCCTCGCCTGCTCCCCTTCATAAAAATCAATCATACTTTCTACATGACACTCGTGCTCCGTTCGAGCTGTGGATTTTGCTCGTGATTGATACATATGCTCCTTCAACTGCATATACGCCCTGTGCAAACGCGTACGTGTTTCATTTTGCAATACACCTAAGGCCCTCACATCACCTTCTACCTTCTTTTGAACAGTTACTTCTTTTGGCAATTGCATCGCTAAAGACATTTTTTTTGCTCAATATGTTGCGACATTACATCTTGCAACTCCTTTAATTCACCCTTTAACTTTAGTTGAACCTTTATTTGCTCTTTCCTTATCCTGAAAAACATAATCCTCATTGCCCTTCGGTCCTACATAAAGCCAAAAACATTAGGTAAAGGTTCTACATCACCCCATATAACGGACACCCCAGCTCGCGCTGAACATTTTTTCGTATCTACAGTATGACGATTTTGTGTTTCTTGAGCTATAAATATTACTCGAGTTGGGTTAGGTACCAAACCCTTTTCCTTCAAAGGCTCTATAAAAGCTTCTTTTAAACCCCGTTCACTATCTACTTCGACCTCAAAATATAATGTCAGAGCTATCAATAGACTTTGACACTTAGCCTTATCACTCGGGTCGTAAAACAGGTAAACTCTTTTGGTTTTCAAACTAACACCTCTCTTTCCTCTTCCTTTCTTAACACCTCAACCCTTTCTATTTTTACCTTAGCATATTTACACTGGAGGTCATATAATTCTTTAAAGTTTTTCTCCGAATTAGATTTAAACTGCCTTCTCTCATACTCAGCTTTATTTAATACCTGTTGAACACGAGCCACCGAATCCCTTGCTCTACTCAGCGATCTCTTCAGGTCGAAATTAGTTTTTCTCAACTACTTTACCTCTTACACAGATTACAAATATTTTGTCATCATACAAACATTCAAGCATAACATATTAAAAAATGTTTATGAAACTTACAGTTTTCGACCATACAAAGTACAATCACATCAAAATCGAACGAACTGTATAGTTCGACACAAAATACCACAGAGTGATTAAAGATTCTTATTAATTTCTACCTCAGATGGAGGATCCAATGTCTTATCAGCAGCTAGAACTGGTTCAGTGGGTGAAGTAGATACATTGGCTGGATCAGCAGCATCAGCCACCACTTCATCCTCTATATCCGATGGAAAGACTATCTTATCATATTTGCCAGTTCGGCCTAACTCTACATTAGTAGCAATCAACCCAAAGCTATAAAAAAATTGGATAAAGTGATTTTGTTCCACCTGCATTGCCTCGCATGATCATATCATAACATCATCATGCTCGGACAACGATGTATACCGCTCTTCAGCTGCCTTGACATCTTCAGCCCTTTACTACTTTTTTATCTCGAGCACAACTTCAAGCTCCTTCATTCGAGCCGATTGAGCATCCAACTTCAGAGTAAGATCTCTGAACTCTTGGCTTCTCTTCTCAATAAACTTTGTCGCCCCCTTCATTAGCATCGAGAACTGCAAATACAAAACACAAGTTTAAGACAACAGATCACTTTCCAAATACAACACATCAAAGATTTCAATACATACCACAAAAGTTTACTCTTGTTACACCTCATCAAGCTGCTGCGAATTAGTCCTTGCTATCATAGAGTATTTTTGCTCTAGCTCTCTCATCTTGGCCACAGCTTGAGCATTAGTACGAGCACTACCCTTATCCTCGTGCCATTTTATTTTCAACGAGCTCTTCTCAGCCTCTAAAGGAGTAACTTCACTCACTTCCAGCCTCTCCTCAACATCTCCAGAAGCAGGTTTTGCAATCTCTTGGTCTGAGATCACCACCACAGTAGCAGACGTAGTTTGCAGAGCTAGTTTTATCGACCTCTGAGTACTCTGTTTCACGTTAATATTTTTTAGCACAGGAGGAGGAATACTAGTGACATCATCAATAGTCAAGTCGGCTTTCTTCTTAGCCATAGCTCAATTCTCGTGAGCTCGCTGAACTTTAGGTACTATGGAATCTACCCGCTTATCCCTCTGGATACCTAGCTTACCAAGTACCTCCTTTAACTCGACTTGATCATGAGCTACGCAGTCAAACAAGCTGGTATTATATGGTGCCAATGAAGGATTGTGATCTGACAAAACAAGGAGCAAAACAATATTTAGCAGCTCGAAGACATGATGATGGTTGGTCAAATTTGATCAATACTACTTACTCGGGTTATAATATTTATGGTTCAGGATGAGCGCTGGTTCATCTGGAACTTGCATACAGTTGCCCCCTACCCATACAAGGTGGTCATTCCATGGTCTACCCGTAGATTTAAAGTCAAAAAAATTTGACCTAAATGAATCACTATACAGGTAACCACTGTTTCAACCTTTGATGTACTTCCATTTATAAAATTTCAACACATCATCAGCTTTGAACTGCTTGGCAGTCCCTTTCCTTCTCCATTTCTCATTCAGAGCCTCGTATACCCTCATCATCTCATGCACATTCCCATTTAGTTGGGCAGAGCAGCACTGTAATACATTCATAACCCTTTTTTGAAAGAAGGTTAGAGGGATTCTAAGGCCATAAATGACCTGATTCAGATAACATAAAAACCCATCATTCAGGCCTGCCAACCCAAGGCCATTATAATACGAGATTTTAACATCCTCATTAATCCCTTTCTTCCCTTTTCACTTCTCTAAACAAGGGACTTGATAGTATACCTTGGTCCGTCATATAATTTCCCCATTCTCATTGTAATTTCTTTTGTATTTCAAAAATTTCTTTCCTACATCTACTCCCTCAGGATATATGAAAAACAATTTATCTTTATCTTTTGCATCATCTTTCTCTATAACTTTCTCTACTTTACTGGATTCCCCAACCTTTACACCTACAGTAACGTTTATCTTATCTACAGTCTCTTCCATTACATTACAATTGTCCTCCCTCCCCGACGATGATGTTTCCCCTGAACTTGATGCTACTACAAATTTACTCATGGGATTTATAGGTTTTGAACGCATACTGGACCTACAAATACATAAAATATTTTATCATTCTCTCTACGTTACATGCAGCACCCTACACACAGTAAAATAACCCTACCTATGTTTCTACCCAGTCAACACGTTTATTTTCTAATTTTCCAAAACAATAAACAAACATTTCAATTTTCCCTCTTCTTTTCCAAAAAAACATTTTCTCTCTCTACAGTCTGTTCATATACCCAAAGCTTATGCACTACAGAACTATACAGGCAATTACTCAAGATCTTAAACCCCTACATTATCAACTTTTGTATCCCTCAATCAAAAATGATAAACATGCAATATCATACACAGATTACTAGCAACAACAAATCAAAATAAAATAGAGGCATATATCACTAACCTGTACTTGAAGAACAACAATCTTCTACTTTACCCAGACATTTCACAGAAATTACTCGCCCATGTTGCTTTTCCAACAGTTTTTTATCACCAGATGAATCCTTCCCTACCAAAACACCCTCAGAACTTAAACGTTTCTTCTCAATGAAAGTATGGCTTGCACCACTTTTTTCTCCATATATAACTGTAGACAATTTACGAGGGAGAGAGATACGGGTTTTTATACTCTCTCTCAGTTTACAAAACGATGCCTCTTTCAGACACGTGTCAGTCACCCCTACAGTCTCTACATGCACGTCTTTTCATCTCACAGCATCATCATGACTTTTGTGATAACGTCTACTGTCATCACGTCTGTCTCTATTGTCAGGCATTAAGAAATTATTCCCCTCTTTCCCAAAGTAGTATACACGACCAATCACCTTACTTTTATACTATACCAAGATCGTACGACATTCCTAAAATAGCTCAATATTCAAAATTCAAAACTATCTGCGTAATTTTTGAAATCACACAGCTGTCATCCACAATATATGTCACATAAATAGCAAAATAGAATACTTTATTCTTATTCCTTTCAGTTCGCAGTAACAACATGCCTCGTCATACAGCAAGGTACCAAAACAGAATACTAAAAACAGATTACTTATTCATTTTTGACCTCTCACAATTCAAAATTACAGTCACATATAGTTACATTTAAAACAGCCTAGATGATTCACCATACCACATGGTATTATCTTCCCCCTGCTGCTCTCTCATCTTCTTCTCGTAAAGTTGCATCCAACAACAACTCACAAAAAATATCACACCAGAAAAAGTAATCAACCTCTGCACACCTACCTTCATCATCTAAACCAGTTACTTTCAATGGCCACCTCGGAAGAATGGCATCATACGGTAAATGACAAAAGTATCGTTCACAAAGTTCATCCACCTTAATATGAAACCTACCTTCTACTGCATACCGCAAATGCTGAGAGCGTGTCCTCACCATGGTTGCTTACTCTACCTCAAACAGCAAAATTGTCTCTGACAGAAGATACAAGACATAACAACTAAGGACCACTACTTTATATAGAAAAAATGAAGATATCAGAAAATCTTAATCACCCCGCAGATTTTGCTGAAAGATATATTGTGCAAAATTTCATAAACATAAATATCTGTAGAAGCTAGAAAATATTATGGCAGGTCATACTTTCCATGTTATGAAATTTCCCTTCATATTTTATGCGTACAGATATGGAGATCGCAACATACAAATCAAGCATGTCCAGCAGTAACACCTACAGGCAGATATTAGTTACTTCCATACGGCCAGACATTTTCCAGTCAGTTCGAATCAGTAGCTTGCAAACATACACGTACCTTTATAGCCACCCAATCATCTTAACAAATTGTTAACTTATTGTCACCACATGACCTTTTTTACATTTTTGAGCACCTTTATTTTTCAAACCTCAACTTCCACTGCCCTTTAGAGATATACACACTGAGATATTTACAGTTTGATTTGTCTAGCAATACCCCATGTGAACTACCATTCCTCGTACCTTCATATTTACAAACTTCTATTTTGGAAACAAAAAAGCTATAAATTGGGCAGTTCGAAACATAACATCAAAATGGCAGTACGAAGATATTTTACTAGTTTGAAAGTTCTTTACAGATTATTTTACCGATAACGAGTGTTCCAGACAATTCACAGATTACTTTACAAAATACATCAAGTTATAGTTCAAAGCATTCCTCAACAGTTACCAAGGAAGAAGATACAAAATTGATGCATCTTCCAAACTCTGATTCCCTGCAAGAAGGAGCCAGGAAATAGTGAAACTGGAAATCACCAAAGAAATATGGTACCGGAAAAAGGATCTTCTTCATGGCCAATATCTATGGTCCCTGGAAGAACAACCTCCGCCACCACCACCTCTTCCACCATAACCCCCACCACATCGCATGCTAGAGACAGACAGAGGGTCCTATTTCTTAGACATGACCCATTCACTAGCAGGATACCGACGAGACTCTCTCAAACGAACGCCCGCCACTTTATCTTTAGTTGTAACAGCCTCCTCCGCCAACAACCTCAGCCCATTTCGACGCTCCTCCTCCGATGTCAACAGATAATGGAAGCGCACCATTTGATAATAGTCATTCCCCACCTCCATCACCTCTTCATATGTCTACAATAGTATGTAGGGGACACCGAAATTGGCATCAGCAGATGAAAAGGTTGGTAACCAAAGTATCCGACACATAAGTCTTCCATCTTCCTTAGAATCCTAGCCTCTCAAGACTGCTGCCTTGTCATTACCATACTTTTGACCATCACAAAATTTTAAATACAGAAACCAAAACACAAAAGAAACAGTTCAGGGAAGAAGACTTGGTTCACCACACACCAATCAAAGTACTCTTTATACTATGATCATCATTAAAATCGACTCTCCAAATTTCTAACGTCTGAAAGATTTCCCATGCAACAAAATTGACTAAAACTATTATTTCTAGAAAACCCAAAAGCCACAAATAGATATTCATGAAGATGCGTTGGAAATAATTCCTAGGTATTAATTGTAGTATTGATGATGCTTCTCAACCAACACCACTCACCCACAATGTTTCTCGTACTGTTGGTTGAGAGGGGGCGATTGTAGTGGCTTATTCTGTATCTCGAACTCAAGCTTCATCTTCAACCATCATACGACCGCTCAACCTTATCAACATAGCACGTGGCGCTATTAAACACATATTACAGTTAACTTTCGACATCTACATCAGTAGTTTGAGTTAAGAAAATGCACCGTCATCAGTGAAGCTGTTACAAAATAGCAAAGATCAGAACGTTACACAATCAAATCAAAAATTATAATTATATATTGTAACGTCTATCATTAAGGATAATAATGGTCGTCAAACAGACATATTATAAGACCTATAAATAGGACCAGAGGATCCGAGATGAATGGACAGAAGATGGAGGAATGCTCACCCAAACTCTATACTAAATACTCAGAGCTTCTCTTGTAATATCTAGCAGCTATCAATAAACTACTATCTTTCTAAATCTTCAAGAAAGGTCACAATTTTTAACCTATTCAAAGGTTTTCCACGCTAAGCTTTGTGTTATTACTCTTCCATTATTCATCTATAAGCTCTAAATATCCTTGGTGTAAATGCTAAGTTTGGATCACGAAATTAGGCTATTACAGGTATCATTGCACAAAATGTACAAAATGGATATACAAAATGGACATACAAAAAATATTATTGCACAAAATTGATAAAATGGATATACAAAATGGATCTCTGAAAGTCATAAGTTAGAAAAAAATATCATAACACTATAGAGTAGAGCAACACGGGCACACAATTATCAAAATTCCTACATAGTCCAAAAGATGCTCTAATATGTAATAAAGTTAACAGAATTCATACATAGGCCAAAAGATGCTCCAATAACTAATAAACATTTATCAACAACAAATTTAATCAAACACTATTTCATAAATAAAATAATCTTACATGTCAAATTTATTACATCAAACTAGAAATAGAGAGTTCAAACTTGAAAACTATAAAACATCAAATTTGGGCAAATAACGAAGTCATCTTCTCCTTATGTGGCAACAAATCATGCTTATACCTCCTTGCTTTGGTAAAACTTCTAAGATTTTAACCCACCTATGTTCAGTAAGGTTGAATGTACCAGTTAGTTCATCATAACCTTCCCTAGCCAGATGCTTTAGGGACTCCCAAATCTTATACTTGTTCTTCAGATAGTCCTGTCTGTTTCTTAAATCTTTATGGGTGACATCCCGTTAGAATTCCTGAATACATTTCTCCCTAATATTCCTCAATGATCTCAATTTAAGAATATTGCCTCTCTCAGTGCCATAATTGCCAATCTCATATTGAGCTTTCTCCATGAACCACAAATCCTTGAAGGGATAAAAAAAAATAAGAATAGTCTCTACTGAAAGGCATCTGAAGTGGAAAATTTACAATATTTTAGCAATAAAATAGTCTTACATGTCAAATTCATACATAGTCCAAGATATTTAACATAGCCATACTAAAACATAAAAGAAATTCTACATTAATGTATGTAACAAAGAATGCATTTCAGCATATCCAACATAGGGGAATTTCAGCACATCTGCTTGTAAATGGGGATCTTCCCACAAAAGTTTGGTAGAAAGGGGACATAAAATACATGGAATGGCCCTTGACAAAAGATCCAGAGTGTCTACATATATGCATGTGAACCACAGAATTAAGCACATATATGCAATCAAAATTAAATCAGTTCCAACACATCTGGGGCTACTCTAAACAATTGAAGCAAATGAAAGAGCTTTTTAAAACTGTAGAGGCCAACACATCATGGGCAGTGGGCAAAGGGAATCTTATAGTTTTTTTCATTTTGTTTGCTACTCCTTGCACTTGCATTTTAAATGTTTTTGATATCTTTATGTTAGTAAGATATCTCTTGAGTGCAAAAGAAAAATCTCTCTCTCAAACATGAAACAATTACAAGAGGGGGAAAGAAAAGAAAGGGACTTTTAATACAACCCCATGCACCTTCTGATTTCCACATCTGGGGTCCGAAATATTTTTATGGGTTTAGGCTGCCTACAGTATTCTAATTATTTTGTTTTCTAATGCATGGTTTGTAAAACGATGCCTTACTGCATTGATGTGAGGGAACGAGAGAGAGAGCCTAAGCACTCCATAATGATTGAATTTCGGAATTTGGGGATCTTTTTGCTGTGATTGTTTAATTCTTCCTAAAATACCTTTGCCCATAAATAAATATTGGAAGGAAAAGCATTGCAGTAGCAACAACATATCAAATTCATCTACCATCAACAATTTTGCAGAGCTTGTACGTACTCGCAGTAATGAGAACACGTTAACTCTAAATCCAAATGTACCTCAGCATCTTTTGGTTCCAAATTGACATTTGTGTGCAGAAAGAACAGTACAACTCTCCTCATTGGAAGAATGGATTTGAACCCTATCTGTTGTTTGGTAAAATGTGACACAAAAGTGCATGAAACTCTCCTCATGGTGTTCATCATCATGTGTGGGCAAATAGATACACCCTAAATAGAGCAAATTAAGGACTATTTTTTTATTTTTTTTTACAGAAATCAAAGCCCTAATTAGCAAATCAAACACGAAGATAGTTGAGAAACAGATAGTTTAGTCCTAAATAATATCATAATTCAACAAAAAAAATCAAAAATTCAAATTTGAGCTCTGGGGAATGAGGATGAACAGATTCCAAAACAATTCAAACATAATTTGAGATGAATCATGATACAAGTAAAGAAGAGCGGTAGAGACGGAGAAAATGTATACCTTTGTCCGTTTCGAAAGCAGAGAGAGAAAAAAAAACCTTGACACAGTGAACACCCTACAAGACGCAAATTTGGACCACCAAAACTTTGTCAATCGAGTAAAATCAAGTAGATAGGAGAGATGGTCGAGGATGGACCGCCGTGAACAACCCCTCTTGCAATTTGGAGGATGGTCGAGTAGAGAGAGAGAATCAAGAATGGAGAATAGTAGTGAGGCATTGTGTGAGAGAGAGAGTGTGAAAAAAGTTTGTTAAGGAAGAAGGGCAATCAGCTGCTAAAAAAAATCAGCTTCTCACAAACGTTGAATTTGTTTTTGCTAAATTTGCTAGTCTGAATTTTTTTTAGCACAAAAAAAAAATATTTTTCAGTTGCTGAAAAAAAATTAGCAGTGAAAGAAACACCACCTTAGTTTCCTCAGTGACAAAGAATTCCCAGCACCACCAGCTTTCAAAGTCTTGAATCCATTTAAATCTAGCAAAAGATTCTTCTAGAAACCTCGAGAAGCGCAGGGAATCCCCAAGTTCCGTCAATTATCGTGGCATCACCATCTGCACTAAAGCCAATCAATTGCTCCACATCATCCAAAGTTGGAGTCATCTCCCCCCATTTGAAGTGGAAACTATTAGTTTCCGATTGCCAACGTTCAACAAAAACATAAATAATCCCAGAGTTATATGATATAGCCCCAATTTTATCTAAACCCTTCAACTTAACCAAATCCTAGACCATTTGTGGTTCTCTTGTAAGATCCCATGTTGACGGGTGATGGTGAACACGAAGGCACAACTTCTGTCCTGAACAATTATAACATTGATTATGTCAAAATAAATGAGATTACCAAATAAAATGTAATACATAATGGGAATAACAAATAATAATTTAATAGTATACCTGCCCGAGCGCGATCAACCTCGCTCTATGGAACTTGAAGCTTCTGAACAAACTATTATCAATAGAGCCAACATCTTCGTTGTTTGCAGCCCCCTCGCCTTCACAATTACCCCCAGCACTACATTCACAATTCTCCCCATCACTAGGAATATTAACATCAGATTCATTTGGGAGCGCTGGTTAAGCTCCCAAAGCAGCTTGAGAAGACTCATTCTGAATTTCAGAACCCCCAGCTACTTGAGCCTTGTCACCATCTTCAATGTGATCCATTATATCAGCTCCACTGTGTTCACGGACACCCTCATTCGTAGTTTCAAAATTAGGGGATTGTTCAACAGTGTTTGGAGGGGCCACTGTTCTCTTCTCAACAGTCTTTCTCTTTCACTTATATGTTTTTGTAAATTCGAAGTCCGCGTGTTCTGGGTCTGCTTTGCCCAACTCTCTTTTTCTTCTATTAAAAGTTGTAGGAGACACTTTCTCTTTCATTGTGTACCTGCACACAATTTTATTTGTCTAAGTCTCAGTGCAATATTGTCGAAATATATATATATATAACTCCAATTGCATTTGGTGATTGTCGAAGTCGACAATGTTATATATGTATTGCTTCATGTACATTATCATAATTGTCGAGCACAACAATATTAGGTTTCCATAACTCCAATTACACTTGATAAATTGTCGATTAATTTCGACAATATTCGATTTCCATAACTTCAATTACACAGTTAAATTGTCGAAATCGACAATACTAGATTTCCATAACTCCAATTCCATTGCCATATTGTCAAATTCGACAATTTTGACTTCTAACCATACAATGTACAGAGGGGACATGAATTAGGGGAAATAAATTACAATTCCGATTGTAAAATGCATTGCACAAAGGGGTAATTGAACTATAATTATTAGTATTGGGATATTGTCAATGGGTATAACAGAGGGGGATTTCCAATAACTTCAAATAGTCGGCAATTTCCACTTTCTCTCTATTCTCCAATGTTCCACAACAAACCTTTAATTATTCCCTTGTCTGAAACCCTCAAATCCTAATGAAAAGAACACTGTCTCCCCTGTCTCTAACTATGAGGATAACAAAGAAAAATTGTTCAAAAGAGAAACTGTTCGAGAGAGAACAATAATTGGTTAAAATGGAGAGAGAAACTGTTCGAGAGAGAGAATCAGATTTAAGGGAGGGAATTTAGGGAATTCGAATTACACTCTAATGGTGAGTATAACAGAGAGAAAAGGAGAGTGTTTGGTTTATAAGAGAGAGAGTGAGTGGTTTGTAAGAGAGAAATAGTAGTTTGTAAGAGAGAGAGAGGAGAGAGACAGCAAAGTGATGTTTGAAATCTTTGTAAGAGAGGGAGAAAGGGATACGGCATGTTTCCCAACTAGAGGGGAAGAGAGATGAAGTGGGATAGCTAGGACCAAATGTTTTCCACCTCATTTCCTATATAGCAAATTACAAATTTTGAGAGCCATAAGTATTAGGTAAGACTTAGTGTTTGGTTTATGCAGTAACAGATATGCTCATACCCAGCACAAACGTAGAGCATCTCCAACAGAAGAGTATGTTGTTCCGGTTTACCATATCGGTATTTTAGAATCGCATACTGCTTTAGTCCAACAGTAAATTACGTTTTTTTGTCTTGGGCGCTTAACGGTTCAGCGCCTAGCACCAAAAGGCCAAATGATATTTTTTTTTCTTAGGCACTGTTCAGCGTCTGACATCTGTTAATTATTACTTTTTCCATTGAACAGCTGTATTAAAAAAGTTGTTAGGCGTTGAACAGTTCAACGGCTAGGCAGAATGCGCAAACTCCTCGCCAAGTTCAAGTTTCGCATACTTTGGAAGGGTATGGGGGTGAGTACGTTAAACACCATACCCCTGATAACTTTTTTGCAAAAGTACAGGAAAACCTTAACAGCATACCACTCTATTGGAGATGCTCTTAAGCCAAGTAAAAGCTCAGAGATTTAGTATAATCAGGTAAGGAATGGAATAGATACAATAAGCCAAAAAGACATTTCAAAGGAAAATACAACTAAAACCACAAAAACTAATCCATTTCAACCAGCTTCCAGACTGTTAATGGGGGAAATAAGAGCACCTCATAAACTACATAGTACTTATTTTTTACAAAATTAGTCTGGAAACTACCATCAAGTTCAACAGCCACAACCCAACCAAAAAGACTAAAAACTAAACATAGATTCAGTACAAGCTCACCCTTACAAGTCATAAAAACAAGCAGCAAGCGGCGAATCTTAATCGGCTGGTGTCAGTTACTATTTAATGAAATGTGGGCCAATCAACTTCGAAATCTCCATCATTCCCACTTTATCCTTCCCAGCGAAAATGGTCTTCAGCTTCTCATCACAAATTATCTCCCTCTTATTGGCCGGGTTCTGCAAGATACAAAATTTCATTACAACAAAAGATCATTCAGCATTTACAGTGTTTACAAGCATAATACTAATGGTTTATCCCTGATTTAACATGAACGGTTTAGTAGGTAACAATCAATACAAAGTATATAAATAAGTTACACTTAAAATAAGTACAATGCAGTCATTCTGGATTCTAGGGAAAGGGAGAGGGTATGGAAAGTGCAATTAAAGAAAGATGAGGGAAATGGGAGAGTAAGCAAAAAGGGATTCCAAATCTAGTAGGGGCAACAAAAAACAATTGACAAATTAATAGGGTCAAAGAAGTAGAGAAAGTAGACACCCAGTCCATTTATTATTACCACTGTCATTGGTCACATGAGATTTGTAGACTTTACAAAAGGTCTAGCAAGATTGGGCAACAGATGCAAGTTCATAGAGAATGGTTCGACTGAAAGTTCCTAAATGGCAACCATTTGTTGGAAAAAATATCCAGCAAGCAGAACTTGTTAGTGGAAGAAAAAAAAAGATAATGCAAAAACGAAAAAGTGAAATTATGAATCAAAAAAACCAATTATATTAGGATTACCAAGACCATTTGAATGTCTCCAGGGCCTACTTTGGTACACTAGGATTACCCGTAAAACTAGTACTATAAAATAGTCCAATTCCAACAACAGAATAACACCAGTTTGATTTAATGGATACATATCAATGTCTATGATCTGTTTCCCATCGACACACACCGTTAGTTCTATAGACCAAACCACAAATTATTAAAAATAAAGTAATTACCTAATTGCCTTGTAAACAGACATGATCTTTTTACAATTAATAGCTGGAAATAATATTATACAAAAAGCATGCATAAATGTCCCTTTGACTCAAATTTGGAAGTAAAATGTTAGTGATATATCCCCTCTTATCTCAGATATTCACCTTTTCTTGTCATCTCCTTCAATACAAACAACAGCCAAATCACAACACCCAATACCAGCTGAACATATTCCACACTCTTCAGCTCCTTGTCCTCTTCTGCTATGGCCATTACAACATCAGCCAATGGTTTAATTCCTATAAACCACCAAAATTATACATCGTATAAATACATAAAAAAAAACTGCACTTCCCCCTATTCAGCCTTCACCAACACCTCACAAGCAGAAAATACTGCACCTCTTCTTCTGCTCACCCATTAAGTTACCACTAAAACCACAACTTATATAGTTATATTGTTCACCCACTAAAATCAAACAACCCTAAAATTTTAGTATTTTACCCTTCCTACAATTTGACGCCTCACTATAACAAACTCCAAGTACTATCACCTTCATGAAAGCCGATAACCAAATGTACAACTTGACGCCTCACTATAACAAACTCCAAGTACTATCACCTTCAAGAAAGCCGATAACCAAATGTGCAATTTGACGCCTCACTATAACAAACTCCCAGCACTATCACCTTCAAAAGAAACGATAACCAAGTGCCCCAAATCTCTCTTTCCATCCATTACCACCACCACAATGTATATTGGCACTATTATCTACCAATATACATCATAACATATACCATTTTACTAACTTGACCCATATTCTAATAAACCACTAAAAAACTACAACAAATCACATTTACTTAATAAACCCTAATTTCAAAACAAAACAAAACGAAAAATTTCAACAAATCGAAAATTTTCAAAACAATTACTAGCCCATTACAGTAAATGATCATCAAATAACATCATCATAACTTAAAAAACAAAACCGATACCCTAAATACAAATAAACTTAAAAAACCCCAGATAAAGGCACTATTATCTACCAATATACATATTCTAATAAAACCCCTTTAGGAACTACCCCCGTATCATTCAATAAGTCACATTTACTTGGTAGCCCCAATTTATCACAACCCTAATTTCACATCTACAAAAAAAAAACGCAAAAATCCAAAACGATTACTAACCCATTACAGTAACTGATCATCAAATAACACCATCATAACAAAAAAAAAAACACAAATTTGATACACTAAACGAAAATAAACTTCAAAAACCCTAATTTCTTCAGAGTTTGGTGAGAGATTATTATACCTGAAGCTTCTGATCCTTGATATGAACCCAAATATGCTTGATAGCATGAGTACGACTTGCTTCAGGAGCCCCACCGAGAAACTTCCGTAAAGCTGGTGAAATCGGGCAGGGTTTCATGATGCCAGTTGGAGCCTTAGGAGCAGCAGCAGTATCGATGACGATTGGACCAGTGGGTTTCGAAACCCTAATGGTTGTTGTTGTGGCTCCTCCCTTGACGGCAGCCATTAGAGCTCTGGAAGCATTGAAAACCCTAGACGACGCCATTTTTATATATAAAAAAAATCTCTCTCGGACTCTGGAAATAAAATGATTTGGGAAAGGCAGGTGGTTTTGAATAGGTACACGGCCGGGTATTTAAAGGGAAGTGAGGTTTAGGGTAGTTTTGATCGGGCCGGGTTTTTGATTTTTGATTTTTGATTTTTGATTTTGATTTTGATTTTATGACCGTTACGTGCTTTAATGAGTAACGTTACAGTATATAGCTTTGATGAGTCTTCATAATGATTGTGTAACGGCTTGAGTAACTCATTTTCTCTGTAACTGCTCCATAATGTGTCATAAATGTGTCACGTGTATGTTGACGAGGCCGAGTGGTCGTATGATGGTCAAAGATGGGCCTTGAGTCCGAGATGCGAAACAAGCCACTACAAGACGGCTCTCAACCAAGAGCACGAGAAGCATCATGGGCGGGTGGTGTTGGCTGAGAAATTCATTCTATGTCTGTTACCTGACGTTGGTGTCTTGATTCTGATGCAGTTTATTACCGATGTCGTTGATGCTTGTTTTCAGGATTTTGAGCCTTTGTGATCCCCCTGAGTACAATGTAAGTCAATTGCCTTGTAATTTGTTGGCCAATTTGAATGAACCTGTTGTCGACATGAAATGTGTTAGAATATAATAAATGTGTTGGTCGCATTGGATAAACCAATTGTGGACCTGTAATATGTAATCTGTTTGGTCGAATTGGATGAACAAATTATCGACCTGTAATAGATTATGTAATCTATTGGTCAAATTGGGCGAAACCAATAACCGACCTGTAATGTATTATATTATGTAATTTGTTGGTCGAATTGGGCGAAACCTATAACCAACCTGTAATATATTAAATTATGTAATCTGTTGAGCGAATTGGGCGAACCAATAACCGACCTGTAATGTACTAGATAGGTTGGATGGATTGGGATGAACCAATAACCGACCTGTAATATGCAATCTATTTGGTTGAATTAGACAAACCAATAACCGACCTGTAATGTATAAGATGGGTTGATCGAATTGGGATGAATCAATAGCCGGCCTGTAATATGTAAATTGTTTGGTCGAATTGGATGAACCAATAACCGACCTGTAATGTATTAGATGAGTTGGTCAAATTGGGATGAACCAATAACTGACCTGTAATATATAATATGTTTGGTCGAATTGAACGAACTAATAACCAACCTGTAATATGTAATCTGTCTGGTCGAATTGGACGAACCAATAACCAGCCTGTAATGTATTAGATTATGTAATATATTGGTCGAATTGGACGAACCAATAACCGATCTGTAATATGTTATCTATTTGGTCGAATTGGACGACCTATAATATGTTGGTTGAGCTCGTCCTCAAGTATGATTTATGGTTTGTGTGTTGGCGGAATCAAGCAGTAGCTTCTATGTTAAATTAGATGAAGCAATTATTTGACCTGACGATGAGCTTTAAGTTATGTATTATTTGTCCTAATCCCTTCATAGTCATTTGAGAAGGATTCGGGGACTTAAACCAAGTCAAATTAAGAAGTTTGTAATCACTCACTAGCGTGGAGCCGAGATGAATCATATGTATTGTAAGTAAAAATTGTATCTCATAAACCACATCGGTAGAAAGCTTATGCATGTATGTGGTGTGATATACATAGAAATATTTAGCCTTGATAAGCCGAGAATGTAGAAGTTGATGATCTCAAACTATGAAACTCGCAGACCAAGTTGAGAAGCTAATTCTTCAAGAAAAGAACTCCAGCTTGAGCTAAGAGAAATATTCAAAAGAAGAAGATCAAGCTGTATAGGATAAACACAGTGGCAAGTCCGACTCCTTCATTTAAGTGCCATGTTTGGTCCACAACAATCAGAGAAACGAGGTGCCAATGGTGGCTGTAATAGTGGACCATTTAGAGATAACAACTACGACTAACAATTGCGCTAACAACTGCGGCTTCTTCGAAAGTTCATTAATGATGAATCTGTGGTATAAATGTTTCCAATTTTTTTTAATGAACAACGAAACTCCTCTGCTAAAACCGTTGTCGAGACACCTCTCGCTGATCCATCATCATCTTCGTCATTGCTTTTTAGATTTGTAGATGATCGTGATGATTTAATCATCCACGCTACTGTAACAACAGCAGAATTGTTAGAAATGTTGGCTATGGCAGCTTGATTTGATTCGATTCGTGGGCTATTTTGAACTGACGAACACCTTTGTCACCCATCAAATTATTGGCTATAATTTCACCCTTTCAGCGGCAAGAGTGAGAGAGAGATAGAGATCAAAACAATGCCTGATACGACTTTCTTTAATATAATCATCGCTTTAATTAACGACAGATTAAAGCATTGAATCGATTTTTCTCTCAAACTTGGGAGACCACCATACAGTAGAATCAAACATTGAGATCAAAAACAGAGTAGAGAGAAGGGTCTTCGTAGGCTAAAGCCATGATTTGCTAGATATATGGTTCGGTTTAGGTATAAAATTAGTAGTGGTGAGAGATGGAAGATTTGAGGGCATGAAAATGTTCGAGCTCATCTATCCTCTATTTTTTTTTAATCCAGATTGTTGATTCGAAGATTTGGGGGTTGTCTCTGAGATAGATTTAGTGGCTACGGTGATGGAGAAGACCTCATCCGCAGTACTAGTTAAAGTTGAAAGATGTTGCTAACAAAGTCGTGTGCTCTACCAGCAAGGCTAAGATGAGAGAGAAAAGATGAGAATTGGGTAGTTGAGATGAAATCTAGAGTTACAGATCGAAGGTTTCAAAGATCTAAAATGGCAAAAAATTTAAATTGCAGAACATTGTTTGTTCGTCTAAAATATTTTTAGATTATGAGGGAGAGAGATTTAGAGACGAAGGTGGTAGATTTATATATATAGAGAGAGAGATAGACTTTGCTTGCTACCTCTTTTTTTTACTCTGTCTGACCCACTAGAGAATTGTGGCTTGGGCTCGGTATTCCCTAGTGATTAAATAATATATGTTACTTCGAGAATCGTGGGTAGTTGTCTTGATAATCGATTATCGTCATTATGTAAAGGGATAATCAGCTGTTTTTTGAGACAATGAGTTTGAGAACTTCGTTCCCATAGATGGTGCCAAATGTAATAGCCTAATATCATATCTCAAACTTAACCTTTACACCAAGGATATTTAGAGCGTCTAGAACAAATACTAGCACAAAGTTTAGCGTAGAAAACCTTTGAATAGGTTAAAAACCACGACCTCTCTTGAAGATTTAAAAAGAAAGTAGTTTATTGATAGCTGCTAGATATTACAAGAGATGCTCTGAGTATTTTGCAGAGACTTTCTTAATAGGAAAAGTCTGCCATTTCTCTATAGTTATATGGCCCTATTTATTGGCCTTATAATATGACTATTTTATGACCATTACCTGCTTTAATGAGGAATGTTACAGTATATGGCTTTGATGAGTCTTCATAATGATTGTGTAACGGCTTGAGTAACTCCGTTTCTCTGTAACTACTCCATAATGTGCCATAATTGCGCCACGTGTATGTTGACGAGGTCGAGCGGTCGTATGATGGTCGAAGATGAGGCTTGAGTCTGAGATGCAACATAAGCCATTACACCTGGTACACACATTTTTTTGGCATGCCAAACCCAAAAGGCTTTTCTCTTGTTTTAATAATTATATTATTTTTTTTGAAAATTATCAGAATAAATACTACTTTATGCCAACTTTACAAAATCGATACTAAAATTAACAAATCAATAATGGTCCCACCTACTACCCCCTTGTTGCGACCCATATTCTCTAACATTAAATGTTGATGGGTAGTCTAATCTGCTATATTAATAAATCTACCAGCTCACAAAGATTACTGAACAAATGACAAAGCTATAATGAAACAATTACAGAAATATCCAAACGAATGCCAAAGTTCTCAAAAAAAATGATAAATAATATATAAAAAATGAGAAACTATCCCTAATGAAGTTGTTGAGTAGTATAATCTTCTATAGTAATAAGAGGGAAGATTCTCCCCAAAATATATTACCAACCTTAAAAAAATCAAAGCTTCTTCTTCTTCTTCAACAACAAAGCTTCTACAAAAATCAAAGAAAATTCTCCTTGATGTACTGTTTGTCTCCATCATGTACCAAGTCTTCCAACTATCATTATGCGTTCGCTAAAGTCATCACACAAAGGTCATTAGGGAAAAAAAGATCGTTGTTATCCAAGGTTATTCTCGTTGCTAAAGATCGTTGTTATCCTTCTCTCTAACCGTTGAAGTATCCGTTACAGTAAATATTATCTCTAACTCTGTATCCATCATCTCTAACTTTGTATCTGTATCATGATTTGACAGCCTTATTCTTAAGAAAAATGTAATGCAAGACGATACACTTTGTACATAATCATTTTTCTTTTGCTACTTTATCATTTGTCTTCTGCTACTTTATCATTTGCCATTTTTCTTGTGTTATTTTTAGTATTTATTTTCTGCTACTATATCACTGAAATTATTCATTAATATCATTTATTTCAGGATTCCTATCACTTGTTCGAGGGATTGTTGGAGTTAAGTTTTATATCATTTATCTTCTGCTTCGTTATCAATTTTATTATTATTTGTCTCATTTGTTTTTTACTACTTTATCACCGAAATTATTTATTTATATAATTTGTTTCAGGGATGGATGGAGTTCAACTTTATACTATTGTTCATTTTGGGGGGGATATCGTACGCCCAAAGATCGAATCAATCGTTAGTTATGTTGGAGGAAGTACGAAACTTACCTCACTAAGAACGCACTCGTTATACGAAAATTTTGTTACACTCCTTGAAGAAACAAGCGAAATCCATAGTAAGGACTGTAAGTTGTACAACTTCATCCATGGTTGTGCATACACAATTTCATCAGTCCACGACTTTACCATAATGATCAATATGCATAAAAGTAATCCCGGCACACCCTTTCACATATGGATTGTTAATGAGCTTAGGACACCTTCCTAGAACATCCATAACTTTATTTCTGATTTCTATTCTTCGAGTAAAGGGTTGTCTACCACCAAAGAGGGGGGACCTTTACGTCATAACTTATTTCCTGATCTGGAACCTGAATACAGGGATTACCATGAAACAAATGGCATAGGGCTTGATCCACACAGGTTTAGACCTTTAGTGGATGATGATGATGATGTTCCTCAATCAAATGATTATTTTGAAACTATTTGTACTGATGTTCCTCCCTTAAATGAATCAAGTATTCCTCAATCAAATGCTCATCACTCAAATGAACCTATGTTAACTAATGTTCCTCAATCAAATCAATCTTTTCAAACTATCCCTACTGATGTTTATCTTTCAAGTGAACCTATGTTAACTAATGTTCCTCTTTAAATCAAACCCAAACCTATTATTGGACATACTAAACCTTCAGGTAAGCTCCCAGAATTTATCATTTATGAGGTGTGTTTTAACATTTCTTATCAAATTTGTATCATGCTAAGAAGAATATTTTTTATTTTTTTAGCTGAATTTCGGCTTGAGCCACAGCCCGAACAGGTGAAAGATCTTGTGGAATTTTAGTTTAAATTTGCTGTGTATACCGAAGATCTCTATGAATTCTGTAGTCCCATAATTTCTCTTAGGGACGATAATGAGTATATAATCGTTTTGGGCTTGATGCGTTCCGCTGGAGGAGGGCATTACTCGACTTTTCTGGGTTTCTCCCTTAAACTGTCTCTTTGAAGGAAGGGGAAGAGCTAGGTCAGGAACTAAAAGAAGAAGAGAAAGAGCAGAAGAAGAAGATCCCCTTAGATTACCTCCCCACCTCTACTTATAGGGAGGGTTTGACCTAGGAGTTCCCCTGCTCACGTACTTTATGTAATTTCTAAGGTATCCCTTCAGGGTCGAAAGTTCTACATCTCCACGCAGGCAGGGGGCTAACGTCTGCCGTCGTCAGTTATACTCATCATAGCTCTTTGGCCGTTAGGCAAGTTTATCCCCAAGACCTGCTCATCATTAGCATGGAGCTCTCATGATAACCTGGGCAGTCGCACTAGCTGGAGTGCTCCTATTTTAGTAGAGGGGTCATTCAGCGACTTTCTATGTCGTGGATAGCAGAAGCGTGCTCCTACAATCCCCCCCTTAGGTCTTGCTCGTAGTAAGAAAGATCTGAGGTGGTATGGTCGTGTATTGGTTGGTCATTGTATTGGGAGGTGTATAGCATCATGCCTGTCAGCGCCTTAGGAAGGGAAAAGAGTAATTATTTTTTGGAAAAATGTGTGGCATGCGGTTGCTGCCACTGCTGGCGACGTGTCACGTCATTACAGTGGGTCCTGTCATTAATGATAATCACCTCCTCGTGTACTCCTATATAATAGGACCTAATGTGGAGTGAGAAAAACTTTGGCTATTCAGTATTTGTAATCTCAGTGTAAGTTTGAACTTTCTTCTTTCTTGCTGTATTCTTGGAGCGCTACCTGTACGGGAAATTTTGTTTGGCATAACGATTTGTTTGGGCCATGATTTGTTCATCATTACACATTGGTAGTACTGGTGAGTTCCTTAGTCAGTTTTCTTGATTTGTAGTGATATATACTTTCTTGTTAGCTTTAAGTAAGTTTCTCGCTCGGTACTATCTCTGACCGGTAGGGGTTTGATAAAATGGTAGTGATGTCAGTGATATTGTAGTTGTATATCGTTGTTAGACTGTAAGAGTGGCTTAACTGCGACACCAGGGCGAATCGTCTATTACTCATCGTGGAGTCACTGTTAGAGTGGCGGTCGTGTAAGGCCAGGTGAGGGCCTAGGGGTAGTAGGTCCATGAGGTCCCCTAGTTGGCTATGTGGCCATTATGCCTTTCATACTTTAGGTAGAGTCTGATATTTGTACCTAGCTAGTATAGGTGTGATGTTATCCAAAGTGACGTATAAGAATTCTCAGTTGCGTTTGCTCGGTCATAAGAATAAGGATTGTCAAGTACTGACGAATATCCTGGATGGTACCTATGACTTGGACAAGTACTGGTCAGCACAGAAGTACAGCGAGCCCTGTTTACGTGTCGTAAGTAAAATTGTTTATGTGTAGAGTGTCCATAGTTACAAATCCGTGGAGAGTGTAGAAATAAAACCTCAGTTTTTGGCAGCGAGGCAAAATAATGTGGTCGGCTCGTCGCCAGTAGCTTCTCTGGCAGGTGGGCTGAGCCACAGTCTTCGAAGTATCAATGATCACACAGAGAAGGGTGCCTCGGCGGCGAAATGACATAAAAATATGTCTGTAGGTCTTATTAACGAGGACCTGGATGCTCTTCGGGGAAAGTAAAAGTAACCGCTCTCCCAGTAATTCGTGGAGGAAGGGACCCGCTCGATGAGTAGTGGGAAGTTATTTGTTAGTGGCTTGCCAGAGGGGGAGGTGTAGAGCACCCCTTATAACGATAAAGATAAAGTTTATTTGGCTGAGGCGCTCGAGGATCTGCAGGCTTATCGTATAGCGGTCATGGCAGTCGTGTGGGTAAGGACTGGTTATTGGGTTATGCTTTTATTTTCTTTTACTGTTGTCTAACTAGTTATTTTTATGATGTTCAATACACCCTCACGCTTGAGGCGGCGTTGCTACGTGGCGAGAATCTGGCTGGTCATAGCGCTGATCCAGGGGTTCGGCTCGTGGACATGCAGGTCCATCAGAAGGGGCTCATTCAAGAGGCCGTGTGTAGGGGCCTAACTTTGCAAGGAGGGGAAGTCGGCTCTTACACCACGAGATTTATCATCTATCAAAGGGGCCAAGCATATAATCAATAATACAAATAACCTAATTATAATATACTTGCGTGGAGGCCTAGAATGGGACACTCCACGACCTCTGATGAGGATTTTTAAGAGATTTGATATTACTATCGAGTAGTCGAAGGTTCTAGTATTGGGTAATTTACAAAGTGATCGAAGGTAAACTGCAAGGGTTATGGGGAGAAATTTCGTATCCCTTCCTTTGTTCTCCTTTTCTTCTATTTATAGAACATAGAAATGGCCGAGTCACCAAGGAAAGTCAAATTACAAGTGTATCCTTTGGGTATCAGGCGGGTATCCCAGAGTTGGTGTTGATGCCGTAAATGTCGGGTCTGGCATTGTGCTCTGACACTATAGCCATTATTGGTTCTGTCACTGCAGTCATCAGGACTAACAATGGCACCGTTCTTGTCTGGTGAGCTAGCTTATCTGACACGTTTACCTTCGACCATGTACGACTATGGTCGAAGTATTTATGATATTGATGTGGGGTTCGTGTGCTGACGAATCTGTCTTCGTCTTCGAGGCTTGTTCATAGTCGAAGTTCATGTAGTCTTGGAAAGCTTGTTTATGGATTGATTGGGCTTCGAGGTATTAATGTAGCCTTTGAGTATTTGACTGGAGCTAGAAGGCTGCGAGTAGGCTACTACATTCACCCTCTCTCAACAAGGGTCTCAGAAATAGGTGTAAAGCCATTTGCTGAGAAAAATTGTTAGTTGTTGGAAGTTGAATGGTTGACTGAGGTATATTAGGTTTCCAAGGAAGGCAATAAAGGAGGTTAATTATGAAGTTATGGTGATTACGGAGTAATAAATGATGTTAATGAGGATATAAATATGGCCGGTGAGGGGGTAACATTGTATACTCTTCGTCTTCACTTTATTCCTTTGCATTTCATAAAAATAATCATCGATATCACTCCCAACACACGTTATCAGAGAAGGATGGGGTTTTCCAGAGACCGTCGAATAGGATGGAAATGGCTTAATTGAAGTTGTTCTTTGGTGACAAGCAACTCGAATGGAATATGTCGGACCTGGTAGAGGTAGAACCTAGGGAGCCGATCAACGGGCAATCCTATGCATACTTGTGGGGGATGATGCAGCAGAGGTTTATAGCTACTGAAGAAGGCTATCTCTTCCTGTCGGTTTTGGCCGAGCATCTTGTGCAGGAAGAGGATTAGTTATTAGAGGATGAGCAGGGCTCGGCGAAAAGAGCTGGTCCGTCTGAAAATAGGGCAAGCTCTTCGTAAGGTGGTAGCAGGGTGGTGGTGGTGATGGGTTTTGTTGTTATTTTGTGTATGACTGTATTTAAAGGTTTTTGTTGTTGTTTTGGTTAATGTTTGTAGATTTTCTTCTTCTTCCTTACTGTCATCTTTTTTTTGTAATTGACGTAATAGAATGAAAACAACACTTCACTGAAATTGTTTGTTTTTGTATCTGGTAATTATGGTAGATGAATAGATTGTAGGCGCGGGATCGAACATCCAACAGCGAATGGTAAATAGTAGAAACGGCTATCTTCGAGGGGAAAAGTTCTTCGATTTGTCATGTAGGTATCGAAGACATTGGTTAATATTCGACCTGGAATGAATAATTGACTCTAAATTCTCGAAGTTTGATGTATGTATTGAAAGAGTTGTAGGAGAAGGTATAGAGGGGTTGAAGGTTTGAGACTAGGGAGGTGTCGACTGTAAAATCTCAGAAATAGGTGTTGAGTGCGCATGCTGATAAAACGGTTGAGTTTAAGAATTTGAAAAGGTTTGACTGCTGAGATTTCGAGGGAAACTTTTAAGACTGTGATAAATGTAGGTTCTAATTAAGGAGGGTTTAAATGCATTTTGAGATAATTTTAGACGTCTGCATTCTCTCTATGCAAACATGTTTTCATCTTCTCCCTACAGCAGTGGAGATACTCCTGACACCAGGGACCAGATAAAGGTGGCGACAAGGGACCTTCGTATTCGAGAGAAGACATTCGAGCTGAAGCAGAGGTTTTTTGGTGATCTAGGCCTTGATTGGGTTATGCCAGATTTGATTGAACTAAAGCGTACCCATTAGTGGGATGCCCTATGCGTACTGGTAGAGGGTACTATAAATGATGAGCCCACTCCCCATTGACCGGTTTACCTTCCTGGAGTCTTTAGCTGAGGAGGTGGTGGACAAGGATGATGCTGAGATTGGGTTCTCGAAGAAGCGTCCCGTCTGTAAATAGGGACTTCTTTAACGTGGTGATAGTAATGGTGTAGGATGGTAGGCAGGAATGTTTGTGTTTTTTTTTCTTGTTGATGTTGAATGTTTTCTTCTGTGTTTCGGTGTAAGGACATCTGCCCAAATGAAATTAAAAATCTATAAGATGACTGTCAAAGTGGAATACTGAAATGTCTGTGTGTAAGTAAGACCATCATAATACTTAAAGGTAATTTAGGCGCGAAAATAGCTTGTCGAATGTCGAATATGAAAGAAATTGAATAAATGGCACATTTTGAAATCGAATATTATGTTATCCGTGTACAAATGTTCAAGATATAATGTAGACGATTATTCACAGGCGGGAAGAAGGGGCTTCAAAGGTAGGTGAGCTTCGACTGTCAAAATTGACAGTTTAAACAACTGGCATGTCAGAAACTGTACTGAGCATAAGGCAGAGTGCCCTGCAGGCATCATGATGTATCCTTGGATTACAGAAAAAAAAAAAGGTTGATTTGATGTAAGGATTTGATTTGACAGCTTCGAGTGGGGATTAGAAGGTTCGAATTGGTTTAAAAAATTGTGTGAATGTGAGTGTGAGACGCGCACGTGGGGTAATGGAGGGTTAAAGTAGACAAAACACATCTCAGCCGAAAAGTAGGGGTAGTGGTAATGATAACGGTTTTGGAAATCAAGGCAGTTTTTTGTTATTTCGAGGAGGTATATATAATGGTAAGAGCAAGGTTACTGTTCTTGTTTTCCCAGTTATAAAAAGAACTAGAGAGTTAGAGGAGGAGACATACGCCATTATTCCATAGAGTTTGTTCGTTGTAGTGGGATCATCTGATTTACTGAGAGGAAACACAAATACTCTACTCAAATAGGTATGCCATCCTATATATGTCTTGCTGCTTCGTCTTCTATTTTTGCATGTGGAGTACATATTAGGGTAGAGGCTGCTAGGATTTTATAGTTGTGATCATATAACCGAGGACGGTGGGAAACCATATATCTGTGGGTCTAGCCTTTTGGGGTTCGGAGGGTATTAACGGTGTGACAGGGATTGGAGTCGAATATTTAACTATGATAGTATGGGTTGGAGAGAGTAGGTAAAAATAGGTTATTGACACGTAATAGTCGAATATATCGATCTAATTGTGCGCCTTTTCTTCTGTAGGATAAGATGTGTACCCGTCGATCTTCGAGACTGAGGCTAGTAGACAAGGAGATCGAAGAAAATGAAGCTAGTGTATCTGGTCGCGCTCTGATGGGTGAGAGAAGTGACGTAGAAGAGTTAGACATTACAAAAGATATCCCATTAGCAATAGTGGTTCCTAAAATTGGGGCTTCAAGTAGGAAATGTCGTAAGACACTGGTGATCGAGGAGAGTAACGGGAAAGAAATAGTGGGAGGAGAGAGAGAGAAAAGGACACGAATGTAGTATTGAGCCTTTGGATGATGAAAGGGGAGAGGGGGAATAAAGTGATCATAGTGAGGAATTGACTGATTCGGAGCAGGGCGCAGGGTGCTGTCCCGGCTAGAGAGAAGCTGAGATTAGATCGATTTATGGCTAAATTGGAGCTATCGAAGGTAGGGGTGACATTATATACTGCAGGGTCAGGGTATACCTTCTAATCAAAACCTCGAGAGGGTATTATGGCATATAAAGGCCAAATTCTGCTAGAAATGCAACTACCCCTCCAAAGGCTGGTGAAAGAGGTGTTAAAATTTTGGGAAGTTGCCCCGTGCCAAATGAATGGGAATTTTAACGAAATGATAAAGGTAGTTGAGGGTATGAATGTAAAACTGAGAGGTGAGGGGAGGAACTTGATCGAGTGGTACGATATTGTATCATTCTACTCTAGGAATGCAAACCAGAAGGCGGGCACCTATCCCATCCAGTGTCACGCAGATAAGCCTTGGTTGTTTGATCTGTGCTCAACAGGTCGAGGGTAGGATAAAGACCTGGTTGTAGTACGGGGTAACTATGAGAATGTTGAAGGGGAGGATCCTTATAAGTTATAGCATAAGGTCTATAATCCAAGTAAGTTGTCTGTCAAAGATTTTTTGACGTATTGATCGAATAGACTGATAAACGTATTTCTGTTTGTTCTGCAGGTCCCAATATCCAGACTTGGAAAAATTTGAGGGATTATATTGACGGGTTGATCAACTCGGACGAGGAGTGGGCGAACTCTGTTTTTAGGAAACTAGGTATTAAGAGGAAGAGAGAGAAGATGACAGATTCCTTGCTTCGAAATGTACCCGTTACGCCGAAGCCATCAAAAAAGAAAGGTGTCAAAGGAATGGAGAAAGTAAAATTGTCGAGGAAGGTAAGTTATGTTCCGAAGGGGCAGCAGGTGCCGAAGCAGGGAGGACCAGTGCATGAAGTAACCCGTGATGCCTCAAGGTATGAGTTGAAGCAGACGTCAACGAAAGCTAATAAAGGGAAGAGGAAGGTCTTTCCCAAATCTCTGAGGGTACAGCAGCCGAAGGTAACTCAGCGGAAGAGGCGCAGGGCACTAGGGAAAAGAGCTGATAAAGGCCAAGCTATAGGAGCAAGCTCGGGCCACTGCTACTTCGATGGCGACACTCTGCGCCAATGATCCCGAGGAGGCTAGGAGGCAGATAAAAAAGAGTATGTATCAGAGAACTGCTTTTGTTTTTTTTTTTTTGAAATTTTAAATTTTTTCTCAAGTGCACCATACTTTGGAAGATACTGATGGCTCGAATATTCTAGCAGACAAATGCTTGGGCAAAAGCTTTCATCAAGGGCCAAAAAGTAACAAATCGGCAATTGAAACAGGCATTTGAAAATCTAGAGCTCGCCCGAGGAACTGGGGCGTCGCCAGTTTTTGAGATTAACATTCTAAAGCGAGAGTAAGGGATTGTCAGAGGTAAATGCGAAAGGAGACTCGAAGCTCAGCGCTACAATCATATACAAGTGCTGGAGGCGAAGCTGGCTGAGAAGGATAAGGCCATGAAAGAACAGAGCGAAACCTTCCAAGGGCAGTTTGATGATAAATGTGAGACTAATGTCTAGCTGAAGAAGTTCATCGAAGATTTAAGGTATGATCCTGAAACTTAAAAATGCTTACCCGGAGCCAATGATCCCATTACTGACGATACTGTTCAGCCAGAGGGGGTAGGAGTAGATGTTGCTGGTGTAAGTATGGGAGCAACTGCTGCTGGGACTGGTTTTGAGGATGTCGTGGATGTAGTTGTGTCGAACCCTTTGACTGAGGGTGCTAGAGTTGTGGACGAGGAGGAACCTGTAAGAGGAAATGGTGTAGCCACTCCGATATGAGATATTATACTGGGCGTGCCAAACTATTTTTTTTTTTATCTTTCTGTTGTGTTGTAATATTTGAACAATGTTGAGCTTGCTTTGCACTTGAGCTATGAACTTATGAATGATTTGGCTTGCTGATGGATGTCGAACTTGAATTTGTTTGTTGATTTGTATTGATCCTGATTTTTTTTATATGTTGTACTTAGATTTCTTGTGTGTATTTGAATTGTTGATGTTTTTACATACTTGTATCTGCATATGTTGTAAGTGTAGCATGCTTGTAGAATTATCGAACAAAGAAATTTACTGGACTTCGAAGGCCTGAGCCTGATCGAAGTAGAATATGGTCGCCCCCAATGCATTCTTGAGGGTCCAGTCTCTTTGACCATTCATGCCCCTCGAGTTTGCTCAAACTTTGGGGACTTGAAAAATTTCAAAGTCACCCCCAAGTATCAGTCAGGTCGAAGGGTTGACATGATACTTAGGGTAAACCAATAAATTCACTGAACTTTGAAGGCCTGAGCCTGATCAAAGTAGAACGTGGTCGCCTCTAATACATTCTCGAGGATCTGGTCTGTCGACCATTTGTGCCCCTCGAGTTTGCTCGAAATTGGAGACTTGAAAATTTTTAAGGTCACCCCCAAGTATCAGTCGGGTCGAAGGGTTGACATGACACTTAGGTTAGACCAAGGAATTCACTGGACATCGAAGGCCTAAGCCTGATCGAAGTAGAACATGGTCACCCTCAATGCATTCTCGAGGGTCTGGCTTGTCGACCATTCGTGCTCTTCGAGTTTGCATGAAATTGGAGACGACTCGAAGGGCCATAGATCGACCAGCGGTATGAGCATCGCAGGTACCTTTATGGAGTTTGGCAAGAATTGAAGAGGCTTCGCTTCATTTTGAGAAATACATCGAAGGAGGACGCCATTTGGGGATTTGCGATGTAACTCGTGTTTGAGGATGGTGTATCTGCGGCAGTTTTCTAATAATGATTATTTAGCTTTGGGATCGTCTGAGAGGATAGCATTATTGAAGTAATCGAGGAATGGTGTTCGCCAGTCATCTGGATTGAGACTCTCACCTCCAGTATTGATGGCATTGACTTCCATCTGCTCGATACTTACGCGTTCGAGTACTTTGATATGAAGAGTTCGCGATTCGGACTGGCCTAATATAGCTGCTATGTAGGCGAGATCATCTGCGTGTCTATTTTTTCCTCTGGGATAGTAAGTAATAGAATACTTTTTAGGGAAATGGACCATGCGCTGGCGGACAAGAATAGAATATTCGGCCATGCAACCGTTGGCTTGATTTTTACGAGTATTATCTCTGGACGAGTTGGGAATTTGTGAAAACTGCAAGTTTAGGGACACCGAGGTCAAGTGCGAGGTCGAGGCCATAGATCAAGGCTTCATACTCAGCCTCGTTGATGGAGCTTTCGAAGTTTAACTTAACTGCCTTTTAAATTCGATTATTGGTGGGTGCATCGTGGACGATACCGACCCCCGAACCGTTAGGTCTAGCAAATCTGTCTGTGAAGATACGCCAGCCTGTGTTAGGGTTCCATGGGTCTGTGTGTTCGAGCTGGTCTTCTGGTAGTTCGTCTTCGTGTTTCTCCCAGTCGACATCGTTGACCGGGAAGTCAACAAGGAAATCGGCTACTGCTTGGCCTTTTTGGGATACTTGCTTCTCAAATATGATATCGTATTCCCCCAGATAAATGGACCACTGTTGCACTCGTTTGGATTTTTCTTTCTTGCTAAGAACTTCTCGAAGGGGATAACTTGTTATAGCACGGATAGGGTGAGCTTGAAAATGTGGTTTGAGTTTTCGGGAAGTGTAGATGAGGGTGAAGAGCAAACGCGCAAGTTTCGTGTATCGAGTCTCTCCAGGTGTCAAAGTCTTGTTGATAAAATAGACAGGTTTATTAATGTTGGATTCAAGTCGAATGAGGGCTGAGCTGATAGAAGTATCAGTAGCCACGTGGTATAAAGAAAGTGTTTCTCCTTCGACTGGGGTACTGATGATGGGTGGTCGACCAAGGTATGTTTTAAGTTCGAGGAAGGCATGTTCACAGTCGGGTGTCCAATTGATCTAAGGGTTATTTTTCTTTTTAGCCTTGTGGATGCCTTGGTCGCGTAAGAGAGAGAAGAGCCAAGCACAGCGATCTGAGGATTTAGAAATAAAACGGTTGAGGGACGTTATTTTACCAGTTACTTTTTGGACATCTTTATTGTTCGGGGTGAAGGCATGTCGATGAGGGCTCAGATATGGGTAGGGTCGATCTCGATACCTCATTTGCTGATGAGGTGGCCTAGAAATTTGTCAGACAAAATACTAAACTGGCATTTGTTTAGGTTAAGTTTCATGTTGTATGTTTGAAGTATCAAAAAGACTTCGGTTAGGTTCTGGATGTGGGCCTGTTTTTGGAGGTTCTTACATAACAAGTCGATGTAAACTTCGACCGACTTGCCAAGCAAAGGTTTGAACATGGCTGTAACCAGGCATTGGTAGGTGGCACCAATATTTTTGAGGCCGAAGGGCATGACGTTAAAACAGTAAAGGCCCTGTTCAATGATAAAAGAAGTTTTAAGTTGAACCTAGGGGGGAGGGGTACCTGATTGTAACCCGAAGCCGCATCCATTATTGATAGGTGTTCATGTCCAGCAGTGGCATCGAAGAGTACTGAAATGATTGGGAACGGAAAGTTGTCCTTCGGTGTGTGTTTGTTGAGGTCTGTGGAGTCGACGCAGATTCTGATCTTGCCATTCTTTTTAGGAGCTACAACAATATTGGATATCCAATCAGCATTCTTGACTTCTCTGATGAATCCCGCGGCTATAAGTTTGTCGACCTCGAGGTTTACAGCCTCTCAAAATCTTGGTGCCAAGGTACGTTTTTTCTATTTTACTATTATAGAGTGAGGGATGAGGTTGAGGCGATGGCAGGCTAAACTGGGAACGACACCGGGCATTTCTTGAAACGTCCATGCGAAGATGTCTTTGTCCGCTTAAAGGAAGTCTGTGAGTTCGAGGCGCTCAGCCTCATCTAGAAAGGTTCCGATGAATGTACCTCGACCAGGACCGTCGAGTTCAATATAGACAGTGGGTTCGATGGGTAAAATAACAAGTGTCAAAGGTACAGGGATAGAGGGAGGCAATGATTTAAATGGTAGTTTGACGAGTTTCTGGGTCTGATCGATCTCTGGATGCTTACATGAACGAGCGTGACGTTGAAAACCTTTTAAGTTCCACATTCCACAGGGGGTATTGAAACGAAAGGTCTAATGATTAGTCAAAGGTATTGCGTGCATGGCATGGAGCCAGTCGCGCCCATAGATTCCGAGGTACTCAGATTTCTTATCGATAACAAGAAAACTAGTTTGCAGTATAACTGGGCCAGTAGTAACATAAAGGCAGATTTGACCCATGGCAACTTCGGTAGCCCCATTAAAACCTTTCAATTCGACATTAGCGGCAGTGATGAGGTATATTTTCTTCATGGCTTGGACAGTTTGGAGGAAAAGTTCACCACCTGCACTTCCTGTATCGCTAAACATGGTGTGGAGGACGAACTGTTCGACTTTAATCATTATGACTTAAGGGTCAGAATGGGAGGAAAGCGAACATGCGATGTATCATAGTCGATAAATGAGATACCCTCGGGTCGAGGGCAATGGCTTGAATATGTCAAGAGGACGGGTAGCTTCTCCTAGTAAGTGAGTTTGTAGCATTCTTCGACACGCTTGTATTTGCTCTTGGAACGGCCACTGTCGATATTATTCACTTCGATGAAATGAACTTGGTAGATGTATACTTTGGCTGGGTCGACAGCAGGAGCAGGTTGAGGTTTGAGGTAAGAATCGTCGAGGTAGCTAGGTAGGCCGGCAACACGCTGATATAGATGACCCGCCTTAAGAATTATCTTGAGAGAACGCTATAAGGTGAAGTATTTGTTAGTGTGGTGACAGTTACACTTGTGGTTGGCACAATAGGGTTTGCCTGGTTTGACCTCGATGGGGAAAGGGATACGCCATATAGGGTCTGCCTGGATCTGTGGTAGAAGAATGTTGATAAGGGCAGTAAGTTTGTGGAGGACCGGCATGGTTGTTTTTTGCAAGCTTCGGCAGTGTTATCAGTGTAGGGACGATTGTGGCTCTCATTCTTCTATGAGACAGAAGTGATCAGGGGTGCAGGAGTAGAAGGTGGGACTTGTTGGGATTAATTGGATTGGTGGTCGAAGGCTACCCTTGTTTATTTGATTCGCGGAGGCACTAAAGGTCGATATACCCATTGACTTTTGAGAGCATCTCCTCGAGGGTTCGCGGTTTGTGGAGGAGGACCAGGTACTCTTTTACACGGTTGTTATCTAGTAAAGCGTTTGAATATATGAGTACGATATTCGCATAGTCGAGGTTTTTGATTTTGCGCGACTCGTCGAGGAACCTCTTGGTGAAGGCCTCAAGGGTTTTATTGGGAGATTTTCTAAAATTGAAGAGGGTATCGACTCGGACTTCACGGTCCTTGTTGAAGGCGAATTGGGCGATGAAGAGGCTGGATAGTTGCTTGAAGCTTCAAATCGAGCCATTGTGATGGTTATTATACCATCGAAAAGGGCTATCTTTGAGGCTAGTAGGGAAAAATTGACACATCAGGTGATTAGCCATAGAGAAAAGGCCTAAAGCATTTTAGAATTTGAGAATATGAGATTGAGGATCGGCGTTGCGATATTTAATGATTTTGGGGGCTCAGAAATTTGGAGGCACCTTAATAGCAAGAAGTTTGAGGCAGAAAGGGGTTTTTTAACTGACTCCACGAGTTTGGTGTTGGTCCCACACTGATGCGAATGATAGGGTGGATTTTGTAGTCGAGGTCATGCTCTGCACGATAGGCAGGATGAGGTGGGGATCGATGGGTTCGGGGGAGATGAAACCGTGTGTTTGGCGTGTGTTTGACACTGCGCTCCCCGATGCATTCTCGAGCAGGGTGACGTTTAGGGTATTTGTCGAAGCGAAGGGTGGAATCAGAGGATTCCTCTGTAGGATAGATGCCAAGATGGATAGAGCCAGTAGGGGGATACTAAGGGGAACATCCATGGTACTGAGATGGACCGGGGGTACTTCCAGATGTGGTAGGGCCCCCAGTCGAGCGCGGGCAAATACGTGCGACGGGGCGGGTGCTTGAGATGGTAGAGGGGCATCTAGAGGCTGTAGTTATTGCAACTCCCAAACTGTGTTGCGTAGGTCATCGATAACGCGATATTGTCTGTCAACGTCATCCAAACGGCGTTGCCGTTCGGCTTCAAACTCTTGCCAGTGTTCTTCACATTCCTCACGCAATTGCGCTCGGTGCGACTCCTCAGCCTGAGCGAATTGCTAAGTAAGAAGGGTTAATTGGACAGCGACTCTGTCGATGAAGTTGCCGGCATGGGTGGAAGTGGAGCGTAGGGTCGGGGCCATTTATAAGTGGTTTGTAGGAATTTGAAAAGGAAAGTACAAGGCAGGGAGAGAGTGGTAGGGTGGGAAAGTACAGACGGTACCAAATGTAGGGGCCTAACTTTGCAAGGAGGGGAAGTCAGCTCTTACACCACGAGATTTATCTTCTATTAAAGGAGTCAAGCATATAATCAATAATACAAATAACCTACTGACAATATACTTATGTGGAGGCCTAGAATGGTACACTCTACAACTTCTTATGAGAATTTTTTAGAGATTTGATATTACTACCGAGTAGTCGAAGGTTTGAGTACTGGGCAATTTACAGAGTGATCGAAGGTAAACTGCATGGGTTCTGGGGAGAGATTTTATAACCCCTCCTTGGTTCCCCCTCTCTCATATTTATAGAACATAGAAAGGGCTGAGTCACCAAGGAAAGTCAAATTACAGGTGTATCATCCGGGTATCAGGCGGGTATCCTGGAGTTGGTGTTAATGCCGTAAATGTCGGGTCTAGCACAGTGCTCTGGCACTGCAGCCGTTGTTGGTTCTGTCACTATAGTCATCAGGACCAATAATGGTATCGTTCTTGTCTGGGGAGCTGGCTTATCTGACACGTCTGCCTTCGACCATGTACGACTATGGTTGAAGTATTTATGATGTTGATGTGGGGTTTGTGTGCTGACAATCTGTCTTCATCTTCGAGGCTTGTTCATAGTCGAAGTTTGTGCAGTCTTGGAAAGCTTGTTTACGGATTGATTGGGCTTCAAGGCATTAATGTAGGCTTCAATGTAGCCTTTGAGTGTTCGATTGGAGCTGGAAGGCTACGAGTAGGCTACTACACCATGCACCGTGAGCTGGCCTCAGACGTGGCAAGCGTAACTGTAGGGCTCGAAGAACAAGTGAAAGTATTCAGTGAAGAGGAGCTGCAGCTTGCGGGGGACCTGGAGGTTACGTATGGACATCTAAAGATGTTAGCTCTGGAGAAGGAGGCAAGCGAGAAAGTGCTCCGTGATGAGCTGGTAGGAGAAAAATAGGTGGTCGACGGGCTACAAGGTCGCGTGGTAGAGCTAGTTGGGGGAATGACACGTCGGAGGATGAATTTCACCTCTCCACCGAGTGGTGGGTTACTACGCTGGCTCTGTCCCTCCTCATATTTCGGTAGTCCCAGGATGTGCTCGAGCTATGTTACTTGGCATATTCTGCACGACAAGGTCTAGTGCCTCTGGAGAACAAAATGGACATCACCCTCGAAGAGCAGACCCAGCTGGCTGAGGAGGATTCAGCGGCCACTAAAGCAGTCGCCCGATCGTAAGTAGAGTCATAGTATCATGTTTTAAGGCCCGTTGTGGCAATGTGCAAAGACTTTTTTAATGAGCCTGTAGTGATTATGTTAAACATGGTTGATGGGGTCCTTCGTGGTCGTGTACTGTGTAAACAATATATGTACTTATCTGTGAAATTTAGTAGGCATGTAATTCTAGTAGAATATTATGGATTCTGTGTTTGTACTTGTTCGTTTTCCGTGAGTTTAGTTTGCGACCAATAGTCTTATGGGTACTGAATGCTGGGTGTTGGCCTAAGGTTGGCTAGTCCTTGTTGAATGAGGTATCATGATCGTGGGGACGTTTTTCATCGTAGATTGTGGCTGGTATGGGTATTGTGGTCGGTTGCACGACCGACATCTCATACTTAGTTCGGAGAAACTCCTCTCGAAAGTTTTTTGCTAGTCCTCATTGGACTAGGTACCTTGGCCGTGGAGGCTGGCCGCCCATGGATGTACGGGGGCCTAGTGTTGATTTAACCAATGTATATTGGGAGTCATAAATGCTTATTGGGAGTTCCAAAAAATGGTAACAGTATGTGGGGCCACCTGGGGAGAAGTGGGGCAGTCTTTAATAGGAATAATAATTAGACAAGGGGCTGTGGTTTTCCTATAAAAATTAATTAGGCTTCTTCGCTTGGGGACTATAAGAGGGGCTTGAAGTGTTCAAAGTATAGCCAGTGTTTGGAGTTTCAACCTGAGTACCTGGTTTGCTTACAAGAAGATACAGACCGAATCACAAATGCGTTTCGAAGCACGGGTGACCACGTGGGTGAATTTCTATACCGAGATGTACTTTGGTTATCGTAGGCTGGCGGGGAAATCATTAGAGCGGGCGTACATTGACCCTTCGTCTCTGCTAGAGAGGGAGAAGAAAACATAACAAAAACACTAGTTCTTTTATCTCATTCTGCGGGACCAAGTAAAGACCTGGTCCGGCCGTACAGTAGTCCTTAGGGTCATAACCCTTGAGGATGTGAGGGAGGCCAGCGTCGAAGGACCGGGCTATAGGAGTTAGGAGAAGCCATTCCTCTATTGTGTTTGATGTATAAATGTCAGCGTCATTTTGTTATGCTTCTTGTTTGTAATTGTTAGTGTGGAAATGGAAGAGAATTTGCGGTCATATTTGTAATTGCATGTAGTAATCCTTACAGGACTAGGACGCGTAATCATTTTTGCGACCTTATTGAGACAGTTAAGCGCGAAGTGCCCAATAACTTTTTTAGTAGTCTTCGTAGGACTATGTACGTGTTGTCATCTTAGAGACGTTATAGAGACAGTTAGGCGCGAAGTGCCCAACAACTTTTTTTATAGTCCTCGTAGGACTGTGTACACATTATCGTTTTAGTGACCTTAGGGAGACACTTAGGTGTGAAGTACCCAACAACTTTTTTAGTAATCCTTGTAGGACTGTGTACGCATTGTTGTTTTAGAGACCTTAGAGGGACAGTTAGGCATGAAGTGCCTAATAACTTTTTTAGTAGTCCTCGTAAGACTATGTATGTGTTGTCGTCTTAGTGACGTTAGAGAGACAGTTAGGCATGAAGTGCCCAACAACTTTTTTAGCAGTCCTCGTAGGACTGTGTACGCAATTTTATTTTTGCGACCTTGGAGAGACAGTTAGGCGTGAAGTGCCCAATAATTATTTTAGTAGTCCTCGTAGATGCGAAGGAGTATGACATCAAGGACGTCCTCAGGGTGAGGAGTGCGCTCTTACTTAAAAAAATGACTCTCGCCTTTGCGGGGGCATCCTGCTTCATGAACGCCCCCAGTACGGTGAGTACATTTTTACTTTAAGCAGCAACTCTCGTCTTTATGAAGACATCCTACTTCAAGGACTCCCCTTGTATGGTGAGTGTGCTTTTACTTTAAAAAGTGGCTTTCGTCTTTGCGAGGACGTCCTACTTCAAGGACACCCCCAGTATGGTGAGTGGGCTTTTACTTTAAAAAATGACGCTTGTCTTTACGAGGATGTCCTACTTTAAGGATGCCCCCAGTATGATGTTTACATTTTTACTTTGAAAAGCGGCTCGCATCTTTGTAAAGACGTCATACTTCAAGGACGCCCCCATTATGGTGAGTGCGTTTTTACTTTAAAAGGCGACTCTCATCTTTGCCAGGACATCCTACTTCAAGGACACCTCCAGTATGGTGAGTGCGCTTTTACTTTAAAAATTGACTCTCCCACCTGCTTCTCTCCCACCAGTTCATCATGAAGCGCTTGCTTGCTCGCCTCCTCCAGAACCAGCATCTTTAGACGTCCATGCGCAACCTCCAGGTCCCCCGTAAGCTGTAGCTTCTCCTCACTGAGCACTTTCACTTGATAAACGAGCCCTATAGTTACGCTTGCCATATGGTCGACCAGCTCGCTGTCCACTGCCTCTTGAATGAGCTCCTTGTGATGGGCCTGCATGTTCGTGAGCCAAAGCTCTAGCTCAGTGTTACGATCAGCCAGAATCTCGCCACATAGCAACGATGCCTCAAGACTGAGGGTGCACTGCACATCATAAAAGCAACTAGTTAGACAACAGCAAAAGAAATTAAAAATATAACCAACAACCAATCCGTACCCGCACGGCTGCCACGACCGCAGCACGACGAGCCCGCGAATCCTCGAGCACCTCAGGCAAGCGAGCTTTCTCTTTATCCTTATAAGGGGTGCTCTGCACCTCCCCCTCTGGCATACCACTAGTAAACAGTTTCCCACTACCTATCAAGTGTGTCCCTACCACCATGAATGACTGGGAGAGTAGTTACTTTTCCCTTTCCCGAAGAGTATCTAGGTCCTCGTTAATAAGACCCACATGCATAGTTTTATACCGCTTCACCGCCGGGCCATCCTTCTCTGTGTGATCACTGATACCCCTAAGACCGAGTCTCAGCCCAGCCACCAGAGGCGCCGCTTACGACAAGCTGGCCGCATCCTTTCCCCTCCCAGCCAAAAACTGAGGTTTTATTCCTACACTCTCCACGGATTTGTAACTATGGACATTCTGCACAAAAACGGTTTTACTCACAATACGTAAACGCGGAACGTTGGACTTCTGCGCTAACTAGTACTTGTTTGAGTCAAAGGTACCGTCCAAGATATTCGCCAACACATGACAATCCTTATTCCTGTGACTGAGCAAACGCAACCGAGAATTCGTATACGTCACTTTGGAGAGTGTCACACCTGTACGACAATGAGCAGACATTTAGACAGTACGTACAACACATATGACAGAGAAGCATTGCATATAATTATAATAAGAGGTGCACCGTACACTTGGTGTTAAAAACATTATGGCGTAAGCGACGATTGGGCCCATCGTCAAAGACAAAGGCACTGGTCACCAAGATTGGGTGACGACACCAATAGTTATCACTCGTAGGTAACTTAAATATCTTCGGCATGCCAAACTTCCGAGCTATATAATATCAGTGCCTCCACTCGTGAGCACAGGTGTGCATGACCTTCTACCACCTCAGTTCGGCCTCGCCCTCTTTGACGAGGGCTTCCTTGGCCGCCACCATTCTCATCATGGCTGCAGTCCGATTCTACCGCCCTTCATGACCCTCCCATTAGCGTAAATAGGTAATGCGCGGTGATGGGGGATTGTCTAACTCCCCGGCCTTCCCCACCTCTCGAGGACCGCATCCCACTGACGAGGACAATGCCTCTTCTTATAAGTGACCAGAATGTCAGAATAACCTACATTCCAATGAGGCGGCACTAATTAATTGATCAGTCGGCACCCAGTCATCACTCGGTACAAGTTACCATTCATCTGCCCTGCCTCCCGGCCAAATGAATTCAGACATTTTTTTCGTTAGGTCGTCCAATGGGAACCTCAATCCCGCATCGAACTGCCCGTAGTAGACGATACATTGATTGGGCGCCAACGTTTGACAATCTGGCCAAATCTACTCGCTACTGCAACTGACCCTTGCTCACTCATTGACTATATCTAAGTACTCCATCTCTATCTCCGCACTCTCATACTCGGCGAATGAGCCAGGCAACCTCCACTCACTGGGATAAGGCCAGAAGCTTTCAGAGTTACCCCTTGTCTGACCACTAATAATAGCCTCGTGGGCTATATCCCTGAACACTCTCCCACGTACCATAAAATTTATACGTGCCTCAGCTTCTAAGTCTCGAGGAACTGAGGAGCCTGCCTCATGGTCGTGACTACCCCTCATTTCATGGGTGCAGTCCAAGGGGGCATGACAGTAGATCCCTCCGTCGATGACTCCTCACCCGAAGAAACCATCCCTCGCCTCGTTCTTCTTATCGTCGGGGTACACAAACTCGTGCTCGATGCTCGGATGTTCCTGCACGAGCCAAGTACAAATATTAAACTCTACCTAAATTACGAAAGGCATAATGGCCACATAGCCAACTAGGGCACCTCAAGGACCTGCTACCCTAGGCCCTCACCAGGCCTTACGCGGCCGCCACCCTAATAGTGACTCTACGACGAGTAATAGACAATTTTCCCAAGCGTCACATTTGAGCCACTCTTAAAGTCTAACAGCGATATACAACTACAACATTCCGGCATCACTATCGTTTTATCAAACCCCTACCGGTCAGAGACAGTACCGAGCGAGAAACCTAGCTAAAACTAACAAACAAGTATATATCACTACAAATCAAGTGAACTGACTGGAAAACTTACCAGTACTACCAACGTATAATGATGGACAACTCACGGCCCAAACAAATCGTCACTCCAAATAGAAATTTCCCACACAGGCAGCCTTTCAAGAATACAGCAAGAAAGAAGAGAGTTCAAATTTACACTGAGATTACAAACACTGAATAGTCAAAGTTTTTCTCACTTCACATTAGGTCCTATTGTATAGGGGTACACGGGGAGGCGGTTGTCATTAATGATTAGACCCACCACAATGATGTGACATGTCTCAGCAGTGGCAGCTACTGCACACCACACATTTTTCCAAAAAATAATTAATCTTCTCCCTTCCCAAGGCACTGACAAGCATGCTGCCACGCACCTCCCAATACAAGGACCGACCAATACATGGCCATGCCACCTTAGCTCTCCCTCACTACGAGCAAGACCTGGGGGGAGGCGATTATAGGAGTACGCTCCCGCTATCTATGAGGTGGAAGGTCGCTGGACGACCCCTCCACTAAAAATTGGAACACTCCAACTTGCATCTACCTCCCAGGTCGTCACGCGAGCTCCCTGCTAACGATCAGCAGGTCTGGGGCGGGAACTCGCCTAATTTCCACAAAGCCATGATGAGCACAACCGACGACAGCATGCGTTAGCCCATTTACCCACATGGATACGTAAAGCCTACGACCCTGAAGGGATACCTTAGGAATTACGCAAAGTATGTGAGCATGGGGACTCCTAGGTCAAACCCTCCCTAAAAGTAGAGGTGGGGAGGTAACCTAAGGGGATCTTCCTCTTCTTCTTCTAGTTCCTAGCCGAGCACTTCCCTTTCCTTCAAAAAGACAATTTAAGAGAGAAACCAGGAGAGAGTCTACTAATGCCCTCCTCCAGCGGAACGTATCAAGCCCAAAATGATTATATACTCAATGTTGTCCCTTGGAGGAATCACGGGAGTACAATTGGTACCGTCTGTAATAATACATCTCGCATCTCGGCCATAGCTTTCTCTTGGGATTGCTTTCGTGTAGAAACCACCATCTTTGCTTGATTGGGATAGAGGTTGAAGGTGTGAACGCAGATGGAGCCAATTGTAGTCCAGTGATTCCTCTCAGGGACGACAGTGAGTATATAATCATTTTGGGCTTGATACGTTCCACTGGAGGAGGGCACCACTCAACTCTCTCCGGGTTTCTCCCTTAAACAGTCTCTTTGAAGGAAGGGGAAGTGCTCAGCTATGAACTAGAAGAAGAAGAAGAAGAAGAAAAAGAGGAAGATGCAGAAGAAGAAGAAGATCCCCTTAGGTTACCTCCCCACCTCTACTTATAGGGAAGATTTGACCAAGGAATGCCTCTGCTTATGTGCTATGTATAATTCCTAAGGTATCCCTTCAGAGCCGTAAACTCTACATCTCCACGTGGGCAGAAGGGTTAACGCCTGCCATCGTCGGTTGTGCTCATCATGGCTTTGTGGTCATTAGACAAGTTCTCGCCTAATACCTGCTCATCGTTAGCATGGAGCTCACGTGACAACCTGGGCGGTCGACGCTAGCTGGAGTATTTCTACTTTTAGTAGAGGGGTCGTTCAGCGACCTTCTACCTCGTGGATAGCGGGGGCATGCTCCTACAACTTCAGTAAAGAGTTTAACATTGGTGATATTTTTCGAGATAGGATTATACTCAAGAATCACATAAGAGCTTATGAAGTTGTAAACAAGTTCAATCTCATACACGTTTTGTGCAACGAATATGAAATCGTGGTACGTTGCAAAGGTTATAAAATCTCTTGGCGGATTTACGCGACAAGGCTGCTCGGTTCTGCCCTATTTAGAGTAAGTACTTATTGCTCCGTGCATATATGCATCCGAGTAGAAGCAGATGGTGGGAACGCGTATAAGGCAGCCTCTATTAAATGGGTTACTTCTATAATCAAGCGAAAACTGAGAAAAGACCCAAACAACAAACCTTCTAGAATTATTGATGATATGCAAATTAATCACAATATTGATATAACATACAATCTTGCCTGGTGTACGAAAGAAAAGCCCACACAGAGGTTTCATTATCTTATGTCATTTGTTCCCCCATAACCTGTCATTCATACAATAATGTTTATCATTTTATCGTATATCATTTGGTCGACTCACTGTATCATTTGTACTTTGATATTTCTCATTTATACTTGGATGTTTATCATTTGATCTACGAAAATATTTCAGATGCGAGGCAGCTTTGAGCACGCATACCAACTATTTGCAAGCTATTTTGCAAAAGTAAAGTTGGTTGAATCAAATTTGGTGTTTGACATTCAAACTGCGAGTTGCAAGGATAAGATATTCACAAGGTGTTTTTGGTGTCTTGGTCCTCCCAAAAACACTTATAAACTATTGAGACCCGTTGTTGTGATTGACAAAACTTTTTTGAAAGGGAGATATTGTGGGACTTTACTAACGACCATCACCATTGACCAAAGCAATCATATTTTTCTACTTGCATTTTTAGTAACAGACTCGGAGACTATCGAAAGTTGGACATACTTCCTGGAGATATTAGGGTCTAATTTCTACGGTTATGACACTCGATTCGTCATCATCTTTGATAGTAACAGTGGAATTATTAATACTGTACCTAACGTGTTTCCATTTGCAATCCATACGTTTTGTGCCTTCCACAAATCAAACAACATTAAAACTATCCTCGAAAGCAAGAGGATCGCATTTAGGATAGCAACAGAGGCCCTCACCAGCATTGATTTTGATAAACACATGAATGTTATCTGAAATACGGGTCCAATGGGTCTCCAATACATACTAGGTATTCCCAAGAAAACATGGTATACTCCATACATTCCAATGAGTAAGTAAGTTGTCATGCCCAATTGATCAACTTGTCATTTGTTATTTCAGGAATAGGCATTATTACATCATTTGCATACTTATTTTGTCATTTTTTGCCATTATTTGTCCTCATTTCATTATTATTCCTTTTGTAGTTGTTATGTTTCCATTTGTTATCAGTTTATTCTAATTTGGCATTTTATTTCAATTGTTTATCATTTGTTAATATACGGAGTGGCTCACACTAATCATGTCGAGAGTTGGAATAACATTATTTTGAAAGTGAGAGATCTCCCTATCCATGTGTTTATTAAGGAATTGCCTAGAATCTATTCGAAAATTTCCTACACGTATAGGGAGGAAGCTGAGATGAGTCAAGCTCACTTAATGCCATAGGATACAGATCACAGTAAGAGTAGAAAGTTTATGGCGGATTCACTAACCTGCAGAGTTCATACATCACGTCACCATTTTAAGATAACTAATTATGGCAGAATCGATTCAGTAAATATTAAAGATGGTACTTGTTCGTGTCATTGGTGGCAAACAATGAGGATACCGTGTGAGCATGGAGTACGCGCTCTCGGTCTTGCTAATGTTGATCCAACTATACGTGTCTCTGAGTACTTCACAAATGATACATACAGGGTTATTTATAAACCGATATGGATTCCTATTAGAGAAATTGAGCAGTGGAAAATTTTAAAAACTAATCCATGCGTTCGTGCTCCTATACCAATAGTTTGAGCTGGTCATCCCTGCACACAAAGGAAGAGAAGGGAAAAAAATGCCTGGTCTGGTCATCAAACAAAGATTTTGCTGTAGGTGTCGTCATTCTTGCAAGATTCTGCCAATCCCATCCGACGATAATACACGTCCAGCAATGGCACCATCTTTTACGATGAGCACTGAGTCTCTTATCATCCCTGATGAAGATGTTGCAATAAGTTTGCGTTGATGATTTTGGGTACTCTATGTATCATTTATTTGTATGATATTTATCATCAATTTTATTAAAATCATCATTTGTTTATTTTCATTATATCATTATTTATTTCTGAAATGTCATTGGTTTACAAAGAATTTCTTCTTTTTTTCCATTATATCATTATTTGCTTATGAACTGCCATTTGTGCAAAAAGAATTTCCCATTTATTTGTTTCTATTATATCATTGTTTGCTTCAGAACTGTCATTTATTCAGAAAGAATTTCTCATTTGCTTGTTTCCATTATATTATTGATTGCTTCAGAACTGTCATTTGTGCATAAAGAATTTCTCATTTGTTTGCTTCCATTATATTATTGCTTGCTTATGAACTGGCATTTGTTCACATAGAATTTCTCATTTGTTTTTTCCCATAATGTCATTATTTGCTAGTCTGAGCTGTCATCTATTTTGTTAAGTTTATTGTTAAATTTAACCCCCTTATATCATCATTTTCTTACGGAACTGTTATTGTTTTGTTTTCCTCAAATCAAACGAAAACCACTATTTGAAAGCAAAAAGTAAACAAAAGAGAACAAAATAAAACAAAACAAATGCTCATACAAGGCTAAAACAAGAAAAAACTAATAAAAGACTTAAAATAAACTAAAAACCAAAAAAGCCAAAACAAATGTTCATGACTCCTCACGTTTCGAGGATTCTTGATCGCACTCCATAGCCCGGATTTTCTTCTCGAGACAGCTAATCTTAGAAGCCGACTCCTCTCATAGTTTCTTTTGCTCATCCCGGTCCAACTTTACGGTACAGAACTGATCTTCCAAGAAGCACATATGAAACTTGAACTCTTCAAAATGTTCATCTTTATTTGCTATAACTTGATATAGTTCTTCCTTTATTTCATCGAACTCTCCTAATTTCTCCCTGAAGTCTTCATAATTCTCTTTCAACATTTGTTCCTTCTCACCAGAGACATTCTTCTCCATTAGGCATAATCTATTCAATCTATTGAAATATTGGTCACGCTGATCTTTATGCATCCCTTCCAACTCAAACCAATCGTAGGGAGTGTTCGAAGAGACATGGCTAAATCGAGTGGAGTGTGACATTTTTCTTGAGAAGTTGAAAAGAGTTTAGGGTTAGGGTTTGAATAGTTGAAGAGTTGAGAATAGTTGATTTGAGATTAGGGTTTATATAATGGGGAATTGAATGCACTAGGAAGGGACACGTATCAGGGATTACATGATGTTTAGGGAAAAATGTATTATTACTTCGGCACTGTAATTACTTGTTGTACACATAAGTTATAATCAATGAGAATTTAAACTGAGTTATCTAATCAAGTATTATTGCATGTTTCATCGACCAGTTATATGTTTAAGAGAATTTTGCATTTGTTTGTATCCTATTTATCATTTTTTTTTCTTTCATGAACTGTCATTGTTTTACAGATAATTTATCATTTGTCTTTTTAAATGTTATCATCAATATTGTTAAGTTTAACATTTATCTATCATTGTTCATAGAGCATTTATCATTTGTTTGGTTCCCTTATATCATTTTTTCTGATAGAACTTTTCAACAGTTTGTTTCCCTCATATTAGACAGAAATCACTATTTAAAAGCAAAAAGGCAAACGAAACAAAACAAAACAAATGTTCATACAAGGGAAACAATAACAAACAACAAAAGCTAAACTTAACATCAAACTAAAAACAAAATAATAAAAATGTTCACAACTCTTCACTTAAGGAATTCTGATTGCGTTCCATAGCCTTAATCTTCTACTTGAGACAGCTAATTTTACAGGCCGACTTCTCCCACAGTTTCTTGTGCTCATCCCGTTCCAACTTTAGAGCGCAGAGATGATCTTCCAAGAAGTAGATATGGAACTTGAACTCTTCAGAGCACTCTCTTTTCTTTTTTATAATTTTATCCTATTCGTATTCCATTTCATCGAGCTCCCCTAATTTCTCCTTAAACTATTTGTAATGCTCTTTCAGCAGTTGTACCTTATCATCGGAGACATCCTTCTCCATTAAGAAAATTCTATTCAACTTGAAGAGATATTCATCATCCTGTTCTTCCTTAATCCCTACTGCCTCAAGCCAATCTTGAGGGGTGCTGGAAGAGGAACGACTAAATCAAGTAGAGTGGGAGTGTGATATTTCTTGAGAAGTTGAAAATATTTAAGGGTTTGAATAGTCAAGAAGTTGAAAAACAAATATTAGGGTTAAGGGTTTGAATAGTTGAGACTTGAGAATATATAGCTGAAAAGAAAAGAGTTTAGGATTTTTATATTATACTTGGGAGAATTGTATTAGGACTTTGAATCACGCATGGCTGGGTTTAAAGTGGCGAGAACCACGTGGATGTTTTGGATAGATAACTTGTACTAAACTTAATCAAAGTTAACTTTAAGCTAAGTTGTCTAATCAAGTAATAAAGATTGACTTGTCACATCGACTGTATAGGAAAGATACTCTTGGAATTAAAATGGCTAATTTGACATTTGTTCTTACAAAGAGTATCATTTTAGTGTAGTTATTTGTCACCGTAAATTCAATGTCATCCTCCCATTACTATTTGTCATTTCTTTATAAATATATTGTCATTTTACTGTTGTGAATTATCAAGCATTACATACTTCCCTGTCAACGTGGATATTTTGGATAAATAGTTTGTTGTAAACATAATTAAAGTTAACTTTAAGCTAAGTTGTCAAAACCATGTAATAAAGATTGACTTGTCACACCGGCTGCAAAGGAACGAATCTGTTAGATTTAAAGCGGAGCATTTAGCATTTGTTGTGACCAACGGTATTTTAAAATGAAGGTTAAGTATCACCGTAAAAATATTGTACAGTGATAGTAGCTGCTCTCATTTCTTTATAAATTGCTTGTCATTTTCCTACTGTAAATTATTACCACCATAGAGTATTTAACTACATGACCTGCACACTTGCTTCTAGTTTACAAGTATTACATATTTTCCTACCAACGATGCATTCCCTTGTTTGCTGGTGCGGTAAAAATTATGATCTTCGTCTCTCACGCACAAGCCTCAACCCTAACTGTTAGTTTTATCAATGCGCTCATAAATTAGGTGGGTGTAGTTTTTGGGCGTGGGTAAATAAGGTAAAAAAGTGCGATTGTAGTCTCATTTGTAGAGTCTCTAAACTGCCCAGTAAGAGATTTTACCATTGCCCACAATACCATTGTCAGTTCAAAACTTGGTTTCGAGAATCCTCTACGCCCGATGATTCTAAAAGGCCACAATCATCAACGGCGGAAGAAATCCCAAATTCTGGTCAAGGGAACAATCAGATCTTGGATACTATTATATATAAAATTTACACTAAACTAAGGATCTTCGAGGTCATAATGGAGTTGTTACAAGATTTTTTGTCCAAATTAAAATCTATAGATCTTAACAAGTAGTCAAATATGTAGGAGTGAAGTGCATTATTATTTATCTTTAGTAACACTAATTTTTGGCTCTAGAATGTTAAACTCTTTAGGAACAAATGCTTAAAGGTAAAATACAAATAATAAATAAAGATAATCGGACTACAAATTCTACTTAACAACAACATTACATAAAATAGATAAATTTATGGTTCAAGACCGGACAACCTTTCCTCAATTAGATCTAACCTCTCCTCTAGTGATTCAACTATGTCAACAATGCGCTTAAGATTTGAATCTATGGTTGTAAGACTGACAGCTATCCTATTGCCAATGTCTTCGATAGCTCATTGAAGCTTCGTAAAGAAATCAAAAATCCTCCTTGAGAAGTCATCCTCCGTAGTTTGGCATTTCTCCCTTGCAGGCAGGTGGTTGTGTAGATGACATGGTCGGCCTGGATCCATTATGATTAATTTTGGAGTGGAACTTCATATATATAGAGTCTACTTTATATATAAGCAAAAACATAATAGCGTGACGTGTTAAATAATCTTTTCATCTCAGAACAACTTGACAAGATAGGAACAAAATAGCAAATTCTTTGAAAAGATAGTAGGAATCGATAATAATGATAAATGTTAAATCAAAAATGATAAAACATATATAACAAATAACAACATTTGGTAAGACCATGACATAAAATTACAAATGACAAAAAAGCAAAACCAAATGACTGGCGATTAATGGATCGATGACATGTATTTTATAAAATGACAAATACATTCAACTACATAGATACTACAATCATATCCAATGGGAACCTTCATGAATATCTGTTGTGGTTGTGGGGTTCCCTAGAACCAATGACTTTGGTCAAGATTATTGTGTTTGAATTAATTCTAATATTGAGAATTTAGAACTCATCATTAATAGAGGTATGGTATAAATTCTACTGTGGTTTATTCATCAAGTACTTAATTTATTCCATATCTTCTGCAACTATTCCATCTGTGACTACTCTGTGAAGAAGATGGTGACCACCAGACGCCAAGTGTACAAGGCCAGGGTTCTTGCCAAGGTGTAGGAGCTGCGACTTTGATACTTTGGGACCCAGTCCCTTGATCTTCCTACTCCCATTCAAGTACGTCCTACTTTCCATGGCATAACGTATAAAGAGGTGGAGGAGGCGGATGGCGATTATTATTAAATAGTTCACTTTCACTATATGGTGGTGTCGGAGCAGGGGGTGAGTGATGGTCTGCATCTTCTGGCAGAGGATACTGTTAGTGTGGCGGATGAAGCAGCTGGTGTACGTCAGATAAAGTCTTGCCGGTACCCTGAGCATAATCAATTTTCTTTCTCTGCTACTCGGAGGAAGAGATGGTGGTGGTGGTGGAGGAGACCGACCACCACTACCACCACCGAGGTGGTGGGGGATGTGAAATGTTTCAGTATGTAAACTGTATGAAAGTTCTGGAACTATGTTCTGTGATTATATTCGAGCTAATAAAATTTTCTTTTTTTGTGCCCAATAAGTATGAGTATTGTAATTTCGAACTAAAAATATTATCATAGCATGTTGATGATGATGATGATGGAAAATAATAGATAACAAATAACATATCAAATATAAATAATGACAAATCATATATAACAAATGACAAATGATATTTTCACAAGACAGATTAAAAGAGTAAATTTTTTGAAAAGATAGTAAGAAACAAAAATAATGATAAATTATGAATAGGAAATGACAAATCATATATAAAAAATGATAAATTATTAATTACAAATGACAAATCATAGGTTCTCGAATGAATATGTGTAAACTATGTAGGTTCCAGGAATGGTTCCCTGGGATGTTGGTTGGGAGAGTAATTGATGTCTTTGGCTATTGGGAGTTGTGATTCATTGGATTCAAATACTCCTTGGATTCAAATATAATAAATGACAAATCATATATAAAAAATGATACATCATGTATAACAAATGAAAAATCATATATAACGGATGACAAATAAATAATCATGTTTTTAAGTACAAATGTTGTCTACTTACAAACAAACACTTTATTATATCAAATAACTAAATAGACCAATTGACTTACATCAATTGTCTATCTACAAACCATATATAACGAACGATAAATCATATATAATGAATGACAAATTATAAATAATGAATGACAAATCAAATATAGCAAATGACACATCATATATAACGAATGACAAATTATATATAACAAATGATAAATCAAATATAAAGAATGACAAATTATATATAACGAATGATAAATCATGTATAACGGATGACAATTGAATAATCGTGTTTTTAAGTACAAATGTTGTCTACTTACAAACAAACACTTTATTATATCAAATAACTAAATAGACCAATTGACTTACATCAATTGTTTATCTACAAACCATATATAACGAATGACAAATCAAATATAACAAATGACAACTATGATTCCATACGTCATGCATTCTAATTGTGTTATTCCCCCATGCGTAACATTCTCATACCTGTACATGTTTCACACAAAAAAAATTGAACTGGATGATAACTATTACATTAAAAGGTGACAAAAGATTGTTAACAAATGACAAATGAGTTATAAGTAGATGATATATAATTTATAAAATGACAAATACATCCAACTAGGTAGACTATATTCTAACAAATGAAATATATGTCATATATGAATGGCAAAGAAGAAATAAAAATGAGAAAGATCATATAAATGAATGATATTCATAAATGTTTATAACTTTATAACAAAATGGATATGCATAAATTATACATTACAACAAAATAGATGTCAAAGTTTATAAATCTCCTTCGGCTCAACCCCCAGCCTCAATATATCATAAACAATTGTGTAACGATATTCATCACCGTCTATTAGACCTAGAAATCTCATCCCCCTTAGGATATTGTCCATAAAGACAAGCATATCGATCCTGTAGTCACTACTATTTAGCTGCATTAGACACTCCCCAAAACGAGTTGTCCATTTTGAGTTAATACCATAAGTATTTTCCACTGAACCAGTAGGTGCCCTACGATCAATAAATCTGCCCATATCAACATTTTTGAGAGGATTGTTGATAGCTGATCATGAATACGTTGGTGTCCAGGAGATATCTTCTTCTTATTCTTCTTTGCATTTGTAATTTTCACATCTACCAGAGAATCGTGGATACATTTTTTTCCCTTAAAGGACACAACACAAAGAACCCAGTGGTTATTATTGAGATTCCAGGGAAGAAGTATTAATTTCAAATTCATTACTTTAAAATCTCCTCGATCAAAGTAACGCGAAACTGTAGAATCCTATCCCATAGAAGTAATTTGTTCCCAAATTAATTTCTTCTACAATTTTATACCTTTTTGAGAGGAAATAATACGAGTGTAATGACCCGTATTTTTTATTTTTAATTAGTACTCTTTATATTTCAAATCTGCATATTCTTATTCTTTAACTTCCTCATATGTTCCTTTGCATCATACATCTGCACATTCTCCTATCCTTAATGCAACTATATTGTTCTTGGTACAAGGGTTGGTATGGATTCCTTTTTGGTAGAGTTTTGGTGGTTTGATGGTTTTGGTAGTTTGGGTTTGATTGTGTGGTGTGTATTCGGAGAGCGGTTTTTATATCCGAAAGGGGTTTTCCACTTCTCTCCATCGCATGGGTTATAGTATTTTTGATTCCGGACGTTTCTGGCATTTCCGATTTTCGTTCTAGGGTGGAGAAATAGGGATTAGCTACCTTTAATTTCTCAATACCTATCAGACCGTCGTCGGACTCCTTCCATCCATTTTATTCCTTCTGGTTAAGTTCTAGTCGTTAGATTCCTTTTCAGGGTTTTAGGAGTTCTTGTGGCCGTTCAGCGGTAGAAGTTGTGTTAGACCGTGGCAACTCTTTGTGGTGGTTGTTAGGGTGCTTCTAGTCTTCTGAGGGTCTTGGTGTTGTGTGTATGGTTCAGGAGGACCTCAGATTAGATTTCTCAGATTGTCGTTTGAACAAGTTTCCTAATCGTTCGAATGAATCTTTGTGTTTTCTGTCCATTTTCTGCGTCTTCTAGACGTTTCGGCCATTGGACAGAATTGTCGTTCGAACTAGTGGACAAACCTTCTGGAATTTGGCCCAAGACCTCTTAGTCGTTCGAACGATTTTCGAACGCGTTCGAACGACTTTCATTTGTTTCGACTACTTAAGTCTTTCTTCCTCATTTCTTTTGGTTGGTTTTTCTGTGAGACGCTGCTTAGGACGATTTGAGAGAGAGAAAGAGAGTTCTAGTGAGAGGACTCTTCACCCCCAATCATCTCCTCTCCTCCATTCATTACCTCCTCATCTTTATCATCATCCTCTCATCTCCCTAACCTAATCCCCTCACCTCAATACTCTTCACCCAATCTTCCCCATCGCTTGTAGATCCTTGTCGAGCTTCGCCGTGATCATCTATCCTATCCTCGGTAAGTGATTCTTGTTTCCCTTTCATCAATTTTGCTTGATTTGGCATAGGTTGATTTATAGGGCTTGATTTCTAGGGTTTGGGCTTTATTGTCGTTTCCTTAATTGTTTGGTGGATTGTTGTTCTAAGTGATTACGCTAGGTTATTCAGGCATTCCGTGGCCGTTCCGTGGATTCCGGGTTAGGTTTCCGAGTTGGGTTCTGAGTTGGATTTTCTGCAGGACTCGGGATGGTTATCAGGCGAGTTCATATTCCAACTTTACTAAGTTTCTTTACTAGTTCCAGTATTTTGTTTTAGAGAGTAGTATTAAACTTAGAGATGGGTTGTGTTTAACTATAGTTTAATTTAGAAATTATTCTGTTAGAATTGTTAACCTGTAGTTTAGGGTGATAACTTGATTCTGAAGTTGGTTTTGGTTCGTATGGGACCTGAATTAGTTAGTGGTTGGGTTGTAATTGATTCCGGAGTTGGTTTTGGCTTGTATGAGATCTGAGATTAGTTGGCGGTGGTTAGGCTAGCGTTCCCGTGGGTTGCCCAGGAATGCCCCCTCCAGCCTTAAGAGATTGTTAGTTTGGATATAGGCGGCGGCTAGGTTGTTGTTTCGGCTATGCAGAGTCGGTGCAATAGAGTCCCTATCGATCCTGTTTGGGTTGCCAGGTTAGCGGCAACTGTGTTGTTCTTGGGCACCGATTACACATAACAACTTAACACATTTTTTCACAACTTATAGAGATTGGATACACAAACACTCTGCTTCGTTTGACCTCCGACGGGATCCAAGGAGTCCGCGAGATCGGGTTAAAATACACAGGTGAGATTGGGAACAACATTATCATACCTAGCAAAACCACCGAGGAGTATGGATTGGTATGAGACAGAGTCTTGGTGATCCCAAACTTAGCCTCGTTGAGGTTGAAATTCCTTGAAATGTTTTGGACATGATGCTCCGCGGGTTTGATCCACCCATCTACAATGACCAAGTGCGACCATCCTAGCTTGGTCTAGCTTAAACAAATCGTACCAGTGTATCCCTTTACTGAATCTCTTTAAGATAGCTTTAGACGTTAGCTTTATCATTTTAGTATTAGGGGATATTTATGGGAATATCCCCGCTCATCATATCATATCATTGCATCTAGGATAAATATGGGATTATCCTAGTCAACACTTCACGTCATAGCATTGCATCATAATCATCATCTCCCTCATCTCATATTCTTAACTTTATTCCCTTTCCGAATCCACTCTATTCTCTCTCCGCATTAACTCTTTTCACCATTCTCTTATCAAGTCAATTCTCCTTTCCGTGTTGATTTCGTATTCATTAATGGCTACTGATTTTATTATTAGAATTGTTTAGTTACTTATTTCTTTATCGCACTCGTCTCTACTCTATTTCCAGTACCTGTTATTAGTAAGTTATTTAGTTTTGTTGGATTAGTGAGCTCGTTGTTTACTCACTCTCGCATTTAACATTTTTCAGAGGTTGAGTAGCTTGGACTGCCGCGCGGTTAGCCGGTCCTGAGACTGATTTTGCCGCTGCAGATTCTTTCAGTTCTAGATTTTGTAGGTGTTCTCAGTATTGTGTAGCTGAGTTCATATTCGAGATGTTGTATTTCATTCCACATGATATGTGTATATTTATGTTTTTTGCTTCCGCATTATATTGTTATATTGTTGCATTGTTATTTCTTCACTCTGATGATTATTGTTATATGTGAATAACCGAGCCAAAATTTTGTCTACGGCTTGGCTATTTGTGGGGTAGAATCTTTGGATTCCCCGACCTGCACTACTTAGAGTCTAGTAATTAGTCAAGCTACCGATTACTGGATTTTGAGGTATGACAACAAGTCCAGACACGGTAAGCCCTGCCTATAATTTGACTCGAATAGACATCCATCAATAAAATCTTTTCTTTAGTTTTACGGGCACGATATTGTGAATCAAAATATTGAATCAGGGCTTTAATGTAAATATTAATGACTTGAATAGAAAAAGACAATGACAAATTATATACCACAAATGATAAAGTTCAGAAATACAAATGACAACAGCATCAAAACAAATAATGAAGTTCAAGGAAAATAAATTTTGTATAAAGAAATGCCAAAGTGCAATGAAAAAAGGACAGACTATTTGAAAACAAATAATATAAATTCTTGAACAAATGATAGTTTAAAAAAAAATGACGTATATGACAGGGATAACCTAATAAATGACAGAGAAAAATAAATAAATGATATAAATACTTCATTTTCCAACCATTGGTTTAGATGTAAGGTGTAATGAGCATTAAGGCAAATAGTTTTTTCACCTATCCTCCTATAGGTACTCGTGTTGTAGTCCTTAGCTTCAGGAGATAATTCATCCTTCTTCAGTAACCAAACTTGGCCCACCGGTTTTTATCATCATAGAAAATGAGTCTTTTAATAAAAGATTAAAATAATGCACCAGGAAGAAGCTTTTCAAGGTGACTATGCAATAGGTTCATTTCAATAACAAATTTCGTGGATCTCTCAGTAATATCTTCGTCGGTAAGTTTATGCCTCATCTTTAAGGTGGCATCCACTTCTGACTCCATTAAAACAAGCTGGAACAAATATGTCATTAAATAAGGAAATGAAATATAAATGTGCATATTACATAAGAATGAGTAATAAACCAGTTGTTTGGTTTAAAAGTACTTCATACAATATTGGTCTGGTCAACATCCATTTCTTTTATTATTTTTACAAGGTCTGGTTTTTCTGTGAAGTTCCATCATCATCATTATTGTCTTCAAGTACCTCCTCTTTACTCTATTCATCGACAGATTAACTAGTTGTTTGGTCTACACTAGTCTGTAAATAAACGTACTGCAAATGATAAGAGTGAAACAAGATATGGGAAAATAAATAGAAGAAAATGAGAAGTTACCAGCAAACAAATGATAAGTTACCTAATTAGCTTCATCAACAAATTCCTTTTTGTCAAAGAGTACTTCATCAGTTTTTACTACCTCTGCAACCTTTATAGTCTGTACAACAAATGGTAAAGAAGAAGAAACAAATTAAAAATGGTATGGAGATATGATGTTAATATTATGGATAGCTCAATACAAACAAATATTAGGTAAATACCTCATTGGCTTCTTCCACTACGTACATCTTTTTTTCTATCATAAGACACCATTACAGTTGGTTGTTCTGAATCCTCCATCTGTAAAATAGGATATACATACTACGAATAGTAAAATTAAATGAACAAACAACAGGGTAGCAATAAATATGATAGATAACACAAATCAAATGTTAGATAAATACCTCTTGAACTTTATCTTCTTCAGCAACTTGAGGTTTCTCTTCTTTAGCAAATTTAACTTTCTCCTCGCCATCTTTCTCATCATCATCATTTTTCCCATCTTCATCATATTTCTCATTACCCTTATTCCATTTCGCATACAACAAATAAAATAAAAAAAGACTTCAGAACAAATGAAAGTTATAGAAAATATAATGACAAAGACATTTGAACAAATGACAGACTTCTGACAAAATGACAAAGTTCATAAAGTAAATGTCAATTTTCTAAAAATAAATGTCAAATAAAATCAAATAAATGATAAGAAGTCATAAACGGATAATACCTTTAGACAGTTACCACTATATTCAGACGATATCGCTTCCAAATTTACTTCCCTCTCAACTTAAACTTCATCATGTACCATTAAATCTTTTACCACCTCCAATCCCTCTTCAGGGGTTACTTGTTGAATTAAATTTTCTACAGTTGATTTAATTTCATCAAGTTCTGGGAATTCTGCATGTCTCTTCCTTGGCGCTCTATCACCCAAGCCCTTCTTTGGGATCTTGGGGATTAAGTTTTTCAATTAGATCAGTAGGACATGATCTAATAGTTCATCAATGAGAGCTTTTTTCTTTGTGCCTTTAACTTGTTCTTCAGTGGCGCATCAGTTTTTTCTGTCTTCTTGTTCTTCTTGTTGACATTAGTCTTGCATTTCTTTCCATGTTCTTCTTTTTCCTTCTCCCTTTCTCCCTTACCTTTTTTTTCTCTTCAATCTTTTGATTTTTTTGTTAGAGCTATTTTTGCCAGGTTCTCGACTCTGCCTTCTTCCTTTTCCCATCTTCTTTCCCATTACCTTCTTCTTCTTGCTTGTGTTTTGCAGTTTTCTTAGGAGTAGAGAACTGGTACTGCCCAATGAATAGAGTACCATCTCCAAGTGGTAGAGTATTATCTCTAACTATAGACATCAAAATTAGTTCTAACATTTTACCATAGTTCTGATATATTTTACCATGGTCCTCCAACTGAAAGCATACCTTAACCACTACAGATCTGATCTCAGTGGCAGAAGAACTGTTGCCAATTACAGTGCACCGACTACAGGTGGTTCGATTGCAGGCGTATCGCCGATTGCGAGTGCCTCGATGTGATTTCTCTGAAATATTCAAAAAGATGACGATGACAAAAAGCAATTTAGAAATAACAGAAAAAAGTCTAACAATGACAATATGCATAAAACAGATGACAAAAAGAGACTTAATAATAAAAGGGGAAATGACAGATAAAGAAATCAAACAAATGACAAGAAGAGGATAAAAAATGCCAAACCTAAGCAAATAAAATGATACGACACCTAAATTAAATGACAAGGAAGCAATAAAATGAATCATTCATACAAAGAATGGAAGATTACCATAGCCTCTTACACAAGTTTTTGTTGCATGTCAGTCTCAGACGCCTTTATAGTTATTACAAGCAAGTTAGGGTTAGCAAAAAACTTTTTAAACGTCATAATTTGGTGAGGCTTAAAGGATGTCATCCTCCATCCTTGTAGCTTAGGGAACAAATGTTTAGATTCATGAATTCTTGGAAACATTAGGCAAGGAATAGAGAGGAAATTCTATATCATTAAAATCCAGGTACATCTGTGCAGTGATAAATCTTTTTTTGATTTTTTATCAACGGCTGATCGATATTTGGCAAACTCTACTATTTAACTCCACAAGAAACTATAGACTTGCTCGCCCCAGAAAAATCTGTTGAACTCTACTAGATAATCTACCAGATCAATATATTTTACCTCAACATTTCTCCCCTTGTTCGGGAGGAGAAAGAATAGTATAATTTTTAACAAATTTAATCTAAGAACTTCGTCTGCAAAACAAAATCACACACGGCTAAGAATAAGAATGGGTAAAAAAATGCCAAAAAAATACAATGTAATGATAAGAACCTTAGAAAATAATGACCCAAAAATGATAAATACAATACAAAAAAATTGGGGTGACAAATACAATGAAGAATGATGATAAAGTAGACCAAACAAATGACAAATTATAACCATACCATGATGTCTTTCCAACTTTGCCTGTTTTAAATCCCCATCAATTTCCTTCAACCCATATGTATTCTTCTTTTTGGGGAATCGCCTTATTCTGAAATTCGTTATATGCTTAAGATCAACAAATAAAAACTCATCTGTAATAGGAGAGACACGTAGCCCCAAAATCAAGCAAACATTAATGGGCTTCATCTGAATTATTGTCCCCCCAAATTGGAACTTCATATCACCAAGATGGCGATCGAATATTTTTACCACCAATGTCTACATCATTGCTATTTGATCAATCAGTAGTAACGGTGTAAAGCAGGTGGTACAAAGAGCACCCTTCTCTTCTTCAGGCAGAGCAACAAATATTTTGTGAATCCTCACACTTATACACTGAGAGGTATAATTTTTAGCATTAGAGGTGCCTTTCATGGCTCCACCCTCCTGCATTTGGTTCTCTTCATCAAATTGCTCATTCACTTCTTTATCAGACTTCATTGTGAAAGAAAAAATAGACTTTAATCAAATACTTAGAGGCAGTAGTTAACCAGACTTTAATCAAGCACTTGGTAGGCAGTAGTCACACAGAAGATTTTCTATGAAAATAACACTAAAATCGCACACACACAATATGTATAATCACGATAATTGAGAGAAAATGGTTTGTGCGGCCGGGACAGTTTTTACGGTTGTAAATCACACACACGATGTATAGAATCGAGACAATTTTTGTGGTCTTTACAGTCATTGTGTAAGAAGAAAGTATTTGAGGAATGGAGATGGTTTTTGACATTAAAAGCCAGACAAACTCGTGTGAATCGCACATGTTACCTAACCCTAAACAACACTAAACAAATGCCAAATAATAGAACTGATGGTGACAGTATATGTCATACACGTCTTCAAATGTAATGACGTGAGTACATCAAGGAATTAAATTTGGACATGTGGCGTGATAATAAATTTTTAAATGATTTGAATTTTTTATTATTATTATTGAGGAAGTGACATTCGTACTTGTGGAGCCCACAACCTTACTTGTAGCCTTACATGTGGAGCCCACGGCCTATAAACCAACTGTAATATTCAAGCAGTTAATATTTTTTTGTACAAATGGAAAAGTTAGCATAAAGTAAATGACAAAGAAGACTGAACAAATGGGAAAATCAGTATTGATAATGACAACTAACTATAACCAAATGTCATAAGTCTCTGAAAGAATGCTAGAGTTTTACTAAATAAATGGCATAGTTTGGTTGGCAGCAGCCGCACAGACGATTTGCCATCATTTGTTCCATGAGTAAAGTAGAGTAGAGTACCATCTACAGGAGTAGAGTACCATCATTTCCTCAATGCCCAAGAAGTACCAGACTTTAATCAAACACTTGGTAGGCAGTAGTCACACAAACGGTTTGTGACAAATAATCGGGACAGTTTTTGTGATCAAGTAAGAAGAAGAAACTGTTCGATGAATCGGGATCGCATTTGGTGCCAAAAACCAGATGAACTACTGTGAACCGCACGTGATACATAACCATAAACGATGGGAAATAGTAACAGAATTGGTGACAGAGTCTGCCTTCTTATAAATAACAAATCTGGTACAAGGCAGGATAAACTATCCCAAAACAAATGATAAATAATGTATGAGACGATGGCAGTGTCTGCCTTACACGTACATCGAGGAATTAAATTTAAACACACATGGCATAATAATACATTTTTAAATGATTAAAAAAAATTATTATTATTTCATAAGAGACATTTATACTTGTGGATCCCACGTGCTTGTAAAAAATAGGTGACATTTTGAAACATGTAACATTTTATTGAACAAATGACAACGTCATGTTGTACAAATGACATCCAATACTGAACAAATATGAAACTTACAGGAATATAAATGACAGATATCTGAGAAAATGATAAAGTTTTGGGGAAAAAATTGACAAATATTCCTTAACAAATGACATTGATTGTTGGTGTTATGATGACAACATTTTTCTTAACAAATGATAAAGAACAAATGGTAATAACACGTGGCTTGATATAATAGTTTTAAATGAGTTTTATAATTTTTTATTATTTTGGATGTGACATTCGTACTTGTGGAGCCCAAAAACAGGTTGTTGTCTGCTGTAATATTACAACTTTAGTAGGGGCAAAATTAGATTTTCTTCTTGCCAGTATCGATTTTGGAATTTATTGTTCCCTGGGTCTGATTTTGTAAAGTTTGCATAAAGTAGTATTTATTCTCATAACTTTCGTTGTTTTTTTCCTTAACGACCCAACTTTTTACGTACAACATAGGCCATAATTACTTTCTCGAGCCAACTTTTACAACATAGAACATTGTTCTCCCTTTAAGGGCCTATTTGTTTTTCGGTCAACCCTATGAAGTGGTGAGAAGAATAGTTAACTTCCCAGTTTTGGTGAGAAGAGAAGTAAACTTCCCAGTTTTTGGCCAAACAAACAAAAACAACCAACCATCTTCTCTCCTCTTCTCTTCCACACCAAATCGAGTTCGCTCCGCCATTCACCTTTGTGTTGCCTCTCCCCAGCACTTCACACAACCCCCGACAGCTCCCCAAACCCCTCTACCACTCATTGCTACTGCATGGGCCTACCCCTCGACCTTACCAAAATCGAGCTATCTCCACATGACTTCAATAGTCAACATTGCCACCTACTCCCCGAACTGATGAAAAACGTGTGTCGAGCTCAAACAAAAAAGCCTGAACAAGTCAAAGCCACATGTCTCTCATGAACTTAACAGTTACTCAGTTAACCACCACTAGCCACATTGTTCGGAGAACGTACTTCTGCATGATGAAGAACTGCAGAGAAGGCCTATATAAAGAAAAAGTTCCAGAAGAGACATGGACCCAAAAAATATATGAAAAATCACCAAGAAAACTACATTTTCTAGATTCTCAAAAGCTTCTTATTCACAAGATCAAACATTTTTAAGTTAAGAGATCACTTGTAATAAGATATCAGCCTCAAGCAATAAAAATCACTATTACAAAAACCTTCAATTAGAGGTCATGGATTTTTACCTATTTAAAGGTTTTACAGGCTAAATCACCTATGTTATTTCTTGTTTTCTATCAAATTTTTATCAAAGGTACATTGGTGTAAGAGCTAATTCCAAGCCACTTCGAGCTTACGGAATTAAGCCATTACATTTGGCGCCGCCTGTGGGAAAGAGCTAATTCCAAGGCATACTTTTCTTCTACTACAAATTTCAATCATGGTCACTTCTAGATGACCAACAACCAAAATCAAGCTCGGTCTTTCAGTTAAGCCGGAACAACTTACAGAGCAAAGGGCAAATCTCAACACTGAAATAAAGAAGCACAATTAGCTCAAATGTCAATTAACTCTTGACCGAGATCTCCGTGAGAAAAAGCTCGATGCCAAACAACAAGATCGCTTAACAATGCTTAAATGACATGAAGACCATATGACAACAATGTAGACTGCTTTGCAAGCTTTGCAAAATACTTAACAGGCTCCTTGAACAAGAGATCGCTATCAATTGCCAGAAGCCTCCCATGTTTCTGCACGGGAAAGGTTGGGACCTCGATGAGCCATCAGTAAAGTTATTTCCAAAAATATTTACCATGAACCTCAACCTTCCATTTATTTGGGTGGTAAAGTTCACTCTGAGATCAGTCGAGGTCACCGATTTTCCATACGTCAAGAGAAAGGGCAGCGATCTCAACCTCGATTTCCAGCATGAGATCATTTGAGTGAAAGTACTAGTACTTCCAATCCATAACCTCCTCATCAAGCCACTCAACCGATACATCATTATGTCATAAAAGATCATATAGATCAGCGTATTAAGGAGTTGATTGAAGCATAAGTTATGGGCACTACCGACGACCTTACCAAGTTACAAGGAAGTCCAATTGCCAAAAAACTATCCGATATGGAAATACCGAAAGGTTTCCATACTTCGAAAATTCGCAAACACAAGGGTACTAACCAAAAAGAGCACATTCAACAATACCGTAATTTATTGGGGTTGTACTCCAATCTCAACTACATTTTTTATTCTCTATTCGGCACAATTCTACAAGAGGAACCGTTCCGATGGTTTCACTCTCTACCTGAAGACTCCATATACACATTCGGCCAGCTGCATAAACAATTCATCAAGACATATGCTCACAATAGAAATAAAGAATAAAATGTGTATTCTCTTATCAGTCTCAAACAGTCACAGGGAGAGAAGCTCGAGGCCTTTGCAAAGAAGTTTCTGGAACTCATGCGTAAAGTAGACAATCTCCATCAGAAAACCGTTATAACTGCTTTCACCAATGCGCTCCAGCCCGACTACAAAACCAAAGAACGCCTCTTCCTCAACAAACCTGTGACTTTGGAAGATATGATCACCAAGATCAAAAGATAAGTCGACCTGGAAAGGATGATGTTTGAAAGCCATAAATCTACTAAATCTGTCCTTACCATGAAAGGTCCATCCACATATTGAAGCACTGAACCAAAGGAGGATCAGGGTGACCAAAAGCGCTCCAAAGGGAGCACTGGCAACCCTCCGAAAGGCGGTTCACAAATCAAACTGGTCCTCCCGAAGATGAATGTTCGAATCTCCACAATTTTTCCAAACCTCTCAAAGGATAACCTCTACTGTCTCTCTCAACCATTAAAACAAATCAATAACCGACCGTACTGCATGTATCATAAGGTAAACCATCATTCTACTGACAATTGCAATACTTTATAGAGGTTGTTGGAATACATTTTCAAGGAGGTTATTCAAATATATTATTAACCTAGAATTATACAAAGATGGAAACTATAAGAAGTAGCTTAAAGTTGTCCAGGTCGAAGATCAAGCTGAGGAGAAACATCTTTACCATATGTGCCACAACAATATGATTGAAATAAATCAGAACACCAACTCTAACAGATTCAGGCGTAGGAGACTATCAGAATGCTACGATCTCACACTTTAAGATAAAAAGGCAAGCTTTGCCTGAGTCGAGCAATCGCTGGCTTGGGATCTCATTCAAAGATTGCGATACTAGCCATGCCAAATTTCCCTATCATGATACGTTAGTCATAATGCTTAAGATGAAGAAGTTTGTCATGCACACAATGATGATCGATACTAGCAGCAGTATTGAGATTCTCTTTCAGAGTACTATCGACCAAATAGGATTGGTCGATCAAGTTATTCAAAGCGACACCTATATCAGTGGATTCAATGGTTCTAAAGAGGAGCGACTAGGCAAGATCATCTTACCTATTACTGCAAGGCCAGCCACCATCGACATCATCTTCTACGTCATCAACGCCAAATCTCATTATCTCGGGTTTATGGGCCGCTGCTGGATTCACAACATGGAAGTAATCACTTCCACCTATCATCAAGTATTCTGCTTCAAACACAATGACGGTATCTATGAGATGAGGGGTAGTCAAATGCTTTCTCGGGCTAACAAAAATACCGTTTGTGCTATTCTAGATACCTCTGACATATATGTTACATAACAATTACAGAAAGCTGATCACCTCGATGGTCCGCCTTCCACGGAGGAGCCCACCGAATACATCAACTTTGATGGACCTAGTAGAGGTACTTTCATTGATACTAAGTTGGTTCAGCAGGAAAAAGATACTCTCATTCAGTTCTTGTGACTAAATCGAGACATTTTTGTGTGGTCTTTCGAAGAGATGCCTGGGGTCGATCCGGCCAAGGCATGTCACAAATTGGTCATCAACATCAATGATACGGTGGTCAAAAAGAAATAGTGACAACTATCACCTCAACTTCGAGTTGAAGTTAACATGGAGATCGATAAATTGATCAAAGTGGAATTCATTCGAGAAACAAAATATCCAGATTGGATATCCAACATCGTCGTTATCCCTAAGAAGAACATAAAAGTCTGAGTTTGAGAAGATTTTACCGATCTAAACATACATACTCCAAAGGACAGTTTCCTTCTTCCCAATATTTATCAGATCCTTGATTCCACAGCAGGTCACAAACTTCTATCTATGATGGACGCTACTTCTGGTTGCAATCAAATTCCACTCTTGGAAGAAGATCAAGAAAATGCCACTTTCATCACTGAAAGTGGACTTTACTGCTACAAAGTCATACCCTTCAGACTCAAAAATGCAAGCGCAACTTATTAATGGTTGATGACTACTATGTTAAAAGCACATCTTGAGAAAGTCGTGGAAGTCTACATTGACAATCTCTTATGTAAGAACATACAGTCTACCAACCACATTTCAGATCTCAACACCATATTCAACATTCTTCGCTATTAGAAGATGTCAGTTCAGAGTACATTCGGTTGATTTCTAGGCCACCTCATCAACAAGAAAGGGAAGGCTGATCCAGATCAGATTTGGGCTCTCCTCGACATGCCATCTCCAAAAATGATGAAAGATGTTCAGAAACTTATTGGCAAGATTGTTGCTATCAACTGATTCGTTCCAAACGTGGAAAAGATCAGCCAAACAAAGAGATCCAATGGACATCAGAATGCAATGCAGCTTTTCAGGATCTCAAAACCTATTTAGGGAGGTCTCCCATAATGAGCACCTCAATAGATAATGAAGAACTTATTATCTACCAAGCAGTCACAGATACTTCACTCAGCTCAGTTCTCAATCGACTTGAAGAGAAAATTAAGAAACCAGTCTACATCATCAGTAAAACCCTCACTCCAACAAAAGCGAGGTACTTTAAAATTGAGAAACTTCTTCTCACTCATGTTTACACTTTACAAAAGCTCAAGCACTACATCCAAGCTCATTCAGTTAAAGTCATGGCGAACTACCCCCTTCGGGAAGTTCTATGCAAAAAAGAAAAATCAAGTAGAGTGCAATAATGGTCAGTCAGTTTGGGAGAACATGATATCAAGTTTGAACTATGTCATTGTAAAAAGGGTCAGGCTGCTTTCGATTTCCTAGAGGATTTTTCAGTGGAAGATCCGGAGTGGGAGGAACACGATCCTGACCTTGTAGAGGAAGTTATAAAAGATCCGCCCCCCAAAGTATTTGACGAGCGATCTGAATGGATTATAAGAAAAGGGTAGAGACTTCTTACAGATGAATCAGTAGGACCCACAGGGTCAGGAATTGTAATTGTATTGATTATACCTTTCAACGAAAGAATTGAGAAATCAATCCGCTTAGATTTTGAGGCCTCAAACAATGTTTTCGAATACGAAGCACTCATTCACGGACACGACCTCACTCTTGAGCTCAGTATCCCATAACGCTCAGTATAGACAAATTTAATACTCATCGTCCACCATTACTCTGAGCAATACAAGAAAAATGGCAAGATGATCGAATACGCAGCCCTTATTGCAGATAGGATGAGCAAGTTTGCGCAAGTAACTCTCGATTATCTTCCTCGAGGTGAAAATAGACACGCCGATTCCTTGGCATATCTTGCTAGGGTATTGGGAACAAAAGATCGATATCATCAGATCGAGGTAATTTCAACCCCCAGCATTGATCATATTTTGTATGTACGATCAATATTAGGGGCGATAAAGGGGAAGACGATAATTGGCGAAAGCCTTTCTTAGTCTATCTCGGTATCGACAAAAAATATGAAGGACTACTTCTAGCAGATCCAAAGGAACACCGAAGGTTGATCAACAACTCAAAGCGCTACACAAATCAAAATGGTGCCTTATACCGCCGTTCAGTCATGGGGCCTTACCTCAAGTGCATCTCCAAACATAAAGCAAATGAGATACTCCGCGAATTACATGAAGGGACTTAGGGCACTCATGTCGCAGGTCGACCACTAGCAAGCAGCCCGACATGTGCAAGCAAGCTGAAAAATACTCACATAAATGTGATACCTGTCAATGACATGGACAGATGAAATGCATCCCCGCGCTCGAACTCCATGTAAGCAAAGTGTTCTGGCCATTCAAATGATGGGCGCTCGATCTTGTCGGCAAATTTCCTAATTCTCCAGGTAACCGTCGCCACCTACTCATAGCTACCGATTATTTTACATAATAGGTAGAAGCAGTTCATCTCTGTCGAACAAGAGAAGAAGAAGTCATCTCTATTATCTGGGAATAGATCACCACTTGGTTTGGGTGCCCCTACTTAATTTATATCGATAACGGACCCCTATTTGTTAGAGAAAAAGTCATAGTTTTCCTCAACCAACGCAATATCATCCACTCACCATCTAATCCCTACTACCCTCAAGGCAATGGCCAAGCCAAAATTACCAACATCCAGTTAGAGATCACGAGCTAACTGATGAAGAAAATGAGTTTGAATTGGCTTACATCCTGAATTGGATCGATGAAATTAGGGAACGTGAAATTACGAGTCGCCTGAGACTAACCAATTTTGATAATTTTAGGTCTAAATCGAAAGATCCTAAAACCTCTAAACTAATGATCAAGACTTAACCAAGTTCAAGTCGATACGATTATCTAATGTCAAGCAAGCAATAGAAATTAAAAACAAAGCAAAGATTTTTAACCCTGTGGGAAACCTTTCTCAGGAGAAATACCCACAGGTCGCTATCGAGTCACTCGATAGCTAAACAATCAGCTATTGAAAAAGAATTACAAGAATTTAATCACTTACAAACTCGATAAGCATTCCCATGGTTATCTCTCTTTCAATGAATCTTCTTGCAATCAATTTCACGTTCTTGCAACGTCTCGCTCCAATCTCACGTCGAAGCTCCTATTCTTAAATCTCTTAAGTTCTTCAATTTAGTTCTTCAATGCATGACAAATATTTCTTGATCAATTGACTAATTCAAGATTGAGTGATTTGATCCACTCTTGAATCTCACAAAGATCGATCTCTCTTTACTCTTCACAATCAAGCCTAAAAAAAATAGGTTTTTCGAGAAGTGAAAAATTAAATAGGGCAAGTATATCTTAAATAATAAAATAGAAAACACGGGCTCTGTTCGAATAAAAATCAATCTATTCGAACAGAAGTCTATCAGGTGAAGGTTATTCGAACAACAACTATTCTATTCGAACAGAGAAGTAACTGTTGAAAGTTATTCGAACAACAAGCAGTCTATTCGAAAATAAATGCAACTGTTGAAAGTTATTCGGTCAAAAGTAATTCAATTCAAATACAATTCTACCTGTTGCAACATATTCGAACAATATTAAAGGTTATTCGAATACAACTTCTATTTTCTATAAATAGACATTCTTATTACTTTTTCATACTCTGTAAAATATAGCGGCTTAACTTTTTAGAACAAAGAGTTAGAAATCTACTTACCTGTTCAGAGACAGTCAGTCCAGCTGTAGTTGCTCCACGTGCATTCACTGACGCCGGATAACAACGAGATAATGCTGACGCCTACTCTAGACACTAAATGAAACAAACTCTAGAATTAGATGTTTCAATCTCCCCCTTTGATTCATTTTATGTCAAAACAAGAATTATATATAATAACTTAAAGAATACAGACTCGATGGACTGACCCACTCTCAGAACATCCATACTCAAGAGTCTAGCCTCTGAAATCCCAGCACACTAAACAAGCTATATCATGTACCCGTTCAAATTTAAAATAAGGAATTCAGAGAATAAGAAAAACTTACCTGATTTACCTGTCATAAACATCTCCCCCCCTTTTTAACACAGAAGAACAAAGGGTAAACAAGCAAAAAGAGAGAATATAACAGTTATAAACAAGGAAATATCATGGAATAGCAAGAGTCTGATAGATTATCCATGCAAAAATAAACTGTTAATACATAACAAAGTCAAATAGTGTAACTACATCTAATAGACAGACAATAAAAAGAGCAGATGTAAAAAATGCCACTGAGAAAACAAAAACATAGAGCTAACACGCTAAAATGCAAAAGTGAGACCCAAAATCACACTTAACCTAATACCCCCCATATGTATCTGTATCTGCGGCAGGCGGACCACTCGACGAGCCGTGTACTATACTGCTCAATCCATCCACAAAAGTCTGAAGTCGACCGATGTCTGAGTGTCCATGCTAACAAAACGAGTCTCCATAAATGTATACATAGAGGCAAAATCATGTGGAACTAATCCAGTAGGAACAGATGGAGAAATACCAGGTACAAATATAGTCACGGTCCGGGAAGTAGAAGGTCTAGCAGTTCGTCTAGCAGATACAGTCTCAGCCCTCAACTCCTCTACATCCCCGTCAGACTCAGACTCCATCTCTACAATCATGTATTTTCTGCTCTTCTCCCAATACAGAGCATTAATAACGTCGTTCTTCGCATCAACCTCTTCATCAGAACGAATAACATACCCCTTATCAATCAGAAGCTGAGAGATGAATCTGCCATAAGGCAAAGTTCGTGTCTGATGATCCGGGTTTGCCGTGGTAAACATCTCATGCATGATAACAAGAACCAAGTCAACACTGAGTCCCATAGTATAAAGATATACGAGATAAAACATATTTCCCACCAGAACATTCTTATTCCCCTTTTGGGGAATGATGTTCCTATGAGCCACCATATGGAAAAGGCAGATTGCTGGATCCAGATTCTTGCGCTGAAGATATGGACCACTCTTCTTTCCAGCACATAGAAGTTCCTCCTCCATCACCTCCTTGGGAGGAAACTCAGTAAGAACTGGAGGCCACATCAAATAATTCACATCGGGATTGTCAGAATCCCGAAGACCAAAAGCTTTCCGAACATCATCAGAATCTATATCGAAAACAGACCCATCGATGGACACACTGAAGGTCATATTAATACCCGTGCCATGCATAACCCGTAAAGAAGCATAAAAGAGTCGCACCAACCGAGGGTAACAGGGCAACTGCGGTTCCAAAATCTCAGTCCAATCACGTGCATCAAAAAAACAAAAAATTGAGGAGATGTCCAGATAGTTCACACTCAACTCCTCTCTATCTAGAGTTACCTCTTTCTGATATCCTCTAAACTTAAACCCTGATTTTGGGGTGGACCAATGAGGAGGATCATTTCCTGCACTAGACCCCCCAACTCTACGAGCTCCTTCTCTTCGAAAGCCTAGAGAGTTAATGTGTGGTGGACCCGTCCGAGCACCGCTAGTCGGCCGTCCCCTTTTCAATTTTACTCGAGTTGGGAACAATAGGTCCCTCCTGAGGACGTTTTATTCTTACCATAGAAGATATAACAAAATAATACAATCCGCTATAAATAACAGAAACCCCAACAATCTCCTCAAAACACCTACAAGAAAATCACCACTTTCCCCAAACTCAACCCACACGGTTAAGCAGGGGAACCCCAATAAACAAACACACAAATAATTCTTCACCACCACAGTTAAACAATCACCAAACAATCAACCAAAAAATTTGTAAGCAATCACAACACCCTATAATTGCCAAGTGACAGTTCCAATTGCATATGAACACAACCCAAATAAAAGTATTGTTCCACTACAAGAGGCCCAAATCCAAAGCTAACCTACTGTACCAATTCAAAATAAACAACTCCAATTTGACAGAATTAGATCCCAAATAACAAGAGCACCTCTAATTTTATTGTTACAATTCGCAAACAACAAACCAAATCCAAAGCACTAAATTGACAAAATTAAGCACCAAACTGAAATGTGAGAGTGTAGAGTGATGACAACACAGCAAAAAATCATCCTTGAATTCGAAATCAATGCAAGCCCTAGGTGATGTGTCCGAGTACAATCGCTCGAAGTGAGCAACCCCAAACTCGCGAGAATGAATGCTCGGTAATACAAACAATGGAATTCGAGCAAACAAACACAAGAAAGGAAGGATTCGAGAGAGAGATAGACAGTGCCAAGTTTACTCAACTAGGAGTGGGAGAAGAGAATAAAAGAAAAGAGCTGGTTTTTATAATAAAAAAAACAAATTTGGCTAAATGTATTCAAACAACAAAATTTGCATTCGAATAAACAAGTATCTGTTAAAAAATGTTCGAACAACAAAAGTTGTATTCGAATAAACAAGTACCTGCTTAATAATATTCGAACAAAAAAAATTGTATTCGAATAAACAAGAATCTGCTTGAAAATATTCGAAAAACAAAAGTTGTATTCGAATAAACATTAGCACTGATAAAACGAAACGAAACGAAATGCAACAAAACCGAGAGAGAAAAAATTAAAGAAATAAATACTAAGTAAGCAATACTCCCCCTGTCTATGCTAGATCAGAAACTAATCACAAGCTATAGGAATATCAGATAGGAAATCATTCAATAGAAAATCCATACATAATAAGTATTTACTCAGAGTGTGTGTGTGTGTATGCGCAGTCAATGTAAAACAGTACCATGCATTCAATAGACCCAACATTCAAAAATAAAATACTATAAAGAAAGTTGTTTCAACTTAGGCCTCTCATCGGTGGTCTCTCGAAAGTACTGAGAATTGACTAGCTAACACTCTATGTGAAATATGAATATGAATAATATGCAAAGAAAGACTCATATTTCATCAAATAAGCAGCGCACTGTGAGCTGGAAGATCTCATGAACAGGAAATCAATTGCCAGTAATGGTGTCAAGTTAATTAATACAGACTCCATATCTCTCATCCCCACTAAACTAGCTGTGTTAAACTCAAGATCAAACAGGTCTTGTAAAGGTTATAATGAAGGTACAGGTAGGCATATGACAGAGTAGATGTTTTGTTGGCATTCTGAGACTGCAGTTACACTAACGCCCCTTCTCACCTGAAACCAAATTTAATTTCTACCATTCTTTATCTTATTGAGTATACATGTATCAGAACACTTCTTCCTCTATTTCTTGTCCCCCTCCCTTATTTTTCTTTTTTTTTAAGATATGGGGGAATACAATCTAAACTTTCTTTCAGCTTTTCTAACCCCCCTGTTATATGTTTTCACTGAAAAGTCTCAGAACAAACGGGTACATGAATAGAGGATTTTTGGTAGAAAAACGAAAGGCTTATTTTCCGGCACAAAGGGCTACAAGTGGATAAAAATATGAGTAAGAAGAACGAAAGCCAAAAAATGTGCAACAATAAAAGGCCTATTATCATATCTTCGGTCTCATATAGTATTTTTCGTCTCGAATCAAGTATAGAGAATGCTATATTAGACTAACTTGAACTTGAAGTTACCATTTTGACAATTGAGTAAGAAAACGAAATGAGATCATAAACAGCAGAATCAATGAGAGAGGTAAATGTCATAATACTCGAAGCTTAGAAAATAGGTCAGATAGGTACAAAGTCTCTATAGGTATCCTAAAGTATAATATCAATGAGTGCAGATTTATCTAAGCATGCGATTGTTAACTGCCGTGAGAGAAATCAAAACAAAGTAAACACTATACTGAACTGTCCTATCATTAAATTATAAAATTTATCTGACCAAGCATATATCACTGTGATAATTTATCAAATAGTGTAAAGAAGGAGTTAAAGCCATACCTAATCAATAAAGCAGATACCAATTGAGCGTCGTAAAAGCTCAAATCTCATGGCGTCTAACGGCTTGGTGAAGAAATCTGCTAACTGACTCTCTGTAGGAACATACTCAACACTGACTATCTTGCGCTCAACAAGATCACGAATGAAGTGGAATCGAAGGTCAATGTGCTTGGTTCCGGAATGTTGTTTAGGATTCTTGGAGATATTTATCGCACTCCTATTATCATAAAAAATTGACATCATCCCCTGGACTATTCCATAGTGATGCGACATCTGTTTCATCCAAATCAATTGAGTGCAACAACTACCCGCAGTAATATACTCCACTTATGTTGTGGATTGAGAAATATAATTTTACTTCTTACTCTGCCAAGCCACAAGATTATTTATAATATAATAGTATCCACCAGAAGTACTCTTCCTATCATCTGCATTATCTGCCTAATCTGCATCAGAATACCCAATAACCTCGGAGGTTGTGTCATGTGAATACCACAAGCCAAAATTAGAAGTCCCAGCTACATAACGAATAATACGCTTAACAGCCTGTAAATGGGACTCTTTCGAACTACCTTGATAACGAGCACAAATACATACACTAAACATAATATCAGGATGAGTAGTAGTAAGATAAAGTAAACTACCTATCATATTTTTATACGTCTTTAGATCAACATCCGTACCTGCCGAGTCCTTACTTAACTTTGTAGTGGTACTCATAGGTGTCCTGGCATATTTTGCAGAAGAGAGACCAAACCTCTTCACAAGATTCCTGGCATACGTGGATTGAGAAACAAACATTCCTTTCTCCACTTGACGTATTTGGAGACCTAAGAAATAAGTTAGTTTCCCAACCATGCTCATCTCAAATTTACTTTTCATTAAAGCTACAAATGAAGTGGTTAGTGAACTCGAAGTTGAACCAAACACAATATCATCTATATATACCTGCGCAACAAGCATCGCGCCTCCCTTCCTTTGGATAAATAGTGTTTTATCAACTCCCCCTCGAACAAATTCCTTACCTAAGAGAATATTTGAGAACCGTTCATACCATGCCCGAGGAGCTTGCTTCAAACCATAAAGAGCCTTCTTCAAGTAGAATACGTAATCTGGATGATGAGGATCATCAAACCCTTTTGGTTGGGCCAAGTACACCTCTTCCTCTAAGAGCCCGTTCAGAAAAGCACTCTTCACATCTATCTGATGTAACTTGAACTTTTGATGGCAAGCAAGAGCAAGTAGCAGGCGAATAGACTCAAGCCTTGCAGTAGGAGTAAACATTTCAGCAACATCAACCCCTTTTACTTGATTGTACCCTTGAGCGACCAATCTAGCTTTGTTTTGAATTACATTTTCCCAGTTCATCATATTTGTTCTTATAAACCCATTTAGTTCCAATGATATTCATACTTGAAGGACGTGGAACCAAATCCCAAACATCTTGACATCGAAACTAGCGAAGCTCATCTTATATTGCATGTAGCCAATATTTGTCTGACAGAGCTTCCTTTACCGTTATTAGTTCGATCACGGAAACATAACAAGCAAAGTTCACCATCTCATGGTATTAACTTCGAGTCTGAACCCGAGAAGTAGGATCACCGATGATATCGGCATTTGAGTGATCCTTACGAACTTGTTGCCATCCGGGTTGTGGTATAGTTGTGGCGGGAGGGGGTGGAAGAGTTGGGAATGATGAAGTAGACAAAGGAGAACCAACCTTTGATATAGAACTCGATATAAGAACGTCACTAGAAGATGTTTCTAGATTTTCCGTTGTACTATCATTTTCTCTCACCTCTGCAGAACCAATGGTGCAAGTATCATCAATAACCACATTACAAGACTCCATCATCACATTGTTCCTCAAATTATAGACTCGAAAATCCCTACTATTTGTTGAGTAACCCAATAAAATACCTTCATCACTCCGAGAGTTAAATTTCCCAATGTTCTCCCGATCTCTAAAAATGAAACATTTACTCCCAAAAACCCGGAAGTAGTTGACATTCGACTTCGTTCCAAACCACAGTTTATAGGGCGTGTTTAAAGTAAGTGGATGTAGATACACTCTATTAATAGTATAGTACACAGTATGAATGGCCTCCCCCCAAAAGTGTGCCAGAAGATTCTTGCTGTGAAGTAAGACTCGTCCCATTTCTTGAAGAACTTTATTCTTCCTTTCTGAAATTCTATTTTGTTGTGGAGTGATTAGAGCAGAGAATTCATGCTTAATCCCATTAGAAGTACAATATTCAACCACCCTATTATCCTTAAATTCTCCTCCACGATCACTTCGAATTTTATCAATAGATCTTTCTCATTTTGGATCCGAAGTGATATATTGAGGAATTCTTCAAAAATATTAGACTTCTCTCTCAAAAGTGCTATCCATGTATAACGAGAGAAATCATCCACCATCACCTAAATATACCTCTTACCTCCCAATGATGTCGTTCTCATAGGACCCATCAAGTCCATGTGTATTAGCTCAAGAGTTCGAGTTGTAGAAAAATTGTTAGACTTCGTGTGAGAACTCTTTATTTGCTTCCCAATTTGACAAGGGCCACACACTACGTTGCTCAATCTTCCCAACTTCGGTACTCCCTGAATCAGCTCTTTACTTATAATCTTGGACAAATCATTGAAGTTTATATGTCCCAATCTTTGATGCCATAAGTCCACATCACTCAGTTTTGTTTTGTTACACATTATAGCTTCTTGTTGAATAACATAAGTGTTATCCGCGGTTCTAGCAACATACATCACCCGTTGTCCCTGAGAGTTCAGAACATCACATCCACTTCTGGAAAAAGTAACAGTGTGATCTGTATCACATAGTTAACTCAAACTAAGAAGATTTGCCTTCAACCCCTTAACCAGAAGAACATTATCAATTGCTGGAGTACCAGGTCCTTTGACCTTTTCCTTTCCTACCGCAGAAGATATACTCCCATCACCAAAAGTAACATCACCTCCCCGAATATCCTCTAGGTGACTCAGCTTAGACTCATCACCAGTCATATGACGAGAACACCGCTATCCATATACTATTGAATTGACTTGAAAGCATTCAGAGCAGTTAGTGCAATATTGCACCTTAGTTGAGGTGCCAAATCCAACTTTCGTACCCAGATGCTTCGAAGAGTTCCTCAACCTATAGTTTTTTGTGCAAAAGATCCAGACACATTCTCACTTTTCTCATTGGTAGAGATCACATTAGAATTATATTTATATCCACTGAAAAAGAGAGCATGTGATTGATAAGGTCCAACAAATTTACAGAAGAAAGCAATATGTCCCCTTCAACCACATAGATTACAATAATAAATTTTATGAGTAAAAGACTCGTTTGGAGTGATCATGACTAGTGGATATGACGTTATGTTTGGGTATAGAAGTGGACGCAGTTGCTTTTACAAACTTTATAATTTGAGTCTTGGCCTTGGAAATAGATTCCTCATATCCTAGACCCCTTTTGTCACTGTCCGTCTTTCCCATACATAATATTTTATCAATGTTCATGGCCCCATGACAAAACTTCTGAAGTTTTTGCTAAGATAGAACTACCTCAAGCTTGGCTGAACGAAGTTCATCCAAAGTTGATTTCATTTTCTCTTTTGCATCATTAACTTTTTTTTCTAAAAATACAACTTTGTCATGAAGGCCTTGTTTCTCATTCTCAAGAACCTCTATCTCGTGACTAGTACTCTCAGTTTTTTCTTGAAGTTTTCTAGTAAGTGTATTAACTTGGTCTTTCAAGACTTTGTTAAGTTTACCGAGTTTAATACATTTGGCGAAAGTCTGAGAATACAAGTCCCCAAGATGTGGGACCTCAAACTTCTTAGACTCATTTTGTTCTTGATTACACTGATTTTCATCAGGATTTTCAACTTTAAAAACATCAAAGTTATTATTGCCACAATTAAAAAATGCTGGATATGCACAATAATTTCAAGTATAAACTACTTGCGGATGACTCTTATTGTTATCATGTTTATTATCACTGTCATCCCAAGTAAACCTGATATTCATAGCTTTATGATTCGCTCCAGTTTTTTTCATAGGATAACTATGGGGATAATGACCAAGCTTCTGACATTTATAGCATTCAAGTTGACTAAGGTCAGTATCACTATTGGTCTGCCAGTTATAAGTTTTGACCCGATCATGAGGTCGTGGATTATAGTTCATTGATTGCCCTTGTTTTTGTTCTTGCTTTTGAAACTAACGTTTCTTCAAGATTTTTTGAAATTATTGACTAATAAGAGCTATTGATGAATCTATATCCAAACCTTCATCATCATCTGAGATATATGAGTGATCAACCTCTTTGGAACCCTTGGAAGAAGAGGAGTAAGATGAAGTTTTTAAAGCAACACTTTTATTCTTCTCAGGGTTTTCCATTCTCATCTCAAGTTTAAACGTTCGCAATTTTCTAACTAATGTATTGGGTTTTATTTTTTAAGATCTTGATCTTCCTCGATAGCATCACGTCTGGATCTAAAGCTCTTAGGAAGAGACCTTAGAACTTTGTGAACAATTTGAACATCAGAATAAGGAGCTCCTAATGCGATACTATTGTTTACAATATCACTTAGTCTCACATAGAATTTATCAAAAGGTTCGTTTTCACTCATTCTGATATTCTTAAATTGTGAGGTAAACATTTGAAGCTTACTTTCTTTGACTGTATCATCGCCTTCATGAGTTCGAACTAGGATGTCCCAAGCTTCTTTAGAAGTTGTACATGCAGAGATATATTGAAACTCACTTTGACTCACAGCCGTAAAGATCGCATTGAGGCCTTTAGAATTATAACCAACAATATATTTTTCTTCTTTTGTCCATTGGTTCCTAGGCTTATGGACCTCAATAGCACTCCCTGGTGGACCTTGCATCACAGAAGGGAGTGTCCATCCATCCTCAACAACAATCCATATATCTTCCCCGATTGATTATAAGTATGCAATCATTCAGACTTTCTAGTATGGATAGTCTTTGCCATCAAAGGCTGGAGGGCAATTTATAAGACCTCCAAACTTCTCAGAACTCATTATTTTCAAGCAAGCTATCCGGGATCCATGTTTAGGTTGTTAATCCTCAAAACGTGACCGCTCCAATACCAATTAAAATTACTAGTCGCCTGAGACTAACCAATTTCGATCCTTTTAGGTCTAAATCGAAAGATCCTAAAACCTCTAAATTAATGATCAAGACTTAACCAAGTTCAAGTCGATACGATTATCTAATGTCAAGCAAGCAATAGAAATTAAAAACAAAGCAAAGATTTTTAACCCTGTGGGAAACCTTTCTCAGGAGAAACACCCACAGGTCGCTATCGAGTTACTCGATAGCTAAACAATCAGCTATTGAAAAAGAATTACAAGAATTTAATCACTTACAAACTCGATAAGCATTCTCATGGTTATCTCTCTTCCAATGAATCTTCTTGCAATCAATTTCACGTTCTCGCAACGCCTCGCTCCAATCTCACGTCGAAGCTCCTATTCTTAAATCTCTCAAGTTCTTCAATTTAGTTCTTCAATGCATGACAAAGATTCCTTGATCAATTGATTGATTCAAGATTGAGTGATTTGATTCTCTCTTGAATCTCTCAAAGATCGATCTCTCTTTACTCTTCAAAATCAAGCCTCCAAAAAAATAGGTTTTTCGAGAAGTGAAAAATTGGAAAAGGCAAGTAAGTCTTAAATAATAAAATAGAAAATACGGGCTCAGTTCAAATAGAAATCAATCTATTCGAACAGAAGTCTATCAGGTGAAGGTTATTCGAACAACAACTATTCTATTCGAACAGAGAAGTAACTGTTGAAAGTTATTCGAACAACAAGCAGTCTATTCGAATATAAATGCAACTGTTGAAAGTTATTCGAACAAAAGTAATTCTATTCAAATACAATTATATCTGTTGTAACATATTCGAACAACATTAAAGGTTATTCGAATACAACTTCTGTTTTCTATAAATAGACATTTTTATTACTTTTTCATACTCTGTAAAATATAGCGGCTTGACTTTTTAGAACAAAGAGTTAGAAATCTACTTACATGTTCAGAGATAGTCAGCCCAGTTGTAGCGCTCCACGTGCATTCAATGACGTCGGATAACCACGAGATAATGCTGACGCATACTCTAGACACTAAATGAAACAAACTATAGAATTAGATGTTTCAGAATGCGCCGTCACTAACCTTGGTCGATATCACCAAATGCTGGCCAGTTCTTACAACAAACGAGTCAAAAGTCGTACCTTCTAAATCGATGATCTCGTCCTCAGAAAAATCCCTCAATACCGTAAAGAGCCTCATGTTGGGAAACTTGCATACAATTGGAAGGGTCCATTCCTTATCACAAGTCTCTCAGGTCTGGGATCATATTACCTCAAAACAGAAGAGTAAGTTCACATTTTAAATCCTTGGAACACTAGGCGACTGAAACGGTACTATCGTTAAGTCCATCACTACTCTATTTCTATTTCTTACTTTTTTTCAAAAGTAAGATTTTCATCTCCATCCAATGTACATTCTTATCTATTCAATGGAACTTACAAGTTTTCCCCCACACGTCTCTCTACTTCGCAGACAATTCAAAAATTAAGCATAGATAATACTAGCTTTCAATCAACCTCTATACCAGTTAAAATAAGGATAACACTTGGTTTGGCTGACTCTACTAAATCTCTACGATTAAAATAAAGGTAATACTAATTTTTAATCAACGACTCTACCAGACATAAGATAAAACAAAGGTAAAACTAGCTTTCATTTATCTCAATATAGTTGCGACATCATACCAGTTAAATCAAGGATAACACTTGGTTTGGTTGACACTACTAAATCTCTACGATTAAAACAAAGATAATACTAGTTTACAATCAAAGACTCTACCAGACATAAGATAAAACAAAGGTAAAACTAGTTTTTATCTCTTAACATGTCTGCAACAGCTACTTTTTATTTCAGGTTACATATACAACCTCTATAATATATTATTTTTTGTTGTTGGGATGTCAGCTACGCTTTCCCCCATAATAGGAGGTCGATTAGCCAACAGGAGGTCGATCAGCCATAAATTCATGAGCCCGAGCATTCATAACAATCCTACCGTGCTCTATTAATTCAGTATGTCGAGGGCTTAAATCCGTTTCCATGGAGCCCATACAATTTCTTTGATCTATATCAGTTCTGCAGATACATCTCTTGTATGACAGACTTTTAAACAAGGTATGTCTTTCTAACTCATGCCTTTATACTTCCTCTACAAAATAGGCAATCACTGCCCTCAACAAATCTGAGTGTGCTACATGAGGTATAACTGCCTTAGAAAAGTTCACTCTCGCTCGCTGAAGATCTTCCAAACTTGTATTCCAATCTTTTTGTCGTACCAATTCACTATCTATCTGAGCTATAAATACAATGTTCTCTTCCGATTTCTTGTCAACTTTAACCGATTCAGCCTGATTAATCGCTTTCAAATCTGTCACCTGAGCACGAAGTGCCTCAATCTCCCTGTTCAAATCTTCCACAGTCAGAATTTTCTGTAACAACTCATCTTTTTGCTGTAACGAAATCTCTTTCCCTCTGATTGCCCACTCTAGCCCTTATTCCCTGGAAAGAGTAGCATCCAGCTTCCTTTCGCACTCCCTTAACTGCTCAACTCCTTTTCGCACATAACCTTAAATTCGAGCGACATCCCCTTTCAGCTCTCTTATTCGAGCTGATAAGCTGACTACATCTCCTTGGACAAGGGAAACCTTGGCATCATTTTTATCCTTCCTCGAGCGCTCTCCAGCCTGGACGTTTTTGGCACGCGAATTGGCCTGCGCCAATTAGGTCTTCAATTGCATTACCTTTTCATTTAACTCATCACACCTACGTTGTACAGTCCAAATTCTATATTATTGGTAGGTAAAGCTGTGTACAACTGTTCACATACAACTTTAGAGGCAGATAGATGATCTCGAACTCTCTTCAGCTCATTCCTACTATTCACTAGATCAGTTCGAGTTTGTTCTTGATTGTTGGTCTTCCTAATTAATTCATCTTTCAAACTGGCCACAAAACGATTTAACCCTTCCTCAGACCTTTCTAGCGCTTGAATACGGTATCGAGCCATGTCGACATCATGACTCTTTGCCATCAGTGCATCATTCAGGCTTTTGAGTTTCGTTACACGTTCTTTTAACTCCGCAAACTATTTTTGCCCGTTATTTCATTCAGCATCCTTCTCCTCGATCTTTCAAGCGAGGTCGATAACAGTCTGTGTTACCTCAACAAACTTAAAATGTACCTTCACATGTTGATCTTCTCTGTCTTCATTCGCCTTTGTCATCCTATCAAACTCATATGCAAATTCTTGGTTACATTGGCATGCCTCATCTTCGCGCAAACAAGATGATTCCAATTCGACCTGCACATTACAGATATAATATATCAAGTTCAATTCATAACATTCATTCAACATATATATCTCATTTCTAACAAGATATCTATTTTTTGACATCTACTGTGTAAAACTACTTCTAAACTTAAGGTCGAAGTACAATCCCAGATGGATGCTCCATAGCATATACTTCCAAGTTTAAGGTGCACATTCTCTATAATTTAATTTTGTCAATACTTTAGTATTTACTGTGTACCATTTCAGTGTTGTTGGCCCTAAACCAGTAACAGGTTTTTGGTTTATCTCTACACTCTATTTATTACTTTGTAGCTTTATACTAATGAAGCATACAAGTCAAATATTTCTTGCTCTGTTTTAGCCTGCAGTAGTCCCAAGATTCCTATCTAGGACGACAATAGGTAATAATTAGTTTTAGGCTTGAATCGTTCAACCGGAGGAGGGCACCCCTCAACTCGTTCTAGGTTTCTCTCTGGTTTTTCTGATCGTCTAAAGCTCTTGAAGTAGAAGAGGCGGAAGAAGTCAGAAGCTCAAAAGAAAGATCTTCTTTAGGTTGCCCTCTTTCCTTATTTATAAGGAGGGCTTAACCTAGGAGCACCCCTGATCATGTGTCCTGGGAAGTTCCTAAGTTACCTTCTCAGGGAAGTGGGCTCGGGTGCTTCCTCGTGGGTGGGGATGAGACATAAGGTTGTCGTCGTTCTGACCTTACTCAATGGGCAACCTTATTATAGTGTTCGTGTTTTTAATGGTGAGGTCGATGTGTGACCTCCCACCTCGTGGCTAGCAGGAGCGTGCTCCTACACCTGCTGCCCTGCTTACGAAGATAACAGGGACGTTAAGGCATCTCTCTTCTTAGCGAGCTCAGCCTCTAAATCTTTTATTTTGAGGTACATGTCCTTAAGTTCATATAACAAGGTTTACAAAAATGACTTATCCTACAGAATTCTATCCAACAAGCAATATCCAATCAGTTTACAAATATTCCTAAATATTCATACAATCACATAATTACTATTCTACTCTACCTTCTCATTTTCCCCCTCTGGGCACTCATTGTCATCCCTTTGGTTGTCTCACACCGTTTGGGGAAAGACACCGTCTAGACCATCAACTAATCTAACAACAACATCTTCAACCTCTTCATCATCCTCCTCTTCAACATATGTGTCTGCCCTAATGGCATCCATCTCATCTTCATAATACCCCTTTGATATAAGGTGGCGCCCGAGTCTATCGCGCTCAGCCACCACCTCCTCTAAGTTTGATCTCGCTTTCGCATGTAGATTGCTGATCTCTACCACTTGCGAAGCCTTCAGGGCCTCCAACCGCTTTCCCTCCTTGAGCAAGTCAGTTTTCAATCGAGCTACCTTTTTTCTCAAGCTTGACTTTTGCTTTCTTCAACTCAGCTTTCTCCTCCTTGACCCCGAGGCATATCCCCTTTATCAGGCGAACAACCTACATAATAAACAAAATCGATGTCATTGTCAGCTCGAACCACAATACAGAGTTCATCACATATTCAAAGCATATAAACCTACCATTTTGCTCATATCCTCTTCCCCATGGAGGGTTGCCTACCTAGCCCTTTCCTCCACCTCTTTTAGCTCGTCTTTAACAATAGGTCGACCTTCAGCGACCTTCACCCCCAGCATCTCAGAAGGATCAACCCTTCTCTTTTTCGCCTTTCCTACGACCTTACCACTTCCCATGGTTCCAGAAGTCGAAGGACACTTCAGCATTTGCTTCTTGGGAAACGTTCAAGCTAGCTTGCTCGACGTAGTAGACTCCGGTAACCCCGTGTAGTCCACTACAGGGGACTTGGGCAAGTTCCCTTGCTTTTCCCCATCAGTTCCCTTCTTTTTGCTGCCATCAGCGCCCGTCATTAGCCTCGTCGATTGAGACTTTTAAACTTTTTTGGATCGGCTGTTAGCACATTTCTTCCTGCTAATACCAAGTTTTTCCAACACAGCTTCGAGCTATGTCCCTTCCTGAGCAACTGTATCCAATAAAGACTTTTTCCTCGTCACTGTAGATTTAGGGCCTGTCAATTACAATACACGGACATCAGCAGAACATCATACAATTTCAACATATCAATCTCATACATTATACATTGTGATACTTACTTTGTTTTACAGCTCTAAACAGAAGTTCCATGGGTTCTTTGTCAACTTTCTGAAGACAATCACCCTTTACCCATATCACATTATCATTCCATGGTCGACCTGCCGAGTTCAGATTGAAGAAACGAGGCCGAGTTGAGCTCGCAAAGAAATATGCCCCTCCACTTGAAGAAAAAAAAATTACCCTATAAAACTGCAAAACATCATCAGGGGATGTCCTCCTCATTCTTCGATCCCCTTCCCACAATTTATTCAGAAATTTGCAAATACTTATCGCCTCCCACTTGTTCCCGTTCAACTGAATAGGACATTCCTCGATGATGTTCATAATCCCTTTCGCCAGATTGCTAAGGGGAAGACTCAACCCGTACTTCAACTGAGACAGGTAACACAGAAAACCCTCTGAAAGTTTACTTTGAACATTCTCATCAAAGTACTCCAAAGAGATCGATTCTTCTATACCCATATCTAGTTTCTCATTCTCTAAATTAGCCAATAGATAAAAATATTCTTCTTCCATTGTTGCAGTGCAACCGCTAAATTGCCTACCAACGTGTTCTACACAACTACCCCATCTACCCCCTACAGAAACCTTGGCTTTGCAAAACTATTTGAACATATCAGAGCGAGGAGGATAGGTTACCAACCATCCAGGGAAATCTGAAAATTGATCAACCCCTACTTCTACCTCACTTTCAGACATTGCAGTTTCAGACTCCGCCGATTGACCAGAGGTCGACGCCTCGTTGATAGGTAAACTCTCCATATCAGCTATAGATCTACAAAAGAGAGTTTGATCCTATACAACCACTCCTCACGAACGACCTACATACAGGTTTAGATATCTATCATTATCTTTTACACATACGTCCTTTGCATACAAATATCTTTCATATATCATGAACAAATAGGTTTTCATGGATTACTATAAATAGTAAATTCTTAGATTTGCCTAAAAACAAAATATGATCTTTAAAATTACATACATATATTATCAATCGTCTACTAACCTTCTATGTCGGAATGTGAATCTGAGGCAGCACCAAATCCTTCCCTTACAGCGCTGTTGTATAACCACCTTCGTGACTCAGTTTCTACACCTCTCTCACTCTTTGACTATTAATCACTTTTGATTAAATCCTCACGAGATTCTCTGCTATTTTTGTTTTTCTTCTTCCTTACTTTTTCACTGCTCTTCAAGTTTTTAAAAGTTGAAAAACGTTTGAATGACGAAGATGAAGCAGTATATTTATATTTTCTCTCCCTAACTGCTGGTAGTTATTGAGCCTTGCACGAGTTGTCATTGGTTTTGGAACTGAGGCATCCCTTCCATTATTAATGTCAGACGTCTTGCACCTTTTCGGCAAAAATATTGTCCCACCATTGCCTTTGGCCTTATACTTTAAAATCTCTTTTCATATCTCTTTTCCACATCTCCCGCTGACCTTCCCACACTAATGATGACTCACACTTATACGCAATCAAATTTTACAGCTTTAACACAAGAAACAAAATCACAAGCTACCTGTTTTTTTTTATCATCTTATAAAAGTGTTGCCATCATTTCCAAAGTTCTCAAAATTTCAAAAAATTTCAAATTAATTTTTCACAATAGTCACAAACAGGATTTGTAAAAATAGATGATCGATACAACTTTTTACTCTTATTCCATTTCTTTGAAATTATTCAAACTCATATAATTACATACATTCATGACACTCTTATTTACAATCACCTCACATATAATTATACCTAAAACAACCTTGATGACTTGGGGAACCACATCCGATCAAGTATCCACCAACAATTCTCACATCTTCCAATTCGATCTCCTCCACAACAAGCGATCTTACTACATCTTCTCGAGCTACAAGATCCACCACGATTTCTCGAAACATCTCCTCATAAAAATGATGTTCATACTCGCGTTCTCTACCAATCCCATCTAAACCATCAACTTGAACCTCCCTCACTGGCAACTCAGCAGTATAACCCAATAATCCAAAAATCCATTCCTGCACTTCAGCTGTCTTTATCGCCAACCGCCCCTCGGCGGTATAACGAATTTTCTCAAATCGAGTCCACGCCATTCATATATTCTTTTACCTGTTTAAAACTCGTTCCCCCCTTATTTATACATTTTCACTAACAATTCCCTATAAATCGTGATATTATCCTATAATCTCATAACATAAAACCTAGTATCTTGAAAATAGTCAATTGTACATATCTCTTCCTATCGACCTCAGTCATCTCATCCTATTCTAGATCAATCTTGTTCTATCCAAATTGAGTATTCTAGAATGACCTCTCTGAGCTCGAAACTCCCTTCTAAAATTTCTACAACTTTCTCTCTCCCACCAAATTTTTGGCCCCCAGGTCGAACAAAAATTCTTACGCATTGCATTTCACAAACATTATTTTAACAGCTCGATTATTACACCAAGTATACTTTCTAAATCTCATACATTTTATTTCATCCAATATACGAAAATCTATAAATTTATTCATAGCCCAATTTCTAGAGTTATTATATTTTATATAAACACAGAGTTTGGATAACAAATTTAATTCATCTCGCATTAAATTATAAGTACTTTACAAATAACAAGTTTTTTAAGTGCATTTATAGATAACAAGTCTTTCAAGTACTCCGACATCAGGTACTTTACAGATAACAAGTTTTTTAAGTACTTTTACAGCTAACAAGTCTTTCAGACACTCCGAGATGTCAAATCCTTTAGTTCGTTCTACTTCAGTAATTTTTTACCCTGATGCAAAGCAGACATTAGAAATAACGAATATCCTTCCTCCCATGAGTTTGGTCGAAGTCTAGTCAAACTTCAAATAGAAACTATGGAAGAGAGGAAATCTGTACTTGAACCAACTCTTCAAGCTGAAGGTCATCTCAGTGCAAATAAACGATAAAAGTACAGAAGCAAACTTCTATTCTCCGTCTTCCTCCTCCACTACCATCACCACCTCTTCTATAACCACCACCCTCACATAGTTGGTAGATATGAATAGGGCCCGACCTTAGAATCCATTCCAACGTAAGAAATAAGTGCAACTGCCCCGCAGTTATGCCTATCCCAACATCTGTCTCCCCAACCTTATCCTCTGCAAGGATGCATAGACAAACCAAATGTTACTCGCCTGTCACGACAACATAATGAAACCTCCACATACAGTAAAAATCGTCATCAGCTTCAGCCGCTTCATCTTTTGACATTCCTTGATACGTCAAAGGAACAGGAACGGGAGTAGGCATCTCCAAGGATTGATCATCAAAATATTTTAACTTCAACCTCTGCATTTCAGTAGTAATTCTCTCTTCAAGGACCATTATCCGGGTCTTCACCATCTTCCAAACTTGTAGGAATTTGACAACAAACAAGCATACTTTGCCATAAACCTCGGTATATATACTATTTATATAACCCTACATTTATTGTGCAAGAACGTTTCACCAAGTGTCATCATTCAATACAGACGAAACTCTTCAAACCTTAACCATCACGTACATCAACATTCAATGCACGTACGTCCCCCCATATCACGTGCATTTCCCATGCAGCTAAACACCATCATTATTTCCTTCATTATTTAAACTTTGAACCCGAATACCCATATACCCACAAATTCTTTCTCAGCCAAAGTCGTGACTTTGGTTGCGAGGGGGTGATTGTAGGGGACTACCTCTCGACCTTATCCAAATTGAGTTATCTCTAGTTTTAACTATTTTTATATCAGACTTACGCATTCTCCACATAACTTCAACGATCAACATTGTCACCTACTTTGCTCGCCAGTCACTGATACATGGCCTCCAATATGCTTTTGGAGGCCATGTTTTTGGAGATTATCAGACGAGCTTTGAATTGTGTTAGAAAGTTTTATAGGCTGTTCTGAGATTTATATAGTGTATGTGCATGAGAGTTATGCATACACGCTAAAATCATAAGTGGAGCATAACATTTGTGCCTCACTATCTTTAGATAATTCTTATTGTGAGCTCTGTGTTGTAAATTTTGTAAATTGACCTATATGACAAGGCACTAACAGAGCAGTTTCAACCATCAGGCATTGCTGAAGCTTTTGTTTTGAGATACTCTAAGGCTTGGAATATTTATCATCACCAATGTAATTTAAAACCTATCGAGTTTAATCGATTAGGCAGAGCAGGAGAAAGCCACATCTAATAAGAGCATATCCAGCAATGTATGCCTCTTGGAGCTCTCGGTACGAGATTAGGAGACCAACATTAAGAAAATGCTTTAGCAATGGTTGACGGTTAAACTTAAACGTGATAATGGGGCTCAATAATCATTAAAAATTACTTTGAAAATCACCCTCCCCCTGAAGAGCACATAAAAAATATGGCATGTTAATAAATGTTATGTACGTCTTCTAATTTTAAACATGGTTTTAAATAACCGTTATAACTGTTATAATATCATTATAACGGTAACACTTTGAGCATGTTCCGTTATGTCTTGTTCCGTTCTAAAAAATAACACCCGTTATTTCCTGTTACGTACCATTACTTTACGTCATAACGGTTGTTGTTACCGTTATAATAACACGTTATTTTCAGTATTCTCTTTTACATTTTTGACCAAAGTTATATACTGTTATAATGGTATTATAACACTTTATTTGCAAAATAACGCCATTCTAATTGAAAACTAATGCAAAATTTGAGAAAATAAATAACAATTTTGTAATGTATACTACTTTAATGGGGAAGTATGAGCTAAATACCACATATAACTTTAATATTGAAATACATAAGTATTATCACTATTTTTAAATTTTAAACAATTTGACTATCTTTGATTTGTTATTTGACTTTTGAAAACGTAACACTGTTATAACACCGTTATAACGGTACCCGTTACACCATTACAACAAACCATTTTAAAATTTAAAGGATATACATATTTTATGACAAGTTCCAAATCAGGAAGCTCAGAAAGCTCGAGGCACTCCTAGAAGATAATGGTTCGACGTGTAGTTATTAACACGAGAACCAAGAAAACACTCTTGAAGATGGTCTAATCAAACTACCAATAAAATCAAAAGATGTCCCAAATTTGTCATTTTTTCTTCTCTCTTTCCCCGGCACCCTATCTTTAAATATATATATATATATATATATATATATATTACATTCTCGATGTCCCCAATAAACCACCAGTACCGCCATCTCTAGTGGTCAAAATCAAGTACCAAGTTACTAATGATCTCCCAACCATCCGGTCGTTCCACACCCCTCTGGGTTGCACGCTTGAATGCCATGTCAATTGGCTTTGTGATTCAGGGGGTAATGAGGAGACAGTTGCAGATATTTTCAATCAGAGTCACTTTGGCGCTCGTCCTCAAGATTCAGCCAACTCAGTCCCTTATCCCTTCATTCTCTCAAACGAACCTTCTTCTGCAGAATTCATTAACAATAACAAGCTCAACTAAACCAAAACCGATCTTCTACTTTCTTCTCTCTCAATCTGTCCATCATTTGTCTCTAATCGAATTCCACCCCTCCATGAAGAGTACAAGAAAGCTAAGCTAAAGGAGGAGGTGTAGTTTGAAACAACAGATGGCTTGTATTCTTCCACAATTCAAGTGCCCGCAAGATACTCTACTATGCACACTCTTCAGAATTCACACACATACTAACATACAATGTGAGTTTATTATTATTCTCTAAGGCATTTTGTTGCATACTTGCACTGCACATATTGAAACTTTATTTGTAGATAGTTTTTCTTGAAAATAAATTCTGGGTATTCATGGGGTTTCAAGTAATTACAATTGGTTCTGCTTAGTTTTTGGATGTTGGGTTTGTTATGCTTTTATCTGATTGTATTAACCTTGAAGTTGAAGTAGAAGTTGAACCATATTGGCAAAGATTATTTAGGTGCTCCCTGCGAGGTGCTTTACTACAGTAATGTTTTAATGAAAGAACAATGATAAAGTCTAGAGAGGAATCAAATTGAGCGACGGTCACATATATAGTAAGGGAAATTGCAAGAGTTAGGGTGAGCATGGAGAAGTTTGAGAGAAAAATGAAATGGGGATATTCCCTTGGGAGTGTACCTTCCTCTGAGATGCTTCAGTGCAATATCGTTTAATAGAATGATGTTTTATGGTACTATCATAATGTTTCAGTCCACATTTCCACGAAAATTTACTTAAAAGTCAAGAGAACTCTCAAAGCTAATGGCGCATTAAATATAGGGTCATAGTCCAAACTTGTAGGTTGCTGAAGTTTATTGTTAAATACGGAGGATCACACACATAAAAGCACACACTCATTGATACATAAGTATGCATTACGGATTGCACTGCTTGCAAATAATATAATTTGAGTTTTCAAAACATCACCATAGAATTAATTTTAATTAATTCGTTTGTTGAGATGTGCAGTTAAAACTAGAGACTCCACATGTTCCCGGACACAATGTACTCTTTCCACGACAATGGCCACAACAATGACAAAAACAACAACTACAACAGTTGATCTGGAAAAACTGCGGTTGCCATCTTTAGAAGACCAACTAAATTCAACAGCGGATCATATACCGTTTACATATTTAGGGTATATTGATCCACCCACAAAGGTTAGAACTGGTTTAAAGGATCTCAAAACTACAATTAGATTTTTGTTTATCGTATTTATTTGAAAAATAGCGTCTGTGCTTTTGGTATCACTACTTTTTTGTTTGAAAGCGACTTATTTTATGAGCGTAATTCACATGAGTTACTTGCAATGACAAGCTTATTGTGTAGTTCAGTATGCATGCTTTCCCTATTTGTGTCGGCATATCTTTTTCCGTTTGTGCAGAACAAAAGATGCGACACACGTTGCTGAGTCAGATGAGTATGGTATATTGTGAAAATGGGGTTTCGGCCAATTCCATACTGTTTAGTATCTGCTGCAATGATAGGAAAGTCCCACATTATGATTGTACATTTGTACTTGAAATTTTCTCTTAGAATCCACGTCTTTTTTAGGTCTTTGTATTGTTCTTTTAGGTCATTTTTCAAAATCCACTTACATGTTTGTATTCAAGCGAAATCGTGTGCAAAAAACTTAATGGTTGGACGAATATGATCATCAGCTTGGCGTGTTAATAGACTTGCTAAGGTTATTATCATACTGGAAAATCAATATTTATTGCCAATATTGTCCTACTGTACTGTACTGCGGTTCTCACATCTTTTCATTATCTTCTGCAAATCGTGAATTAAGGAATTTTTAAAATCATCCCTGCAGGTATCTCTGAAAGCGGCTTTAGCTTCAGAAGCACTTTTGACAGGTGAAGAGGCCATAATAGCTGCTGCCTCCGCTGAGGCAGTTGCTTTAGCAAAAGCAGCAGTTGAGATTGCCCAGGACGCAGCATCAATGGTTGGAAGCACATCTTCTGCAAGGTCAAATTATATGCGTGTAAATTTCCCCTCTGAAACTGATATTATTCGGCTCGAAAGGGCCCGGCTAGCTGAAATGGAACAATATACTACAATTGCCCATCATTCTGTTAGTCCAGAGAAAGAATCAAAGATTCAAGTTTCAGTTGAAGCTGATATCAACTTGGATCCAACAGAAGACAAGCATATGTTTCAACATCTTCATATTTCCACGAGCATAGATGCGAGGTCTGGGCGTCAAAGTGAAAGAAGGGCTAGAAGAGCTCGAGCTGCCGATAAGGCTTCTAGTGGTATTGTCTCTGTAAACTCTGGACCTTCGAGCCGGAAAAAGCGTTCATCATTGCAAGATATAGACTATAACGATCCCTTGTACTATCTGAGGGGGACTACAAGCACTTCTAGGCTTCTCACTCATACTGAAGAGCTTGAGTTATCAGAAGGAATACAGGTAAGATTTTGCAAATTAATTATTGAATGAAATTAAGTATAAGCAACTCGTATCTCTCCAGAATCACTTATTCTTCTTTTCGTTCTTAGCATATAAGTTTTTCAAAGCATAGGAGTTTTGATTTATCGGTGACGGTAGAATTTTATATTTTGATCCTTGGTCAACTATACAGGCTATTTCTTTTTCTTTCCTTCTATCCATCATCTCCGTGTAAAATTGCACATGCACCTAAAGATTTCCTCTTCACCTCAGTCCTTTTCGTCTCCTCTTCCTTTTGTATGACCTGCATCTGTGTATTTCACTTATCTCAGTGCCTTCGAGATGAGCCAGTGTATTTCACTTCACTATGTTCTGCTCTACTTTATTTAATTGTACGCCTGAATCAGATGACATAAGGATTCTGAGTCAGATTATGAATGTAATATTGTAATTGATTGAGTGAACAAATAGAAAATAGAAATAGGCGAATTACATACACGCAGTACTCTAAATTTTGGTAGATATACTCTGTTTAGTTTTTGAGTCTTCTCAAATGAACCTGGGTAGTTTGCTCTCTGAAAATCCTTAGGGAGATAAGGCTACAGACGCACAGTATATCCGCGTCATATCAAATCGATATATCTAAATCAGTTGTCCAATTGGACATATTGGTTAAAGCAAAGATATTATCCAATATATTGTCTATAGAAAAAAAAGAGTAATGGAAGGTTGACGGGTAAAGATATTATCCAATAAATTGTATATCAAGTATATAATTTTTTGTTATATATTTCCCTTAATTTTAGTTTGTTGATACCAGCCAGTATTCGAGGATACATAGAAAAATTGTCTGACTGATATATCTTTTAGCTCTGTATCTTTATTACTGAGTTAGATACTCTAGTCTTGATAGTGGGCCTAGGAGTTTTCACTTCTGGTAATTTTGTGTGAATTTGTGCTATCTCTCACTCTCTTGTTTGTCATGAATACAACAGGACCTGTTGAAGCTGGAAAAAATCCATGAGGAGCTTGTAGAACGATGTGGAGGTGAACCAGCTTTTTCTCAATGGGCAACCGTTGCTGGAGTTGATCAGAAGACCTTGGGGAAACGCATAAGCTACGGCAGATTTTGTAAAGACAAAATGGTCAAGAGCAACATACGACTTGTTATATCCATTGCAAAAAATTATCAGGGAGCTGGAATGAACCTCCAAGATCTTGTTCAGGTTATTATTCAAGGTTTGATATGTTTCAAATTATACTGGTGTCTATATATCTCATTTTTGACTCGCTTGAATCTTATTAACTCTCAGGAAGGATGTCGAGGCCTTGTAAAAGGTGCAGAAAAATTTGACGCTTCAAGGGGGTTCAAGTTCTCAACATATGCACACTGGTGGATTAAGCAGGCAGTAAGGAAGTCTCTTTCTGAGCAATCAAGAACAATCCGCTTACCTGTAGGTTCTCCTTAAATGCTTGAATCATTTTATTTTTAGATATAAGTCATGTGTATAAAAGCTGTATGTATGTGATAGAAAACTAATATGCGGAAGCGATTAACAAAAGAAAGACCACTATTTTGATTGAATTAAAGACAAAAGAAACTAGATCCCTCTACTTAGCTAGGGTTTCTTCTCCAAAACTCAACCTGACCTTACCTTCTACCCTAGGACTCCTTTATTGAACTAGGAGTCCTCCACCTTCTAAAACACTACCCTTAAAAATAGGCATTATTCTACTAAAACAAAATAACGGAAAATAGAAATAGGGAGGGTCTCCATAGAGGCCGGCTCCTAAGGGGATGCCCACTACGACCACGACCAACACGGTTATTATTCCTATCAACTCTCCCCCTATATGAAGAATTCGTTCACGAATTCCGCAACTTGATATAATCCTCATAAAAAAAATCTGGATCCAACATCACAAAAGCCTCTTCTGAAAACCAAAAATCATCTTCAGTGCTGGGATCATCTTTGAGAGAGACCCTGCGACGTGGAGAATGGCCGTTGTCATGGGCAACCCCGTGATCCATCAACTCTCCCCGGCTGTGAAAAAATTGGCCACAAATTTTGAACTCAGAAGAGGTAGTCCCGAAAATAGTACGATTGCGGATACGTCCACGGTACTTCCCGTACTTAATAACTATGCTTGCAGAAAGAAATACTATCTTGTTGTCCAAAACGCCGTGCATACCATTAACTGGATTTCCTAACAACATGTAAATCGCCGTACTTGTACGATTTTTAAGCGGCTCCAAAACGGATCAATAAATGACAAAGTAATTACTTCTCCTTTAGTAAAACCAGTGGGTGAAGCACATGCACTCCAAAACAGAATCCTTTCTTATCTTTGCGATCTGATTAAGGTTCCTTCGGGATCTCCAATCACAACAGCTGCCCGTTGCGATGGACACTCGGTGGGTTTCACCTCTGTTGTAACCCTGGTTGCATAAGCAGGGGGATTCGTACTTATGGTTGAGTTACCGATAAGGTTGGATGGACTCGCCGTTGCCAATGAAACACCACCAAGATGCCCGTTCACCGTTAACGAAGGAAAAACAATGTTGCTGGTGGAGGCAGCCATGTTTGGCGTTGTTGGTGGCAGAGAGGTCATTGGTGCTAGAATAAAAACTAGGCTCGGGTTTGGTTGAGCTGGGTTTGGGCAGGCACTCCCAATCGGGCTTGCTTGAGCTTGGGCCAAGTTCCTTTGTAGCAGGTTTGGGCCTGGTTGTTGCTGAAGAAACACGTGTGTAGTGCGTGCATTACATAAGGGCATGCTCTGTTGTATGCCACGCCCAATGACTGTGCCTTATGTTTTTGTGGTATACCCAGAGGCATGCCACACATGCCTACCGGCCTACCGAAATTTGCGTCTCCCGTGCTCCTTGGCATACCTATTGGCGTGCCTCGACCCGTGACATTGAAGCGCCTTGTGCTAACATGCATGAACTGCATGTGTTGTATGCTCTTGCCCCCGCCAATTGGCATGCCACGTCCAGTATCTCTTGTGCCCTGCACGTGACTCCCTTTCTTCCCCGACTCTTCTTCCAAAAACCTGTCGAAACCCATGATTTGGATCGTCATTTCCCGGCTTACCTCGACCTAAAAAACCCTCCCTACTTCTTGATGACACCACGCTACCTGGAAATCCCATCTCAAGGCCTCCTTGCGATGAGATTGCTAGCAAGATAGATTTTAAAATCTGATCCGTTTGCGTTTTGAACTCTCCTATCGAGTTCTCCATACTAACTCTAAATTTCTCCATCTTCTCCTCTAGATCTCATAACCTATCTCCTTGGGTTGGTTGACAAGATCCTGCTTTCTTTTTCCTTACCATCTTTGATCTTGAGAGAAAAGAAAAGTTTACTTAAAAGAAAAAAAACTCCCCACGGAACGAACTTCGCTCTGGTACCAATTGATAAAAAACTAATATACGGAAGCGATTAACAAAAGAAAGACGACTATTTTGATTGAATTAAAGACTAAAAAGAAACTAGATCCCTCTACTTAGGTAGGGTTTCTTCTCCAAAACTTAACCTTACCTTACCTTTTAGCCTAGGACTCCTTTATAGAACTAGGAGTCCTCCACCTAAAACACTACCCTTAAAAATAGGCATTATTTTACTAAAACAAAATAACTAAAAATAGAAACAGGGAGGGTCTCCATAGAGGCCTGCTCCTAAGGGGATGCCCACTATGACCACGACCAACACGGTTTTTATTCCTATCAGTATGAATTGAAGTCTATCTCAAGTGTTAAGCTCTATATGGAGCTTAGAAAGATCAATAAAAGATTTGGCAGTGCACAAGTTGAAAGGGATTCAAGGGTGTGCACTTATTCATGAGTTGTAGTTGGATTATTCCAAATATTAGGATTCACCGTGTTCTGATCAATCCAAGCCCACATGTACTCTTACCATGTTCTGATCCCAAGGATTTTGTATCTGATAGAGGGGAGTGCAACCTATAACAACTAAGAGGGGAATTACAAAGTTTTTGGAGAATAGTGTGTGCTGAAGGAGACGGTCGATTCGTAGATGGAGCCTAAGTGTTAGAGAAACGGGATTTTAACGTTTGAACCATGTTTGAGCTAGAGGTTTGTCCCTAATATTGTTGTAGTGGAGGAACATGTGTTTGGAATGGGAGTTTGTTCCTGATATTGAAATAACGGGAGTATAACCTAACACAACTAAGAGGGGAATCACGTTTGAGCAAAAATTTTGTCCCTAATATAGTTGGGGAACATTATGATACAACTAAGGGAGATTCGTGAGGGTTTCAGGAACTAGGGTTTGCTTCAGAGTGGAAGATCAGAGATTGGTGGAGACTAAAATATTACAGAGAATGACTTCTGGCAATGATTTGCTAATCTTGAAATCAAGCTCCAAACTCATAGTCCATGTAGCCTTGTAGGCAATTATTAGGTTGAACTAAGGTAGTTAGATATGCTCGCAAATGCGACATGGAATCGCATTGCATATCCGTCGCAACCTCTTAAATGCGACCGGATGCAGATTTTGTCACATTTTGTCGCATTTGTCGATTTTTGCCGTATTTTTTATTGCAACGCAATGCGAGAAACCAACTGAAACACGATAAAAAGTACAAAGAAGGAAAAATTGTGCAAGTATACACTAATAAGCGAAAAAGAGTTTATATAATAAACAATTGCTAAATCTATTATACGATACTAATATATAATACAATTACAAGTATAAGCTTCCTAATAAGATTAAGATAGGAGATGTAGGAAACGAGATACTCAATTACCTCATTTAAAGTAAGACCTAAAATATGAAACACACACATTCCAAGAACTCCCCTCAACCAAATGTATTGATTTGATACTTAACATATTTGAATTTCCTAGTTATGGTTTGTTAGTTTTTTTCTTGGCAACGCTTATTATATTTTGAAGTTATGTTTGTTAGCTGGTACTTGGTATATATAGATATCTCAGTTGTTCATTTCCATTTTGGATTATCAAAATTTGTTAGTTATGTTATATTATATTTTATATGTTTTTCTTAATAAATATATTGCATTTACAGATTTATATGCACATATATTAGGAATATATACAATTTTTGCCTACTGTATCTCAATATTCGCAATACCGTTGCAGTATTCGTAGTAGTAATTTTTTCCTTGTGATCGCATCGCAACACGCATTAACTACCTTAGGTTGAACCATGTAAAACCTGTTAGCGTTGTGCAACTGCGGCATTGTGATATGTCACGGCCTAGGCCCGTGCAAAACTGTTTGCGGTTCGTGGGCTTTCCCTAGGCCTTGACAATTTTAGCATTTCCTATTTTCCCTATTGCAGAAGTTCCCTAGTTTCTATAATTAGTTGCTTCAGCCTAATTAGTTTCTATTTGTCTGGGGATTGTTTCTAGGATTCGTATAAAGGGCAAGTTCGAGGTAGATAAGTTCATCTGATAGTATATACACAACTATGGCAAAGGAAAGTGAACTGCGATGTTAGCCAGAGGGAAAAGGCCTACAGCCATGAAGACAAAATAGTGGACGACATAGACCATAAAAGGTATTGTTTATTTATGGAGGTGATATGCAATGTGATGGAAGAAGAGATGAATCTGATGCTTTGAAAAGGCTAGAGACCAAATATGGTAACCAACAATATGTTTCTCAAGAAACTGATTTTGTATTGGAGATGCAGGTGAAGTTCGGGGCAAGTGGCAAAGTTACAAAAATATAAATATTCCAAGCAGAAGGCCTCTTAGCGGAGGAGGCTCCAGTACTTATGGCAGAACAAAATAGAATGGGAAGTCGATTGTGAGTTCTAGATCAAAGTTCAAATTCATGAAAGATGTCAAGTTTTACAACTGGGTCATTGCAAAAATGTTCGCCAACAATAGATTTTAGAGATAAACGATGAGAAGAAATCTAAGACAATGGATTTGGTTACTCTTACAGTGGATCTCGAAGACGGAAAGATCCTATCTGTTTATAAGATAATCATTTACCCTATGTTTGGTTTACGGATCTGAGCTGTTATAATTATATGCCTCACTGTGAATTGTTTGGGACGAAGATGAAGTGTAGGGGCAAAGTGATTAGAAGACGACACCATCTTTTTTTCCTAATAGCCTAGATGGTATAATGAGGGAAGTGGTATGAAGCTGTATATTTTGGATGATATATCTAGTGGCTAGGAGCAACAAGAGGTTCCGATGGAACTTACAGGCCTAGAAATTGGAGCATTAAGTCACCTGTTGTACATCACTAAGATAGGAGGGGGATATTTTTATAAGAAAACACATGATGCCCATATAGTTGGATGCAGAAACGTCTTCTCTGCATAGAGGCTTGGCAAAATCCATTTACGGGAGCAGCCGAAAAAGGCAAAGAAGTCGGCAAGGAGAATTATGTTTATCGGTTAAAGAATTTCTTTATAGGTTAAAGCAATCGTTGCAACAACAGTGCAAGCACTTTGATTCCCACATGTTGAATTTAGCTAAGCTCAATGTGAGAGCGTGATCTTTGCATAAGTTCTGGGGTATTTGATGATGGCTGGTTAATCTTGTGAATGTTTTATGTCTATGACATTCTTGTTTCACTTATGTAGAAGATCAGTGTAGAGGAATTATGTCCTTCACATGAGTGCTCTTAGGGTTGCAGTGGGGGTCTTCGGCATGTAAATTAGTATCTCCAACAACATGGTATGCTGTTATACTTTTCACATACTTTTGCAAAAACTCCATCCAACAGAGGTATGGGGTTCAACATACCCGCCCCCATACCCCTCCAAAGTATCCGAAACCAGAACCAATTTGGGGAGTATGCGAATACTTGAAAGATACTAGGCGCAAAACAGTTAAGCCCCCCCCCCCCCACATACCTAACTTTCTCTCTCTACGTAATTTGCATTCTCTCTTCTAAATTTTTTTTTTCTCTCTCTCTCAAAATATAGGGTTAATTAGCTTTTAGACCTAACATAATGACCACGAATTGCGTTAACCCCCTATGATTGTCATTTTTAGCTTTTAGACCCTAAAACACTCCGGAGCTGTTAGCTTTTTAAAAAATACCAAAATTACACTTTTTATTATGTTTTTAGTTTTAAATAGAAAATATACGTGTTAAATAATAATCTAGTTAGAATATCCACGTGGACTAAGAAAATCTACGTGGACATTTCTTAGTGTCCACGTGGATTGAGCGCCAAAACTTCATCTTCTCCGCCATTAAAACCAGAAATCAAAAGATTCAAAGCAGAAATTAAAACATCATCCATTAACATCAATATACAAAACAAAAGCTAAATAACCTAAACAAAAAACCCCCAAAAATTGATAATCTGTTTTTAACAAAACCTATAACATGGGCTTCTTCCCAAAAAATGTCCCTCATAAAAACCCAAAACTAAACTAATAAAACCTAATAGAACCTCCTTCTCTTCTGAGGAGGAGGTTCATCATCTTCATCTTTATCTTCATCTTCATCATCTACATCATCTCCATCATCATCATCATCATCATCATCGTCATCTTCCTCATCACCACCACCACCACCACCCTCCAACAACTCCCGGTCTTCCTCCGCGTCGAAGTCCTCTTCGGGACATTCGTTCAAGTCCGAGGTGTAGTCGGTTGGTTGCTCCCCCTCGTCACTATCACTATAGTCCGTTGTTGGGGGAGTTAATGGAAGCAAATCCGACATTGTTAGACTTGAGAGAGTAAGGGTGAGGGTGAGGGAGAGAGAGAGAAAGAGAAATGATGGAGGAAGATGGAGAGGTTGGAGTGTTAAGACTTGGGGTTACAAATTTTATAGTTTTCAAATTGACAAACGTCAATCAACGCGTCTCTCCAAGGTCTCCCTCTCTTCCTAAGTAACCACTCTAGACACCTAGCCATCATTACCCTATTTTTTAGATTTTGCTTTTAGACCCTCTGTGTTTCAAGACTGTTAACTTTTAAACCCTGTACGTTTCAAGCATGTGATACACAAGGTATTTTAGGGCATAACACAACTCGATTGCCAATTACCCGCCAATTAATTGTAATTTGTTATTTTGAGATTGTTTGATCAAGGCAGCTTCGAAGGTTATACAAGTATACAAGGTAAGCTAAAATTTGAATTTTTTTATATACCATTTGACCATGTCTGATGATGAAATTTATGAGATATTTCACCTAGTAATTGAGTATGGTGGGGAATGGGATGAACCATCTCAGAGTGGGTACGGAGTGAGTCAATATAAGGTGGTAGTTGTTTTGCCTTAACTGTGTCTGTAAACATTAGTTTTGTGGAACTGTTGGGGTTAATTGCTTCAAGGATAGATGATGAGCATGGTCCAAAAAATAATGTTCTTGTGAGAGGGGGTGTGATTGGGCTGTTATTTAGTGTAGACGGTGTTTTGCATGCCGTTAGTAATGATTTATAAGTTAAGTTGATGTTTAGGCACATTGAGGAAGACCCAATTCATGGGTATTACAGAGTTTTTATAGAAACAGAGGAAACACCTCAAATAGTGCCAATCCCTGTTGAAGAATCACCATTACGGTTAGGATATGATAAACCAAAAATTAAGAAAAAAAAGTCTACCAGATGTTTAGAGAAGACAAGTAGACCATTAAAAGTGCTTACTTCTAAGACTTTTAATCGAGAATCCTTAAAGAGAAAAGCAAAAACCAAATCACAAAAACCTAAGGTGAAGAAGGTTAGGGTTGATTACCTTTCTGAGGAAAAGCTTGATGATTTAACCAAAGACTATGGCAGTGAAGAAGAATTTGAAATTAAGGAGGATGTAGATAATGTTGACGAGGAAGTTGCAAAATGGATTAGAGAGGAGCTTATGAGGCAGTTTGAGAACAATGAGTTTGAAGACTTAACTAAGGACCCATTCTTTGACAATGTGGATGCTGAAGAAGACTATCATAGTAACCATACATCAGAGGATGGTGATGATGTTCCTACAATGGATCACATAGAAGATCATGAAAGTTTTGCTGATAATAGAGATTTTGTGATGGCTTATTCAAACTTGTATGAGAAAGAAGATCATGAAGATGAGGAACCCTTTCTGCCACCTCAAGCACTAGAGTCTATGTTGACAATTGGGATGGAGTGGCCAAATATATCTGAGTGTAGGTCATTTATGAGGAATTTTGCAATTACTCAGAGATTCACATTTAGATAGAAGAAGAATGAAAGTAAGAAGATTAGATATGTGTGTAAAGAGAGACCAAGTTGTCCTTGGTGGGTGTTCATAACAAGGTTAAATGATGGCCACACCATGACACTTAAAAATGGTCATTTTATACATGAGTGTAGTGGTAAGAATGGTACATTGAACAGAAATGCAAATGCTATTTGGGTTGCAAAGGAGATTGAGAATCTAATCAGAGATGCAAGTACAACAAAGCCAATACAGATATCTGATATTGTGTATAGAAGATTTGGAGTAAGAGTTTCATATTACACTGCATGGAATGCAAGGAACATGGTGATGGAGAAGATAGTGGGGTCATATGATAAAGGTTATGCTTTATGTCCAGAACTATGTGTTGAGATTCAAAAATCAAACCCTGGTAGTATTGCTACTTGTAGTAGGGAAGATGGTAATCTTAAGTTTACAGACATGTGTATTAGTTTTAAGGCAGCTTTAGATGGGTTCACCAAGGGTTGTAGGCCAATTCTTGGTCTAGACGGATGTTTCTTGAAAGGCAAGTATGGAGGCCAATGTTTGAGCATCATATCTCTTGATACAAACAATGGTTTTTTCCCTATAGCAGTATTTATTTGTAGAAGTGAGTGTCAAGCTACATGGATGAAGTTCTTAACTTTGGTGCAAGGCCAGCTCACCTTATACCCATCTAAATTGACATTCATATCTGATAGACAAAAGTGTCTTGTTGAGGCAGTTTCACAAGTGTTCCCTCATTCCAATCATAGATTTTGTTTTAGGCACATGTACAAAAACTTCAATCAACTGTACAGAGGTACTTATTTGATGACATTGGCTTGGAATGCATCAAAGGCATACAAAACAACTGTAGTGAATTTTTTTTGGACCAATTGGGAGTTGCAGAACCTGATGCAAAGACATGGTTGGAAATGGAGCCATATGAATCTTGGTGTAGGTCTTACTTAGATGCTTCTACAAAGTGTGAACATGTGACCAATAATTTCTCAGAATCATTTAACAATTGGATTGTTAAGATTAGAGATGAGCCTTTAAAAAAGATGGTAGAAAGGCTGAATTTGATGCAGATGACACTCATGTATGAAAGGAAATTGAAGGCAAGAGAGTGGGATCATAATGGATTGGTACCTAGAGCAGTGAAGAGGATTGAGTTGTTGAAAATATACAGTCACCACTACAGGTTAGAGGGATTTGAAAAGGATCAGTGGCTGGTCCTTAATGATAGTGGCACAAGGTGGATATTGAACTTGGAAGAACATACATGCACTTGCAATGTTTGGCAGATCACTGGATTGCCTTGTGTACATGCAGTGAAAGTGATTGATCAACTGAAATATGAGTGGGTTGGGTAAGTGCTCTCTTTTTTAGTTAATATGTCCTAATTGTAATTTCATTGTGCATTTTTACAACTTTATCATGGCCTATGTACAGTTATTGTAGTCATTACCATAGGGTGGCAGCCTATGTAGCAACATACAACCAAGCTGTAAATCCAATTACAGACTCATCAGAGTGGGGATAAATATGTTACTTTTGCCCTTAGATTACTGATTTATTAATTTATCTTGATTTTCATAGTATACATTTACTCTTATGAAACAACTTACAAGAGAGATTAGACCACCACCATTGTTGAGACCAACAGGGAGACCTAGAACACTAAGGAGAAGAGAGGCAGATGAGGTCCATGGTGTGGTGAGATAACCAAGAAGATGCAGCAAGTGTCAAGCATTTGGGCACAACAACAGAACTTATAAAGGTCAACCTGCAGAAAAGCCAAGCATGGAGAGAGGAGGAACAAAGGCATACAGAATAGACACTGAATTTAGGGCACCTTCAACAAGGGGGAGAGGGAGAGCAGAAGAACCATCACAACCACCTTAACCTTCAACTCCTATTTCAACTCAGCCATCACAACAATCATCACAACAATCTCAGCCATCATAGTCATTTCAACCATCTCATTCAACTGGTAAGCATTTTAGAGCACCTAGGCAAGAAGATCTTAATGCTAGAGGAGAACATGGTGGATATAGTGCAACTCAGACATCCAGAGGGTTGGCACATTGGTCTGGTGCTTCAGGGTAAGGAGAATCATCTAATAGAGTGGTTAACAAAGCTGCACCAGTTAGGCCCCATTGGAGAATTTGATAATTGGGTTGTAAGACAATTTGAGTTTAACAATGGTGATGTTTAACTGTTATTTGTAAGACAATTTGCTGTGTTTTCTTGTTTAAATATAACATTTCAGATGTTTAATTGCCATTTTATATCATTACATTTTCTTCTTCTTCTTCTCCACTGTCACTTTTGTAGCAAATTGAGTTACAAATTCATCTAATGACATTTCCACTGTCATTTTCACATTCTTTACAGATTGTTCTTTTATTGCATCAGTTAACCAAATAAAATTGTTGCAGATTGGATCTTCACATTTCAGAAACTTCTGCCCAAATGACTGTTATGTCTTTGAAGTAAACATTTTCATAAGGTGATTGCACCCATGTGCAGTGCAGGGAAATCTAACCCAAAGACAGTTTCTCACCTAATGGTTACTTTGACTACACCCAAAACAACCATTTGAATTTGATAAACCTCCTTCTGCTCCCTTGGCTTGATTAACAACATCTGATAACCATTGGAAGGATCCACAAATTGAGTGTTGACACTTTAAGAATTTCCTTTCATAGTTATTTTCAGTGAGAGATATCATCAGCTTCATGATGCCATTGCACGTAGCTTTCTTGCATTTTGTGTAAACCCAAGGACATTTCGATGCAATGTGACCCTCAAAATTGCACATTTAACAAATAACTTGTGAGAAATTCAAGAAAATCAATGTTTCAATTTTAGTTTTTAGACCCCCTGTGTCTTAAATAATTAGCTTTTAGACCCTATTTTGAGTAGATGCGATAGATACTTCTGACCTTAGATTGTGTGTCAGCTTCATGTTTTCCACCACCCATTTTGAGTTCTGAAGATGAAGTTACTTCCAAAAGAAGAAGATGAAGTAGTTAATGTGAGAGAGGAGAGGAAGATGAAGTTCTGGGTTGGTTTTATAACCGTAACTCGGGTTGCAACGGTCGAATTTATCGTAGCCTACATGGATCTGGTTTTACAGCGTGCCATTACGATATAATTCTACGTGGAACTCATAATTACAGCGTAGCATTAAGATTAAATTATACGTTACGTGGCAAAGCTAGGGATATTTATGGTACTTCATATTATTTTTATCTCGGAGAGTGATTTCCAGGGTGTTTTAGGGTCTAAAAGCTAAAAATGACAATCATAGGGGGTTAGCGCAATTCGTGGTCATTATGTTGGATCTAAAAGCTAATTAACCTTAAAATATATCTCTCTTCCCTAATAAATATCCTAAATCTGTTAGAGGAAAGTGGTATGCTATTCCGGGATACTAGTATCCAAAATCAGAATAACATACTCTTTTGTTGGAGATGCTTTAAGTAACCAAAGACTAGAAGTTGTGGTTACTAGCACGCTGGAGGCTAAGTCCGTGTCCATCCCATTTGAAAAAGTATGTTTTGGTCACTTAAATGCAGAGACCAGACCTCAACACCCCCCATTTAAATTCTTCAATAGGTTAAAATAATCTTTGCAACAACAATACAAACGTTTTGATTCCCCCATGTTACAAATTGGTCAAATATGGTGTAAGCGTGATCACGATGTTAAGTTTGGGGTATTTGATGATGGCTGCTGAATTTTATTAATGTTTGATGTAAATGACATGCTTGTCTTATTCATGGAGAACGTCAAGATAGATGAAATATAACCTACATATGAATTCCCTTGGGTTCTCTAGAGGTCTTCAACATGGGGATTAGAAGGGACAAAAGGTCAATAAGATGTGGTTGCTAGCATATTGGTTGCTAAGCCCGTGTCTATTCCATTATAAGAAGACGTTCACGGATGAAAATGTTGAGGAAATGTGCAAGACAAATATTGCTGGTCTCTTCTTGAGACCCTCTATTTATTTAATATAACTCTTTTCTTTGAGAAGTAATATATATATATATATAGACTGATTACGCGGAAGCCTAATAATCAAGAACACTAGTACATTCAATTGGGGAAGAAATTAGGTTCTTGAAGAACCCTAATTTTAATTTATTATAACATTTTCTTTAACAAAAACTAACTACTGAAGAAAGTAAAGATAACCTCTCTTTATAAAATTAAGGAGAGAGAGGCCAACTACTGTGGGACACGCCCTATTTAGGGGTGTGCTACATCAAACCCTCCCTCTGCAAAAGAATTCGACCACGAATTCAACCAGTCGGTGTAATCGAAAAATAAAACCGGGTCCTTCTGTTGAAAATATGCCTCCGATATCCATGAATCCTCTTAATCAGGCTTGCCCACCCAATGTACCCTGTATATATGATATACACCTCTCTTTGGCGTCTCATTTGTACACATCTCTAAGACAGTCTCAATGCGGTTAAACTCGTGTTGTTGCGCAAAAGGAATCAGTAAAGTAATAGGCGGCACATGATCACCAACAAAAGGAGAAAAGAAACTCACATTAACAACGTGAGATCGCCGCATATGCCATGGGAGGTCAAGCTTGTAAGCGTTCTCCCCAATACGCTGAACAATATGGAAAGGACCAGTTTGCCGAAGGGCTAATTTAGAACCCACCCCGGAACGATGCCCCTTTTCAATATACAACATAACCAAATCACCTGGTTGAAAACTGACTTGTCGACGAGTGTATCTGCCTATGCTTTATAAGACGCATATGTCTATACTAAATGTGTGCATACACTATCGTGGATACACTGTATCGAAATAGCAAATTCTGCAGTAGAGGACGAAACTGGGACCGTCAGGGGTTTAGGTGCCAAATCTAGAACTGTATCCGGCGATCGCCCTTGGACAATCATAATTGGAGACAACCCCGTCGACCTGTTGACAGAGTTGTTAAAAGCAAACTCTGCTTGAGTAAGGGCGAACACCCAATCCTCTAGGCTATCTCCAATCGTGGCTCGTAATAGGTTACTCAAACTTTTGTTGACGACCTCCGTCTTTCCATCGGTCTGAGGATGAAATGTTGTGGAAAACTGTAACTTGCAACGAAATATCCTCACAATGACCGCCAGAATTGACCTGTGAACCTGACATCTCTGTCCGACGTGATGGATCGTGGATTACCATGTATACGAGCAATCTCCCGAAAGTACATGCAAACAACATGAGAAGCGTTATTTGTTCGAGAATAGGGAATGAAATGTGCCATCTTGGAGAACTTGTCGATGATAACGAAAACTGAGTCAAGGCCATTCGCTATCACTGGTAACCCTGTCACGAGACCCATAGAAACGTCTCGCCATGGGGACTCAGGAATTGGTAAGGGGTGTATATAGGCCGGTGTTTTGATGAGTCCCCTCAGCTGTCTGACAAGTATAACATCGCTGAATGAACTGGTTGACATCACGCTGCATACTAGGCCAAAAATATATGTCTCTCATAGACGACATCGTCTTAGCCACTCCAAAATGTCCACCAAGTCCCCCACTATGTATCTCAGCTATGACACTATCTCGAACTGACGACGTAGGGATGCATAGTGTAGACTTACGAAATAAATACCCGTCCTGTATAGAATATTCACCACTTCTCACACCCTCCTGTGCGAGACAATTGCCAAAAACAGGACCGAATAACTCATTTAAAGCATAGAGCTCACATAATGTCTCAAACCCAAATATTGAAGCTCAGAGAGTAACCAGAACCTCCTTGCGTCTACTGAGACCATTTCTGACCATGTTCTCCTTTTCCTTGACATGTTGTGTGTTGAACGCATAGTCTTGAAGAAAGTTGAACCACTTCGCCTGCTATCAGAAGTAATTCACTGCTGACTGCGCATATGGCGTAATGCATCATGGTCTGTGTGGTGAATAAACTTCTTGTGTACCAAATAGTGCCTCTGATGAGTAAGTGAGCGAACAATAGCTAGAAGCTCAATGTCATAAGTGGAATAACGCAACTGTGGACCCGAATGTTTCTGAGCGAAATACGCAATTGGCTTTCCCCTTGAGAAAGAACTGCCCCAATAACAGTTTTACACATATCTGTGTGTACATGGAACAACTGTGTAAAGTCGGGTAGCGCTAGAACGAGAGCTGACGTCAATCTATCCTTAATTGTTGCAAAAGCCGCAGCTGCCTCTGGCCCCAGATGAATGGGACGTCTCATCAAATTAGTCAATGGTGCATGATCGTACTAAAACCCTAAATAAATTTCCTGTAAAACGTAGCTAACCCGTGGAAACTCCGAATCTGCAAAGTCGATGTTAAAACCGGCCAATCCCTGATAGCTTGAACCTTGATGTCATTAACCCGTATGCCGTCAGCTGACACCATAAATCCTAAAAACTGTATTGAGTCAACCATGAAAGAACACTTCTTCAGCTGAAGAAATAACTTGTTGTCCCGGAGGACTCCAAGAATAGTGGCAATGTGTTCTAAGTGTTCTTCCTTTGTCTTACTGTAGATCAGGATATCATCAAAGTAGACAATAACAAACTTGTTGATGTACTTGCGCAATGCCTCTGTCATTAATCTCATAAACGTCGATGAGGCATTAGATAGGCCAAAAGACATGACCATCCACTCTAATAGACCATCCTTTGTTTTGAATGCCGTCTTCCACTCATTACCTGGTCTCATACGAATCTGGTGGTACCCACTGCGAAGGTCAAGTTTGGAGAACACCCGGGCACCGTGCAAGCTGTTAATCATATCTTCTAACTGCGGAACCGAGAAACACTACTTAACCGTTATCTTGTTAATAGTTCTACTATCAACACACATCTGCCAACTGCCATCTTTCTTAGGAGTCAAAAGGGTTGGTACTGCACATGTTGACATGCTCTCTCTGACAAGGCCCTTGGTACATAACTCAAAGACCTATTTCTGTAACTCTGTATGCTATGCGGGTACCATCCTGTAGTAAGGTAAGTTCGGGAGTAGGGACCCCGAAACAAAATCAATAGTATGTTGTATATCACGGAGGGGAGGTAAAGCATTATCCGTGCTTCTTCACAAACATCACTGAACTCTACAATAATGGATTGTAAACAAGAAGGGACAAGTGTAGGGGGTGAAGAATACGTATTGACAAGGGCATATGCCCTGCCGTGAGATCGAGCATCGGCGATGAAACTGACACGTTCCCGTCGTACGGCTGCGACAAGTATCGGAGGATGCATCGGCTCTAGGACGACTTTTCCTTTTCCCCATAAGAAGCTAAATGTTTTTGTTTTCCCATCATAATGAATTTTCCTGTCAAATATCCAAGGTCTCCCAAGTAGGATATGGCAAATATCCATATAAACTACCGAAATGTGGATAGTATCCTCATAAGCGTCACCTATTGTGAATGTCAACATGCACTCGTCTTCGGAACGCTTTCCCTGTCCTGGAGAGAGCTAAGTGAGATCAAATGATTTGGTACTTAGGAATGTCTTTAACTTTAGTTTATCCACTAGTTCCTTGGCCACTAAGTTCTCTGTAGACTCACAATCAAGGATTACTTCACAGAGTCTTCCCTTTGCTATGCACCGCATACGGAAGATGTTGTTATGGAGCCAAAAATTTGGGTTTTTTGGGTCGAACTTCAATGTCCTATTTACGGAAGCACAGAGGGGTAGGGTGTGAACAGTGTTGCCGGTCCCGTGGCAGTGGTTGTCGATCGGATCTCGTGGCGAAATCTGTGTTGTCGGTGCGGGAGGCGCATGTGATGGGTGTGGCAGTTTCTCGGTGCAAGGGCGTATCACATGGTTCGGTGGGTGTGTAATCCACAATGCGATTGAGAAGCTTGTGTTAGTAGAGATATACGAAGAACACCAATCGGTTTGGAAAAATAGAGAATTCGATTACTCAAAACGAAGTAATTAAGAATAAAATCTCTCAAAACCCTAGATTTCTCTCAGAACTCTTTCAGATCTAACATCCCTAAGAAATAACCTAAGTCCCCTTTATATACTAGGGAACCTAAAATATTTAAAAAACGCATCTCGAGGCAAAATACCCCTCAAAAATGCAATCACCGTTAAAAGGAAAAAGGCTGAATCGCGCCTCTGTTCGAACAAAATTGTTTCTGTTGGAATAAAATAAAGTGTATTCGAATAGACAAAAATCTATTCGAATAAAACCCATCAGGCAGAAATCTATTCGAACATAAATAATTCTGTTTGAATAAAATTGTTCAGTGTCTTCTTCAGATTCTCTTGGATCATGGCTCCCCCCTTTAGGAGCCTTGAGCTCCTGCTCAAGCTAGAATTGGAGATGTGGGAATGCGGCGATGCCCAATTCCCTACTGTACCACTTCGACTTACTTGGTAGTGTACCCTTCTTCCTAACTCGTAACGATTCAATAACACCCCGTCTAGTAGTATGAACCTTCCGCTCTAGAATACCATCCTCCGGCAACGGATCTTATCTTTCCATCCATAAGTCATCAACTAACGGTAGGTGAATATCGATTGCAGAGTCTTCATCCAGAAGAGACGGCTCAAACAACTTCAAATGCTCGGCATTGATCACCGAATACATCTTCATGAAAGGTGGCAAATCCAACTGGAATGCATTGTCACCAATTTTCTTGTGTATCAAAAACGGACCATAACGAATAGGTTTGAGCTTCTTACCTTCCCCCTTAAGCCGCTCCTTACCCAAATGCAACCAAACGAGGTCGCCCTCAAGAAAAGTACACTCAACCCTATGCTTGTCGTGGCGAGCCTTATACTTTGCTTGAGTCTTTTTCAACTGAGCTGCAACCACCTCATGGACCTTGCTGATCCTCTCAATGAAACGCTGAGCTTTAACCTGCTCCTCTTCCTCCTTCTCTGACACCGTCTTGTCGCCAAGACTAAACGCCAAATCAAAAGGGGTTTGCGGCAAGTACCCCAAACAAACTTCAAAAGGAGACGTCAACGTGGAACCATGAATCGCCCGGTTGAACGCAAACTGAAGATACGGTAATCTCTCATCCCAAGTCTTAGGATGCTTAGAATGGAATCCCTGTAATAAATGTACCAAAGTGCAGTTAACGACCTCTGTTTGCCCATCTATCTGCGGATGAAAAGCGGTACTTCTCTTCAACTTAGTGTCCATCATCCCCCATAATGATTGCCAGAAATGCCCCAAAAAGCGGCTATCCCTATCAGAAATAATAAATGAAGGGAACCCGAAATACCTCCAGACGTCTCTGAAAAACAATCGCGCTGCTCCTTCCCCTGTGACCGTCTTCTTCTGGCATGGAATAAGAACAATCATCTTGCTGAATCGATCCACCACCACAAACAAGTAGTCATTCTTACACCTGGTCATGGGCAAACCATCCATAAAATCCATCAAAATGCTCTCCCAAGGTCGAATAGGAACGGGCAATGGTAAGTACAGTCCTATCTTCCTATTGGAAGGCTTCGATGTGTTGCATAGCACACAACCACGAACCACACGAGCCACATCCACCTGCATCTTCGGCCAATAGACATAATGCTGCAAATTCAAAAGAGTCTTCTCAACCCCGAAATGACCTGCCACCTGGGAACAATGTGCCTCTCGAATCCATTTTAAACAGTCTCCACCCTTAGGAATACATAGTAGACTGCCCCTGTAAATCAAACCATCCTTCAGAACATATTCGCAAGTCTTGCCCTGTAGCAACTTCTCGTGAATAACACTGAGCTCCTTGTCGTCGTCATACCCTAAAACGTACTCAGAAGGAACAATCGGTTGTATCTGCATAGCTACCAAACCAACAAAACGGAAATAGTTGGTAATGGGGGTCGAGATAACATATCAGCATCTTGTTGTCCACTCCTTTCTTATACTTGATCAATAAGGTAAACTGCTGAAGATACGACATCCACTTCATATGGCGAGCTTGCTGAAGCTTGGACTGCGTAGATAAGAACTGTAACGGTTTGTGATCGGAATGTACCACAACCTCCTTCCCCAATAAGTAACTCCGCCAATGCTTAACTGATTGATATACCACGTAAAACTCCTTATCGTAGGTAGGATAGTTACGTACTGCTCCTGTAAACATCTCAGAATTGTAAGCAACTGGCTTCCCATCCTGTAAAAGGATTGCCCCCAAAGCATAATCTGATGCATCTGTCTCGACCTCAAAAGGCCGTTGCAAATTAGGCAATGCTAACACTGGTGAATCCGTAACTTCTGCTTCAGTAACAGAAAGGTCTTTTCATGGTGATCTTCCCACACAAACTGTATCCCGGTCTTCGTTAAAGAATGCAACAGTGCGGCTATTTGTGAAAAATGCCGAATATATTTTCGTAAGTACTGACAAGAACCCATAAAACTCCTCACTTTCGTCACTGTGCGAGGTCGAGGCCAATTAGTAATGGTCGAGACCTTCTCTGGATCGACCTTAAGCTCGCCGCCACCAACAATAAAACCCATATAGACTAGCTCCCATTTCCCAAACTCGCACTTCTTCCCGTTCAGAAAAAGCTGTTGTGATCGCAGCACGCCCAACATTCTGCGTAAATGCCCAAGATGCTCCTCCCATGTACGACTATATATCAAGATATCATCCAAATATACAATCACAAAATCATCAATAAACGCACGAAGTACCTCATTCATTAGCCGCATAAACGTCGCCGGAGCATTGCATAACCCAAAAGGCATCACCAACCACTCAAATAAGCCCTGTTTGGTTTTAAACGCTGTCTTCCAAGTATCCTCCCGGATTCGAACTTGATGGTAACCTGACTTAAGATCTAACTTGGTGAAAAACCAAGCCGTCTGCAACTCATCTAAAAGCTCGTCAATCCGTGGAAGCGGATAACGATTCTTCACCGTGATCTTGTTCAGCGCCCGATAATTTACAAACATCCTCCAAGACCCATCCTTCTTCGGCACCAGTAACACCGGCGAACCACAAGGCAAACAACTCGGATTAATAACTCCTTGCTCCAGGAGCTCCTGTACCTGTTTCTTGATCTCATCAGACTCAGTAACAGAAGTTCGATATAACCCAATATTGGGTAGTGGCTCACCATTCACCAAGGTGATATCATGCTCCACATCCCTCTTACGCGGCATCCCTTCTATGCGCATCCCTTCTATGCCCAAAAACAAGTCTTCATACTCTTCTTGCAACTCCCCTATATCGGTTTGTTGCTTAGGAGACATTGCCAAAGTAGACAATACTGTAGCCGACGGACCCTCTTGAACCGGTCGCACCAACAACAAAACAAATTTGCCGCTCACATTAACCAACCTCTTCGCCTGAGTCGCCGTTACCAAATTACTGGTAGTGATATGTTCCTTGCACGCATTAATATGAAACTCAGACCCATCCTTCACCAACCGATACTTGCGAGCACGACGGTAAAGGATTGCATCGCGGTCCCAAAGATAAGGGCTACCCAAGATGACTTGACACGCGTCCAACGGAACCACCTCACATGTCACTTCGTCAATAAACTTCTAGTAATCGCAAACTTGAACGTACACTGCTTAGTAATCTTCAACTCCGTGTCTTTCTGAATCCAACCCAAACCATACGGCTTAGGATGAGCCACAGTAGCCAAACCCATCTTTTTCACCACCGCCTCAGAAATTAAATTCTTCTGACTACCCGGATCAATAATGGCCTCGACTAAGCTCTGCTTCACCTGAATACTGACAAAGAATAGCTCTTCCTTACTCGCCTCGTCGATAACCAGAGGTTGCTTGAACATTAGAGTAAGCTTAGGATTTGGCCTATCTAAATCCGGAAGATCCACAATCGTTGCGGCTAGTGCACGTTTCTCTTTCTTGCCCTTCTCCTCCTTCGGCCGAAGCTCCGGGTGAAGTTTCCAACATCTATCGGAATTGTGCCCATTAGCCTTGCAATGACTACAGATAGTCCCCTTGAATGAAGACCCCTCTCCTTTGGACTCCCCATTCTGATCAAACTTCCAATTAGCCTTGTACCCCGACTTGTTCTTGTCGTCTTTCTTGTCGCTCTTCAAGTAGTTGCCTTCAATGGCAATTGCTTTAACGGTAGCGTCTTCGATATCTGCCACATTGAAGAGCTTTAATTCTCTTTGAATGGACTCGGGCAAACCCCCCGTATACTTCATGAACACATCGTACTCCTCCACGTCAATATCCAAAACCAATGCTTGGTTATGGAACTCCGTAGTGAACTGTTGCACAGATTGCCCAAACCTTTGGCGTAAGTTGTGTCATTTGTATCATCGCTCCTGTTCATACCCAATTGGATAAAATTGCTTCCTCACCAAGACCTTGAATTCCTTCCAACTCAGATTTTCGACATCATGTCGTTTCCGATAGGATTTCCGCCACGTGAGTGACTTGTGAATTTCAAAGTTGAGAAACAAATCTTCTGAGCGTTGGAATATTCATTAATTGAAAAATAGGTCTACAACCTATCTAACCAATTATCTAATTTCTCGGCGTCGACGGAGCCATCGAAAACCGGAATCTCAATCTTAAAACCAAGACGAAGATTACGCATAGGATTTACTGACTTACCAAGACTTGGGCGTTCCTTGACGGAATCGGCATCACTAGAATCATCGAATACCGGAACGTCGTCGTCACCATCCACCTCCATAACCCCTTTCTTCTTCGAACGGTCACGCCGTTTCGCCGAAGCGGAAGCCTTCGCGAGGTTCGTGAGGCGCAATTGCTCCACTAACTCCCCTACAGTAGAAGTTAGGGCGGAAACTGTCGTTTCCAAAATTGTGAATCTTTCGTTGGGATCGCCCATCTCCAAATCGTCCTTCTTTGAATTAGGTTTGCGATGAATTTTCAACGGACTTACTAGCTTCTCCCTCGTTTGCTTGAGACGGTCACGTGTAGAGACCATAAACCACAATCAACCCCCCGAGAATCGAAACTAGAAAACCGATACCACTTAATCCACAATACGATTGAGAAGCTTGTGTTAATAGGGATATACGAAGAACACCAATCGGTTTGGAAAAATAGAGAATTAGATTACTCAAAATGAAGTAATTACAAGAAAATCTCTCAAAACCCTAGGTTTCTCTCAGAACTCTTTCAGATCTAACATCTCTAAGAAATAACGTAAGTCCCTTTTATATACTAGGGAACCTAAAATACTAAAAAAACGCATCTCGAGGCAAAACACCCCTCAAAAATACAATCACCGCCAAAAGGAAAACGGTTGAATCACGCCTCTGTTCGAACATAATTGTTTCTGTTTGAATAAAATAAAGTGTATTCGAATAGATAAAAATCTATTCGAATAAAACCCATCAGGCTGAAATCTATTCGAACAAAAATAATTCTGTTCGAATAGAATTGTTCAGTGTCTTCTTCAGATCCTCCTGGATCAGTGTGTGGCTGATTTAGGGGCTAGTGGTGGGGTCGGTTTGGAAGAAGAGTTTTGGGTTTCGGTTTTTGAATATTGTGAACACATGTGTACGGGTGGGTTGGTTGTTATGGGCCGGGCTTGGGCTTGTTAACTGGGACCGGGCTTGACTTGGGTTGCTTTTGGATTGGCCCATGTTGGTTGAAAGGGATCGAAGGGAAAGCCACATCTTCCACATCTGTTGAACAAATTGCCACCCCTACCGGCGTCGTATTCTCTGCCGATGCAACGATCTCGTCGCGGGTCGTCGCGGGTTTCAAAACGTCTCCTCCCTTGGACGTGTCTGGCTTAGCCGGGGGGTCAATTAGGTTGTATATCGCGGGTAACTTGCTCGGTTATTTAACCGTCGTGGCCGTAACGTGCTCACGAGGTTCGTGCCAATCTGTAACGCTTGGGACTCCGGAGAACTTCTCGACGGCGTGGGGCGAATGGGGTAGACCGTACCGATCTTCATCTCTGCAAATTCGTAAGATTGTTTGGAACAACTCGGATTGAGCGCTCACGAGTTCAAAGAACAATTCGTATCTCGTACTCATCTTGTCAAATCGAAGAATTAAAAGGTCGCTCTGATACCACTTTAGTGTAAACTGATTACGCAGAAGCCTAATAATCAAGAACACTAGTACATTCAATTGGGGAAGAAATTAGGTTCTTGAGGAACCCTAATTTTAATTTATTAGAACATTTTCTTTAACAAAAACTAACTACTGAAGAAAGTAAAAAGAGCCTCTCTTTATAAAATTAAAGAGAGAGAGACCAACTACTGTGGGACACACCCTATCTAGGGATGTGCTACATCATTTTTAGTATAACTCTTTGCAAGAGCTAGTAGATACAAAAAATATATATATTCCTCAAGCAGTTAGTACGGTGGTTAGCTATATACAAATGAGCGGGATGCTCTAATGTGAATCCTTTGGTACTTGAAGAGCACCACAATTTTGGGGATAATTGAAAGAAAACAAGGACCATGGACAATTGCCAGGTTTTTGGTTTCTAATTATGGAAGTACTAACACAGAGTGGGTCCATTACTAGTTACATTTAGTGTTTCATGCCACAGTTGGTTATATACCCATCTGCGCTTGGGTAAGAGTGCATAGGGCATTTTAAGCTTCCTAAGAAGACAATTTATTAATTTTGTATCATGACAGTTAGAGTGGCATTTGTCGGAGAAGTGAGGTTCTGGTAATTGAAGTACTAGAAAAAGATTTATTCGTTTTGAAAAAAAAAAAATACTGTACTTTGTCTCATACAAGTTTCGATCTTCTCTATTGTCAGCTCAACTTTAGCTGCACCAAATACTTTGCTAAAGTAATTAGACATGTAGTCCATTTCTTTCCTTTCTTTGAATACTTTTCCTTATATATTTCATTTCTAATTCCCTGGAAACATGAACAGTTTCACATGGTTGAGGCTACGTATCGAGTAAGGGAAGCCAGAAAGCAACTTTTTAAAGAGAACGGAAGACATCCTAATGATAAAGAAGTTGCTGAAGCGACGGGTTTGTCAATGAAGAGGCTCATGACTGTACTATTAACCCCCAAAGCTCCGAGATCTCTTGAAGAGAAGTTCGGAATCAACCAGAATCTAAAACCATTGGTATGTTATCGTCTCTTCTCTTATAATGTCTTAGAGGTAGTTGGGCTTTGGCTTCCATTATGTTGTCTGAATTAGACACTTACCTCATTATGGCACTTTATCAAAGTCAATTTTTGAGATTCCACTTCATTATATGATCATTTTTATAGGTATAAGCATATACTAGATAATTAAAATTAGACACCATAAAATTTCTGTGACAAATACCAAAATGGGATAAAAATTAAAAGCTGTGTACTTGTAGGTTCAAAGTCTACTTTGAATAATATAATTGGCTAAATGCTTACAACTTCTCATTGCATCCTCCATATCGTATCCGTTTGTTGATTGATGCTCTTATATGTATTAGGAAATTATTGCACATCCAGATGCCGAAACAGGTGAAGAATTGCTGATGAAGCAATTTAAGAGGCAGGATTTGAAGAAAGTGTTGGACAGTCTCAAACCAAGGGAGGGCCAAGTAATAAGATGGAGGTTTGGGCTTGAGGACGGGAGGACAAAAACACTGCAAGAGATTGGGGAGTTGATGGGTGTGAGCAGAGAAAGAGTTCGCCAAATCGAGTCTTGCGCCTTCAGGAAACTCAAGAATAAGAGGAGAACAAAAAATTTGCAGCAGTATTTGTTTTAATCCTAAGATCCAAGGAAACTATAGTTTCATTCCGAAGACGAGAAGGGTTAGACGGCTTTCCCACTTTTTCTTTCCATATATAGATGTTCTTATTCTTTTTATGAAATAGAAATGCATATTATATATTCACTTTGTTAGATTTTAAGAAAGCACTATACTTACAGAGAAATAAAATTTTGAGTTCATAAATTAACTATTACCGCAGAGAAAATTCATACAACTCTAACAAAATATTAGAAACTAACTTTATTCTTGGGTTGAAGAAAAACAAAACTCTTCAACCGTTTCTCTTGTTCGATGACAAAGGGCAATTTTTAGTTCATCTGCAACCGGTGCAAGGCCAGGTAAGCAAGCAGCCGATATCCAACCAACATCATAGCCATGATGAACACGTCGATCCACAGGTGGTTCAGACCAACGGACTTAACGGCAGGAAAATCCACAACTCGGCACAAACCTTTTTCGGGACATTGGTAATAATCGTTCTCATTGTAGTGAACCCCTAGAAGAAGTTTGTAACAGTAGAAACTGTAGCTCAAGTACTTTAACCAGACGATGAAGGGAGGGATTTGTTGTACGTAGTATCCCCCAGCTATCAGAAAGACAAGGGTGGTAACAGAAGCTAAAGTGGTGGCTTGTTTGACGTCCATTAATAATGCACCAAAAGCGAGACCTAAGCTCTGAGATACAAGAACACTGTAGAGAACTACAAGAAGGGTGAGAATAAACGTTGTAGGATCTGGCTTGAGTCCTCCCATCCAATAGATAATAAAAACAAAGGCCGTGGGAAGTGCGAGCTCCATTGGCAAGTCTCCAGCTGTCCTTGCTAGAAAGTAAGAGGAGAGACGGTACATTCCGGAAGAACGTTCTTTGATGAGCATGGATCGTTCTTGGGGAAACGTGAAGACTGCATTGTAGAGTGGAAAGAATCCCCAGAAGATGGAGAAGAAGAAGAGAAGCGAGATCTGCAAGTGTAAAATAATTCCTGGTTAGTCTCCAAGTCTCTGAAGAGCGACTAGTTATAAGTTTATGATAGCTACTAGTTTTAACAAAAAGAAGAAAAAAAGAGTTAGAAACAGTAGCTTTTCTCGTAGAGCTTAAGAAGAAAGGGGCCATTTGACCCTTCTATAAAATCTCTACACGATTATTAAAAATCCAGCTGGAAATATCTATCTCCTAATACACTTATATACTTACGCGGTCTTGGATGTGAGATGATGGTGTGTGCCACCATAGTAGACCACCAAGAAAAGCGACACTTATTACTTGAAAGATCCTTAGCTTATTAAAGGCCTCATATCTACGCTCCTTCAGACCTCTCCTCAGTAATACCTTAAACTGCTGCCACCAACTCGTCCCCCATTGCTCTGACTTTGCCATCTTCCTAGCTGCAGCATCGGCAAATTATTTAATATGACCAAAAAGTAAAACAAAAAGAAAGTACGAAATTGGATCGGGTACAAGCATTGAAGAAAAGCGGAAAAGAAAGAAGATTACGCAACAGAAGACATTTCTAACGTGGTTCACCCCAATAGCTACATCAATGGACTGTTTGCAGTAGTTGAATATCACTATTGCAAAGAACTAAACATCATAGAAGAAATCCCCTATTCTCTTCTTTTTTTTATCTCCCTTGCTCTCTAGTTTTAACCCTATCCTTTTCTACCCAATATTTAGTATCTCAAGGTCTTTCAAGTTTTTATAGCTATAAGAAACCAACAGATTTCGTATTATAAGATATTATTATATATTATATTTGTATATATGGTTGAACAATTGACGAGTAGAAGACTTACATATAGATGCATCCCGTACGTAGCCATATGTATTTATGTCAAAACTGCATAGATCATCCTTCAATCTTGTTGCAATGTTCTTTTCATAGGCGGAGCTGAGAGTTTCCCTCACCAATTTCTGCTCTTGTTCTATGTTTCCCTGAATATCGCCTTGATCTGTGACTTGCTTGGAGTTGGGTGCAATTCCTATATTTCATAATTAATGTCATAAGAAAACATTCAAGTGTTTTTTCTTCCACAGGTATGTGAAAAAACAGGAGTTAGATTAAATGACTTGCCGTTGGCGAGATCGAGTAGGAGATCAGCGGGGTTAACAGTGACAGGTGTTGAGAATCCAATGGAGGAGAAGTAATCCAATGCAGTTGATGCAGGACCATGGTAGATTGGGCATCCCTCAGAAATCAACATAACCTTATCAAACATGTGATAAAGTCTGCTTGATGGTTGGTGAATTGTGGTGACCACTGTTCGGCCTCCACTAGCCAAGCGCTTGATCGTAGTTAATATCCTCTGAGCAGTAGTCGAGTCTAGACCCGAAGTGGGTTCGTCCAGTAACAACAAACTTGGATTGATTAGCATTTCTTGGCCTATACTGACCCTCTTCTTTTCACCACCTGATATTCCTCTAAAGAATGGCCCTCCAATCATGTTGTTTCTGCACCGGGTTAGACCCAACTCAGTGACTACGTGCCCTGCGTGATCAACTTTCTCATCTCGGGTTAGAGTGTCAGGGAGCCTTAGTAGGGCAGTGAAAATTAGTGTTTCGAGCACGGTTAAGTGTGGGTAGAGCACATCATCTTGAGCTACAAATCCTGTACGGCGTTTTATAGAGCTCGTGAAAGGTTGACCGTTGTAAGTGATCTTTCCTGATAGTTTACCGTTAAGCCTGCCACCAAGGGCAGTCAGGAGAGTGGTTTTCCCACTCCCTGAAGGCCCCAACATTGCTAGGATCTCTCCAGGGCACACCATACCCGTCATCCCATTCAGTATAGTTTTCTCTTTGGTGGTACTCCATGTACCGCCACCCCAACATAACAGTCCTTTTTGCTCCTGCTTTACTTTGTAAATCACTTCTTCAAACTGCAAAACATACAAAAGGAATAAGTATCATCATAAACTCTACAATCCATATAAGTAAATATTTGTAAGATTTTGATAGATGAATAGAGACCTTCAATGTTATTGGGTACAAGGGGAGTTGCAGAACTGGTTTTTGAGTTTTGCAGGGAATTGGGCATGAGATTATCGTCGTGCTTTGTGGCTCTGACATCTTTGGTGGATCTTCACTAAGATGCCTTGTGGGTTTTGGGAATACAAAGGTTAACAAAAGTAGTTAGTGGCGGGCTTGTCTTACTAAGGTGAATTACACTACCATATATACACACACACACACACACACATATATATATATTTGTGTAGTTTGTATATGCACACAGCCCAACCTCTTGTGCGGGGTGGGAACCACAGACTTTCACTCCTTTTCACTTTATGGTTGTAACACTAACACTAGTAGACAGCAACTACTAAGATAATGTGAATTTGACAGTAAAGTTAAGGTCTTTCACTAGAGACTCTCTTGCCCTAGAAGATCTTTGGGCTGCAGTGAGGTGTTCCCTAGTTGTACTTTAGAGTTTTCAAGTGAAACCATCTAAGATTGTAGGTCCAGTGGTTGGGTTTCAGTTAGGATAACAAGTGGTAAGCACGAATGCCGCTATTTAGTGGTGGAACGTTTCTTTATGATGATCCTAATCGAGTTTGATACGAGATCCAATAAATCATTGGCAGCATGCTGGTGTGGGGGACCCCTCCACTCAGGACTCAAGTCCCTTTCCTCCGCTCTTGTTTTGTCCTTTATGTTTCCGAGTTCCTCAGATCCTTATTCAAGTGGTGGAGCCTCCATAGGTATTCAACCATGGTTGCCCATTCTGTCAGGTTTTTGTTGGTATAGTTTTGTCGCCTTGTTCAAGCTCGCTCGCGTTTATGATGTTGATGAACTCAATTTATGATATGCATGAGTTAGTTCTCGGCTCAGATAACTGTCACATGGAAGGCTGCAGGTCCTTACCAGTTCGTGTTCAAGGTATGCACTCAACAAGAAACTTTTATAGTCCTTGAGACCCCATGAGGGAAAAAGACGTGGTTTGCCATTATCCATCGTCGTGAAGATACTGAACATAAGTTTACTGTGTCATTCTTCAGGATGATGTACAGCAATCACTTGCTAATCTTTTTGTTTTGGGGGTTGAGACTTGTAAAAGTTTTTCCGTAGGACCAGCTAAGAGGAAGTTCTTCTATTCTAGATGACAGTTCACTTTGGAGAGGAAAAGTATTAAAAGACCCGAGGTATAGCTAAATGCATATTTTTCTTTAATTTTTAGTTTACACTCAATAATAAAAAGCCATTTCTCTGTCCGACGGGTTAGATTAATACCACATGAGTTCACAACATGCCACTTGGTTCATGGTGGAACTATTACCACTATTTTCTACAAAATGCAAAGAGGTGCATAACTGCATATGCACTGACGACTGACGACTTAGTTATTCCTTAAACCTCTAGTTCCCGTGTATGATGCATTTCTAGTATTTTATATGAACTTTAATTAAAAGACAATAATCTTTTGTAGCTATTAGGCTTCTTCATGAATTCTGCAACTTTATGTATTTTGTTTGGGATTGCAATGCTATTTCCATTTCTAGTGCACAAAACACTGCTTCCAGAGCAGCCGAAAAGTCCTTTATATTTGCTGCTTCCGTTGCTTGTCCTTGCTATAAGCATAATGGGATGGCTACGTTTTTCCCGAAGCAGTGTTTATGCTCGCTTTGGAAAATATTATTTTCTTGAATAAGTACAGTTTGTGAATGCCTTAACCCACCCATATATTGATGACGCGTTCATACTCACGCGTGAGGTTGCATTTTTCTTTGGAGACCGACTGTGAACCAAATGACTTAATTAATCAAGTTTAGTTGTATTAAATATATTATCTTACTAAGAAAAGAGTGGGGGAAATCTATAATGGAGTTGCACTAAGACGATTATAATGATCAATTGAAGAATCAAATAGGCATGGTTATTAAAGTGATTGCTTTTAAGCAGAAAATCATAGGAAAACTTGTATATTATGATTCTCTTACTTTGATGATGATGATGATGTCTTTGTATATTGTTATATGTTTCACTTAACTGCCACTTGTTTATTTTGAAAACCAGGGTGATCTCGATTAATCTCGACTATTCTCTGGGGCATGTGTAATAATACCTTGCAGACATACTGGTAAGTCAGGATTTTTAGAAAGATTGCCCGTTGTATGGGTGGAGAATCAATCTGGGGGCTTCTGCTTCTATAGACATTATCATTACTTATTCTGCATATTTATTTCATAACAAGGGTAATCCAGAGTCATTATTTATAACTATTCTCCTTACTAGTTCCCGGCAACCTGAAATTCCCTATAAATTACACTTGCCAGTAAGTTGGCATTTCTCAGTGACAGGTGTTCCACTGTGTGGGTGGAAAATCAATATCTGGACCTCTGCTTTCGTTTGGTAGGGTCGTAACTTATTCCTGCATGTTTATTTTGTAAACCATTGTGATCTGCAGTCATAACTTATAATCATTCTTCCAGGGAATGTGAAATACCCTGTAAACCACATGCTAGGTGTCCCACCTTGCGGGTGGAGTATCGATTTCAGAATGTCTGCTTCCTTAGATGGGGCATGACTTATTACTATTCGAGTTCTTATATACCCAATAACTTGGGAACAACATATAGGCTATGGAGATCCAATCAAGGGGGTCAGTATCTTATCTTGTAGGATTCATATTGATGTCAGATCTACCATTGTTGTTACTAGTGGAAGTTTTTCGATCTCATGTGCTGTTTTATGCTTAACCCTCATGTGGAAAACATGCTAAGTTTATCGTTGTGTCCATGTCTTGATGTGAATTGTGATCATTAGCTGTTTGATGATAAATGCATTTGAAGAATTATTGTATGATGAGTTTGATATGAATATCTGATCATTATTCAGCACCGTATTAGTAGTTTTTGAGACTGTTTACTTTTGTCTTGCATAATTTTTAGCCTTAGCCTGAGCCTGAGCCCTGTTCAATGATAGACGGTAAATTTCACACCGTGTTCAATCTAGGTTGGTATGTCGCGAATTGTAATAAGAGGAAATTTTTGTACAATGCCTATACTTCTACCAAAATTACATTTAGTACCTTAAAGTTTGAAAAACTATTTCAAGACCTTATTTTCAAAGTTGTGTTTCAATTACTATCATAATATTTCAAAATGCCTAAACTATCTCTTTATTTCAATTTTTGAAAAATACTATGTACCTAAGTGTAGTTGTAATCTTGTAATTAAACTAACATTATATCGTTTAGGAACTAATTTCAAAACTCCCTTCCTTGGGGGTGTATGCAAAGAATGAATTGGAAGCATTTAACTTTGGCATGCATGTCTTGCATATGACCTCGAGATTCGTGAATGCTTAAAGCTTTTTGTCCAAATTGCAATGATATACATAATTTATGTCCAAATCAAACGACATTAGTATGGCCATGCTTGTGGAAAGTGTAGTAACTTTATTAAACCTAACATTGAAGGTACTAGTAGTGAGTGCATTAGAGGTGTCAATATGCAGCTGCTCATCATCATCTACCGTAATCTCTCTTACCAAAAAATTGTAGCGACCAGTTTGTATTGACAAAGGTTCAAGATCAATTTATCTATGACATCATGGCATGGTTAATATCCTTTATCATTAGCATCATAGCCAATGGTAGGCAATTTATTGGATGGTACAGAGTATAGAATGCGGAAAATATTAAGAATCTAAAACAAACTTTCTCAAAATGTCGGAATATGCACCTACTTCGGATAGGAATGAGAAAACATAATGCCCCATAACATCGAGCTATAGCTATAGTGATTTTGGCAAGCTTTTGGCTATGATATGGAGACGAGCTATAGCTATAGTGAATTTGGCAAGCTTTTGACTATGATATGGAGACTTTGAAGAAATACCCATGAATTTTATAATCGCCATAATGATGGTCAATCACTTGGGTAAGTTTGTGGAAAGAAAGAAATAGAATTTGAAGCACAAACCCAATGTATCTTTCCACTTTTTTTTTTTTTTTTTTTTTTAACGCAATGAAAATAGAAAATTAAAACCCTAAAAAACGGGGCAAGACAGAGTCAACATAATTTTTGGCCTCATCAGGCTCAAGACACTCAAAAGTGGGGGATCTAGTTCCCCGAGCAGCAAGGGAATGTGCTTCAAAATTACATCATCTCTCAGTAAAATCAAAAATAAAATCTCTGAACAGGGAGGCAATGTCAAGCATATCTGGTGCCAGGGTGAGGGCACCCCATGAAAGGTCATCAGAACGATCTTTATACGCTCATACAAGCCTCTGGCAGTCTGTCAAAATGATCACTCTATCCAGGCCTAACCGTTGTCCTGCCTCCATGCCTCTGATCACTGAAATCACCTCGGCCTCTTCAGAGTCCGCAGCCCAAGCTGTCTCGTGACCTGCACAAACAAAATTACCCATGTGAGATTTAATAGTAAAGCCAGTTCCTCCTGGCTCGTCCGGTTTTGACCAGGCAGCGTCGACATTTATGATGTGCCATCCAGCCTGCGCCGTTGGGGGTTGACGAGATGGTTGTCAGGATGGGGTGGGGGCTTAGTGCGGTGCACGAGGTATTGTGTAGCCCTTTTGAGGGCCTCGTAAGAGTTGAACTGCTTTTGTTCGAAGACGAGCTCATTACGGCTGGACCAAATGACAAACATGAGGGAGCTGATTTTGTTGGAAAAGTTTGTGATATTCATGGCGCTCCCACAGAGCTGGTGGCTTTGTAGAATGATCTTGCTAATCGACTCCGTATAGGTTCAAGTTCCGTAGTCTAGTTGGAATTCACTCTTAACTCAGAAATCATGGATCTTCGTACAGAAAAAAAAAAAAAGGGCGTGAGCTGTAGTCTCCTGTTCCATTCCGCATCTGGGGCAGTTGGAGTCCCAATCCCTTTGTCCGTACTAAAGGTTCGCCTTTGTGGGGATGTCATTTCTAATGGCTTTCCACAGGAATAGCTGGATGCGGAGAGGCACTGTCAATTTCCAAATGTGATCCCAGATAAACCCTTCGTCATCCGTAGTACCCTGGTTAGTGTCAGTGAGCGGGTGGTTTCTTATCGAGTAATTGTGAGCGGATCGCACCGAGAGTATTCCGTTCTTTTCCTGCTTCCATCTGAGAACGTCCTTCGCCTGGAATCTATTAAGGGGATATTCAAGATTTTTTCCGCGATGTCAGTATGGAAAATGGACCGTATCAATTGAGTGTTCCAAGTGCGGCTGTTCTGATTGATAAGATCCGCCACTCTGGTGAAATGTCGATGCTGCGGGGCGGGACCAGCAGGTTTTCCGAATCTTATTTCCAGGATCCAGGGTTCCTGCCAGTAGTCCACATCTTTGCCGTTACCTATGTGCCAGCATAGTTCTGGCCAGATCCTATTCCTAGCCTTGAGTATACCGTTCCAAATCCAGGAGTCCGAAAGCTGGGCAATCGCGAGCATCGGGGAAGTTCTAGGGGAGTATTTTTTGATCATGTTATGGGCCCAGAGCTTGTTTGGCTCTTTGATGATCCGCCAGAAATTTTTTGCGAGCATGGCTTGATTATGGTGTTGGGCCGTGCGGACGCCAAGCCCTCCCAGTTTTGTGGGTTGGCAAATGCTTCTCCAGTTGATGAGCTGAGTTTTGATTCGGCCGCTCTTGTTTCTGCCCCAAAGGAATCTGGCATTCATGGTGTCAAGCTTCTTGCAAATTTTGATAGGGAAAGGCAAAACAGCCATCTGAAAAGATGGGATCGCTGAGTTAACAGCTTTAATCAGGGTAAGCCTACCGGCTTGGGAGAGGTTTTTGGCTTTCCAGCCTTCAATACGGTTGGACACTCTAGTAATAATATCTTAGAAATTTAGGCTTTTAGAGCGATCGAAATTGAGGGGGGCTCCAAGGTACTTGTCTCCTGAGGTGTCTTTCTTGATGTGCAGGAGCTTTTGGATGAACTTTTGGTGTCTATGGTGGCCGTTTTTACTGAAAAGGATGCATGACTTATCCAGGTTGATCTCTTATCCTGAGACGTCCTTGAAGGTGTTCAGGGCTTCCTTAAGGGCTCCTGCTTCCTCCAGGTTAGCTTTACAAAAGATAAAATTGTCGTCGGCAAAAAGCAGGTGCGAGATGGGGGTACTACCCCGAGCCGTCTTGATACCATGGATATCTCCCTTGGCTTCTTTAGCCAGGATGATGCGCGAGAGTACCTCAGATCAAATGAGGAAAAGAGAGGGGGAGAGAGGGTCTCCTTGTCTGATCCCTCGTTCGGGCTGAAGAAACCCGTAAGGCGTACCGTTGAGGTTGAAAGAGAGAGTTGTGGTAGATATGCACTGATGGATCCAATCCCACCATTTGTCGCAGAAACCCATGGCTCTAAGGGTGTCGTGAAGGAAACCCCATTCGACTCTATCGAAAGCTTTGCTAAGGTCTAACTTAACTGCCATGCAAGTTAAGACATCTTTCTTCTTCTTGAGGGCTGCCAGGATTTCCTGGGCCATGACAATATTGTCGAAAAACTGACGGCCCGGGATGAAAGCATTCTGCGCGGGAGAAATGATTTTGTTGAGGAGGGGGCGCAGTCTGGTGGCCAAAATCTTTGTGATGAGCTTAAGCTTAACGTTGCACAGGCTAATGGGCCGAAATTGGCCCATGTTCTCAGGGTTCTTCTTCTTAAGGATGAGAGTAATATTTGTGTGATTAAATTCCTTGAGCAAATGGCCCGTTTGGAAGAATGCTAGGGTTCTTTAAAGAGGTCGTGCTTAACCGTTTCCATATTTTCTGGTAAAACAGTGGAGTGAAGCCATCAGGCCCGGGCGCCTTATGAGGGTTCATAGAGAAGAGGGCTTCTTTAAGCTCTTCCTTTGTGGGCTATCGGGTGAGCTGCTCATTCTCCTCATCCGTGATCATCTTCTCCATAATATTGAGGTCTTGGATCTTCAGTCTCGGATGGGAGGCCGTAAAGAGTTGGCGGTAAAAATCGACGAACGCATCACCGACCTCTTTCCTGTCCTGCCCCCACGAGCCATCCATTTTGTGAATCCTGGTGATCGCATTTTAGCGGCGGCGACAGATGGTGGAGATGTGGAAAAAATTTGTGTTCCTATCCCCCTCTTGGAGCCAGAGCTCTCGAGACTTATCCCGCCAGAGGGCCTCTTCGCGGTCGAGGATTCCTAACAACTTATCCTGAAGTTTCTGCTCGAGTTCAGTGTTGGCCTCCGTGGTGGCCTCTTGCTAGATAGTGTTGATCTGATCTCTAAGCTGGCGGATGCAAATTTTAGGGAGATTGAACTCTTCCTTGTTCCAGGTGATAAGCTTTTTCTTTGTATGCCGAAGTTTCTTGCAGAGTCTTAGTTGCCTAGAGCCTACTTGCTCCAGACTCCAAGCTTTGTCGATAACCCCTTTACAACGCTCGTGCTTCATCCAGGCGGATTGGAAATAAAATTGCTTCGAGAGGTTGTGACCAACCATATCGGTGTTCAGCAGGATGGGACCATGGTCTGACCCAATGATCGGCAGGTTCAAGATAGAAGCGTCCGGGAAGGCAGTGCACCATGGTATGGAGGCCAGGGCTCGATCCAAACGCTGTTTAACCAGAGCGGTGTCTCTTCTTTTATTGGACCAAGTGAACGGGACCCCAGTGAAGCCCAGGTCGACCATAGAGGCATCGAAGATAAAAGCCTCCATAGAATTATGGATCGTGTTATCGAAGGCAATCCTGCCAAACTTCTCCTCTTTACACGTGATGCAATTTAGGTCGCCTATGATCATCCAGGGAATGTGGATAGAGCTAGCCAGGGTGGTGATGGCGTTCCAGTACAACTTCCAGTTTTGGGTGTCTGGGGGCCATAAGTGAAGGAGCAAAGCCAGGGAATATTGCTATGATTGGCCTGATGAGATGGAGGTTAAGACTGAATGATAGCATCAATACCATTGGGAGTGGAAGTAAGGATGGTGAGATTGATCTTGTTATTTCACGCAAGCCACAAACCCCCAGCGTGCTGGGGAGTAGCGTTGGCAGTATGAGTGTGAGGCAGCCCCAGGATGTTAAATTTTTGAGAACATCAGGGTCGTGTGCTTTTGTCTCAGATAGGAAGATGATGTCCGGTTGGTACTTTTTGGATTGTTCAAGAAGCTCTCTCAGGGTGAACTTTTTGGACGTCCCCCTACAGTTCCAGGATAACACAATCATTGGTAACCGAGAGCCGGTGTCGGGCCCGCTTCCAAGTTTGGTTTAGTGTAATTATGTTTCTTTTCCCCATGGCTGTTTTTGCCTTTCTTTATAGTCAGCTTATGTTTCCTAATGTCCGCCAGTAGACGGCCGCTGGGTATTGGAGTTACTTTTCTTGGTTTCACGATTTTTGCACGAGCCCTGAGGAGGGTTCAATGCTTCTTTTTTTCCTTTCTAAGGGTTCCTTCCTTTCCTAGGTCCCTTTTATGGTCATCCCAACCGGTTCTGTTCATCCCTTTAGCGTCTCCAGTGGTAACCGTGATTATGTTTTCATGTGTCGATGTGTTATCTAGAGTTCTATGCTCTTGTATATCCGTATGTTTATGATCCCGACCCTTATGTTTTTTAGAGAGATCAACGTTTCGGGTTTTTAGTTTACCTCTAGTTCTCCATCTCTTTATGGGCCTTTTGGGGAGGAATTTGTATGTAGAGGGACCATTGTTACGAGTGAAAGCAAAACACGAAAGCATATTATCATTTATGGCCAGCTCAAAGCATTGAGGTATAATGAAACCATGACATGCAGTAGCAACGAAACATGAAGGTTGTGCAAATCGAATCTTGTAAGGACAACAACTTGTATCGAAAATAAAGTTGGCGTGGGCATTGTGTTGAAGGATGCGTACCTTAGTCGGGGTGTCGCTGACCTCGGAGCTTATCTCTTCTGAAGCATTATTCCGACGTTTTTGTCTCTAAGTATGTCTTGCTGAGCTGTCGGTTTGATCTGCCGTAGACGGTACGGTATCTCCCTCTTCGACTACCCCTTTGCCATACCTTTTGTGCTCTCTCTTGTGTATGCTAGTCCGAGAGGATAGAGAGTATTTCGTTCGTTGCTCGCCTTCGTAGATGTCCGTAGTGGTCGGGGTTTGCCAGCTATTACTGTCTTTGGATACATGGCCACTCTTAAGGAGTCCGGAGGATTCATCTGAGGCATTGGCTGAAGAGGTGTCCGGGTGGAGAGCCGGGGTTGGGCTTTTAATAGGGAAAGCATAGTGGGTGTTGGTGGGTCTACGGGTTGGGCCTCGGGGACTCAGATCTTTGGTGGGTGGGTCAATGATGCATAACGCCTGGGTTGGACCAATCTTGTGGGCCTGTTCCTTGCTTGGTGGGCCGTGTTCAGAGCTGCCACTTGGGCTGTCTTCAAAGTCCAATCTTCTAGGTTCAATGTTTGGGCTTGAGTGCAATCATGAAGAGTGTGGTCCAAGCCCTTCTGATAGGTATCCGTTTTCTAGGGGTTGTAGATTCAGATTTGAGTTGAGGTGATGCCCTGTGGGTCCTGCAATCAGCAAACTTCCTTTTGATATTGATGTTGACTCCAACGGCTCGAAAACTTTGGGAGTATTTGTTATGTTAAACTCACGAGAGAGATTATGGAGGCCCACAAATTTTGTGCCATTAATGTTTGTGTTGTACTCTGTTACTTCTCTAACTTGTTGGGAGAATGTCTTGTTCACTTCGAAAGTCGTACCTCCTCTCTGTAGCATGCAGTTGCCCTTTTTCCCGGTTCTGAAAATCATCCCCTCGCCGACGTAAGACCAGACCTGGGGGAGAGTGTCGATTTGAAGCAGAAAATCGGGGTGGTTTTGGTATCTAGGTTTCACCGTAGCCGTTTTCGTCCACTGCGAGGATCGGTGCAGGTTCTGCCTCGACCACTCATTGAGGCTTTCCATAGCGTTTTCCAGTATATGGCCGACCTCTTTTCCGACCGTGTCCCCTCCGGAGTGTGTTGTATCCGGGTAGCCGGGGCTCTCGTGCTGTTGATTAGCTTTTTGGGTAGCCTTATTGTTTGGCATATTGTTGTAGAAGAATGGTTGGCGGGTCTGCTTTACTTGTATGTAATTTCCAAAGTTGAAATCAAATGGACCGGTTATATTCAGTCGTAGTCGTTCCTATCTAAGCCTCGTAAACTTGTGACATTCCGATAGGGTGTGGGTAATGATACCACAGAAGGTGCAATAACCTTCAAGGCGCTCGTATTTTATCGTCAACTTTTTGGTCCTGTATCCTCGAGGTCTTGGCACCAGAATGGTGAGAACAAGCGGCTTCTCGGTGAGTAGGCTAACAAGTATCCTAACGAAGCCCGTTTTTACCGGTTCGGCCTCCCTTGTATTGCAATCATCCTTCACGTAGACTCCAATTTTGTTTCCAATCGTGATAAGCGTAGCGGGGTCGTGCAAGCAACACGGCAACCCCGAGACTTGCACCCAGCAAAGGTATCGTTCGAAGTTCAGCTCGGACTGGTGAAACATGGGGTCATAGGGTTGCATGAAGGTGGAGAAACCGTAGATGTTGGGTGGGGGTGTCAAGAGTACGGTCTGAAAATCCTGTTTGTTTGTGAAATTTGCGGTAAAATTTTTGGTTTTCGGTTCATACGAGATGGGTGGTAATTGGGTGATGGTTTTTTTCCACTCTCTCTTGACTCCTTCGCATATGACTTGTTCCCTAATATCGGAGGACCGCCATCGTTGTTGGAGTAATTCTCATACGGAGCTGTCGAGCTTGAGGTCCGTGCTCGGGTCGTGTGTAGTGCACATCTTCATCAGATTAACAATGCCGTCCTGTTTGGGTGACTCATCAGTCTCTTCCATGTCGAGACAGCTGGGGAGGGAAACAAAGGGGAGTAGGCAGTGGCAGTAGAAGGAATCCCTAGGAAGAAAGCTTTTGGGATGGGTTTGTTACGTACTTTGTGTTGTTAGCATGTGTTCAAAAATTGGCATAATCAAAAACAAGTTAAGGAGATTAGAAAGAGATCAAAACACTTATCGGGATATGATCGAGTCTAGTACATGCACACTATCTCTTGAAAATGACTCAAGAAACTCTGAAAAACTGATTATGAAAAAATGAAAATGAAGTTGGGTTATATAGAGTATAGGTGACTCTTCACCAAGGGTCACACCTCAAGTTAGTGCCTCTTCACCAAAAGGTCACACCTCAAGTTACGACTCTTCACCAAGGGTCACACCTTAAGGCACGACTCTTCACCAAGGGTCACACCTTAAGACACACCTCATGATGTGTCTGTTGGAGACAACTCAAATCACGTACATTACAACTCATAAGTAAACTCTTACTTATAATTTAGAGTTGTGTAACCTACATACCCAATGTGGTTCAAAATAAACCACTAAGATATTAACCATTCAAACTTAGGATAAACCTACAAAGTTTTTTTCCAACACTTTGCATGGGTAAGGATGCTTTATTTTTTGTTTGGAGGTTGGTTGAGTGGTGGGATCATGGTAGGTTTGAGGGAAAGGAAGGAGGAGATGATTGGGAGAGATAAGGGTATGAGGAAAGCAGAGAGGGAGAGAATTGGAGGAGAGAGAGGGGTAGGATAGAGAGCTGGAGAGAGTGTCTCTGGAGAGCGTCTGGAGAGAACAAAAATGACTCGAATCCTATTGAACAAGTAAAAAAAAAAAAAAAAGACTTTTACTTGTTCAATAGGATTCGAGTGAATATAATTTAAAAAATATGGGCAAATATGGTATATAAGAGTTTCAGGGTACTAAATAAAATTAATACTTGAGAATATGATCCGCTTATAGTTTACAAAAGTTTGAGGTACTAAATGTAATTCTTAAGAAAGTTTAGGCCTGCACAAAAATTCCTTCTTCTAATATAAATATAAAGTGAACTGGAAACTTTGGGCAACTGGATTCAATTCAGGTTTAGTTTTAAAACCCGAATATGACTTAAACCAAAGGAATATTACTCAAACCTCCCCGAGGATGGTCAAGCCCAACCAGCTCTGGCTGGTCCATCGATATTGTAGGCATATTCAGAACTCATAGTGGTCCTAAGCAATAAAGCACAGAGCACAGGAGGGTGGAATTTGTTGATGAAGCTCTTGATTACATTGGTCATAAAAATCATCTTGCTTACAAAAATTTAGAATGAATCCTGAACATTTTATGTCGGCCCTGCTAGCACCTCTATTGACAGTCTCGTTGTGCGAGAAAACATATATTCTTACCTTTTCTAAAAGATTTGAGGTTGAAAGGACTCACTTACAGCTACTATCGAACATAAGTTTTCCTATCTCGGATTCCACCCAAGGGTTTTTTAACTGAGATCTAGGTATTAATCTCCCATTTTGAAAAAAAAATTAATCGGTAAAGATTAGGGATTATGGTTTTTTTTTTCTTTTTTGCTTAAATTAAACATAAGATTAATCGCATTTAGTCGAGTTTAATTGTATTTAATTGCAATTAATTATAAAATAATTGTAGGTTAATGAAAAATAATAAATTGCTAATATGTGGATGATCTTTAAATGAAAATATTAAAATTAATAGACTTAAAATATCCATATTACGATTAAAATTATTTGTTACACAAGTTAAAAAGTTAATAATAATTCGAGTGTGTTCCTTATTATTCAATATCTGCCCTTTTGATCTTCAATATGAGTAGCATATTGAGCCTTGTCACGTTTGTCCCCTCGTATCTATGCCTGCATTGACTTATGTATTCCTCACACACTACTTGCGGAACGTACTGAAAAATTCTAAGCGGACCAATATGTTTCATTGGGACCTCTTAAATCTTACAGGGTGAGAATCATCATATGCTTGCTCATGCGGATATATATACCCACTGACGGTGTACATAACCATACCCATAACCATAGTCGAATGTTTGGGCATATGGTATGAATATCCAAATTGTGAAGCATCAGCCGATCAAACTCAGATTTTGTACATAATATCTTTAGGTTGTAATAAAGTCTTGTATAAAGTTTCGTTTATTTCTATAAAGCTTAGGTTAGCCAAAATGGGGAATACGCTTCGTCTCCAACTTTGATGTTTTATTTTGGTTCTTAGTTATTTCCTTAGTAGCTATATATGTAGAAGACTTGACTCCGATACATCCGAGAATGAATAAAAGCTTTGTAATTTGTTGTTGATAAATGAATGAAATGATGTTTTCAAAGACCCTTTGTACATTGTTTGTGTTGCATTGATTGTATGCGATCTTATGTGATATTGTGTGCTAAAGACGATTGAAAAGAGACGAATAATTAGGTTTACTTGAGACACGTGCCTTGAGTGCCGCACGTACCAAACTTGAGTTAAGTTGGTCCGTGTCACAAATAGTAAGGATATGACCCATAACATACAATATTAAAAATTATCTTTATTTTTACTTAAGGCCTTATGGTTCAACAATATATTTAATATCGATTAAATTGAATTTTTGCAACATTTAGATGAGATTTGGCTAAATTATTCAATGTGAATTAATCTTGAGACTAAAACAAGATTAATCTGTAATTGTTCGGAGATTTTTTCAAAAAAATTGTGTTTTCTTTAAGTAAAAGTTCGGAGGGATTCACCGTTCAAAAAAAAATAAAATTCGGAGGGATTATACTCGAATTAATCGAGTTGTAATTTTCTTTTGGGGGATTTGTTTCCAAATTTCCAATTCCTTTATCTTTTATACATATGTTGGTGAGACAACAAAACAACATCCTTGATTTATTTGGTGCTATTTTTTTTTTATCTGTTGAATTTTAATCTGCAATCCATCATTCATTTTTTCGTTTCTAGTATGCGAAATGGTGGAAGAGGATGATGAACAATAGCATCAATCTATTATACATGGATTACATCTCGATCTATTTTTTACGGGTAATTAGTAGCTAAGTAACCTCCTCTTAAGATTATACTACTTTAAAGTAGCTAATCGAACCTACAGTACTGGCTTAATAAGCCTTAACTGAACGTCATTCTTCTGCTGACAAAAATACAGTATAACCCAAGTAAATTAATAATCACGATTAAATAATATTTTTTGCTGGTCTCGACTTGGGCCAATGGACTAAATTAATAAATTCGCTAAATTTATAAGATAGTACATAATAATAAAAACTCATTAAAGGTTCCTATATATCCCATTTGCTAATAATTAATGCATATCACAATGACAATGAGGCCTTTAAAATATGAGTCAAGAGTTACTTGTTTTAAAAAAAAAAATTGAAGTCGAGTTAGATGTCATGTAATAGTTCGTAATGCGCATCTCTAATTGAGAGGTGAGTGAGAGTGAAAATCCTCACCCATTTCTATTTTTACTAGAGATGCTCTAAGAAGTTGGGGCGTTTTGTCATATTTGAAGAGCTTAAGCTAGCTCCTAAAACATAACTATCATCTTCAATTTGGCGTCATTAAAGGTAATCATGATTTTTCAATCTCAAATTCTACAATTACAGTAATGAGTTATTTTTCAGACCGACCGATAGGGAGGTCTCCCTTGCAATCTTAATTTCTCTGTATTATCTCTCGCTTGCAGTACTTTATCTTTGTTCTCTAACTTTTGCCTCTAGGGAAATTTTGTTGTATACAAAGGGTGGGCGATCTCATTCAGAAAATCTGTGTGCATATGTAAGTTGATCTACTTTCAAAAAATAGCAAATTCTCGTTTAAAAGTATAGAAACTATGTGCAGCCTATTTGATAGTTAGCGACTTTAGCCAAACAGGGCTTACTCTTTACCCTTCTCATCATTTAGACCCACTTCGTCATTTATCCAAGCAGGGCTTTATCTTAAGGCTTATCATTTTTATTGGAGAGTAGATTAATCACATTATCTTCCTGTATTATGTCTCTATTTATCCGCATGCCTGGGATTACTCGACTTCACATTATCTGAATTTTATACCGTGATGAACAATCCACAGGTCACTTGTCAGCAACAAATTGTTACAAAACTGAACATCTAAAAAGACCAGAAAATTGGGCTTTAGGTATGGTGGTTTTTTCTCTACCTTCGCTTTTTACTTATCGCCTCTCTCTCCCCCAAAGTTTTTTCTTCTCAGACTCTCACTACTGCTTCAGCATCAAAAGGTGTGTGTGTGTTTCTCTTCATGAATTTGAATATTTCTCTGTTGGGTATGTCTAGTTTTTAACCTGTTCCAAAGTTTATATCTTTGTAACATGAATGTGATGATTTTAAGATAATGTTAGAATTACCCCATGACTTCAATTGGAACATATTTTTGTAGTCTTGTGGGTACAATACAAATTGATTTAGTCGTAAGTACTAAGTATATTCCCCGTTGATAAAAGTTTTGATATGCATGTCGTGAATCTTGTGATAATCATTAATCACAATGTAGTTTGATATGTATATTGAAAAATTCATATGAGGGAATTTAGGAATAACCCAAATTATAGATGACATTGAAAAAACATTATATTGAGAGTACATTGTTTATGGCACATGGTTGTTTATTTGTTGCATTTTATTTCGAGAAACATAATTTTCTCAGATTGTTTACTGAATTTGGTAGATGAATTTCCAGCAAGGGTTGGGTTTTGGAATAATGGGTACACCAATGGCACAAAAGCTAATTAAATATGGGTAAGCATTGCTTACTGTAATCGACTAATGCTTTATAAAATTGAAAATTCTAGCATCAGCCTTAAGCTTATTTTATGAAATTTGCTTAAGTTTGGTGTGAGTGGGTCCTGATCATGTGTTAAAATTTTAGCTCCAACAGAAAAACCTATGTATTGAGGTTCATCTCTATTTAATGTAAAATATTTATTCTTAAGATCATTTTCTATTGGACACAAATATTGTGTACATGAAATTTAAAAAGTAGTTAAAATTTTAAGTTCTTAGTGTTAATGTTAATTTCAATTTTCCAACTCTCAAGTTATTTTGTATATTGTTTACTAACTCAATTGAGAGAATTTCAATAAAACAAAGCCGTGGTCGGTCCCACCTGCACCTGGTAGTACTAGTTTAATGATTTATTTGATTCCATATATATCGTGGATTCAATAATCACAGTTAATCCAGACCAACGTAGGAGTTCTGTTTCTATGTTAGATATGGCAAGAAAATGTACTTGTGACGTAAGCTGACTTATGTGTCCATCCCGCTGAGTTTACATTCCCTTAATACCCTCTATAAAATTATAAAATTAGATGCAACCAAATATGCCAAATAAAATGTCATTTCTCCACACTTCCTCTCACTAAACTTTGGATCTATCTCCAGATAACATTCAAGGTTTTGGATCATCATATTTCAGATCTCAGTAACTCATAGTTTGGGTTTGATTTCGTCGATTTTAGGTTCGATTTCTTCGTCGATTGAGTCAAAGCTATCAACACGAAGAAGATTAACAAGTAAGTATGATTCCTTGTTTACCTTAGTGGTTTTAGTTTTGTAGCCAAGAGGGTGTATTTTAGTAGTAGTATTATCAGTGGGGGATGATCATGTTTGTGGGGTTGAGAATGTTACTGGTATGACCAAGTATTGGTATAGAGGGGAGGATGAGAGTAAGAGAGGGTCTTTTGTGGCTCCGAAAGGGGTTAAGTTTTTTGGTGGATGGGTTTGAAACATAGTTGTGCGATTCGGAGTGTAAATGTACTGTGGTTTGTTCAGAATTCATATACTGATATTACATTCAACATGAAATCAACTAAGATTTCATGTAATAACTGCGGAGCCACTAGGAATATAGATTGCATTTCATATCACATCATATAATATTGTCAGTTCCTAATAGCAATAGCACCATTACATACATTGTGAAGTACCATTAGACGTAGCATCCAAACATTTTTGTAGATATCATTTCAACAGAGAACCCTTAAACACGTACATGTATGAATTTGCATAATTTGTTTAGGTGGACTAGGAGGAAAAGTCTATTTATATTAAATTTTGTATCACTTAATACTAAATTTTCTTATGCAATTTGTCTAAACAGATATACTCGATTGAAAATATTTATCTAACTCCTTGAGAAATCTAACATTTTTTTCGCCTAATATGTCGTCTACCTCTTCGCAATTTAATTGTTTCTCTCGGGAAACAAATGACTCGTGAGATCAAACAAGTGAAATTAGTACAATTTGATTGCCATTAAAAAAATGTCACGTCTCCCAACCGTTTAGTGGTTATACTAGTGGTACAAGTCAATTGATTTACTAATTTGGTTATCTATAATAATTATGAACTGAAGAATTGGCAGATGTAGTGTGATTGTTGAGATAAAGGTAGATTTGAGATTTTGCATTGTTGAAAATCAAATATGTTATTTTTGTTGCTAGAAGAAGAAGATATGAGGATAGTGGGACTTACAGGAGGCATCGCATCTGGAAAAAGTACGGTCTCCAATCTCTTCAAAGCCAATGGAGTTCCAGTTGTCGATGCTGACCTCATTTCTCGTGTATGCGCCCGCGCCCCTCTTAATCAGTTTTCTGTTCTTTTGTTTAACTGCTAACATTTTCTTTTTTGAATGGAACAGGAGGTAGTAAGAAAAGGCAGCGGTGGATTGAGAAAGATTGTGGCTGCTTTTGGTCCAGATGTCTTACAAGATAACGGAGAACTTGATAGGGTAAAACTTGGCGAACTTATATTCTCTGATCCCACAAAGCGCCAACTTCTTAATAGGTATCATCATTGTGATTACTTACTTTGCATATTTATACCAATATAATCTCTCATTTCTATTGCAGGTTGTTGGCTCCATATATCTCATCGGGAATATTCAAGGAGGTTTTAAAGCTATGGTTCAAGGGATCTAAAGTTATAGTCCTCGACATTCCGCTCTTGTTCGAAGCAAATATGGATCGGTGGACAAAACCCATAGTTGTGGTATGGGTTGATCTTGAAACGCAGCTCCAACGACTCGTCGCTAGAGATGGAACATCTGAAGAGCAAGCCAGTAGCAGAATAAATTCCCAGGTGGCTCTGGATTGGAAAAGAACAAAAGCGGACATTTTGATCGACAACTCTGGATCATTGGAGGAATTAGAGGATCAGTTTTCTAAGGTATTAAATCATGTCACGAGGCCTTTATCCTGGAAGGAGTTTAGACTATCTAGAAAGGGTGCGTTGTCTATTCTTGTATTGGTAATTGTAGGTGTTCTCATATCCAGAAGCATAATTAAATCATATTGACTATCTTGCATTGAGTTGCTACATATTTGGTGGAGGGGAGCTGTTGTACCTATATATTGTTTTTCAATATGAAATATTTTGACTTCATTGGCTCTCTTTCTATGCAAATTTGATTGCATTCATGATAAAATGTTCTATAGTTATTTCTGTGAAACCCTGAGGATATCATGATCACGTTATAAATGCTATGAAGTGCCACTAATAGTAATTAGTAACTAAATATTCATGTAATAGTACCTGTACTATTAACCTGATAATGGTATAGTGTAGTACAAAACAATATTTTTACTCCTGGAAATAGTTAACTATTAATGGCTCCAAATAACTATGAATTTATTAAACACAAATCATAATGGTCTTGCGTTTACATACACTAAGTAATGGCTAGTAGGTGCAACCAAACTGTGTGAAAACTGTCATCTCAGCTCTCAGTATTAAAACCAAGATGACTTAAAAATAATACTGGAGTTAATTTTTCTATTTTGGATCATTTGTTTTGTTAGCGTTGTCTTCCTTGTTTTCTGAAATCCTGGGTTTGAATAGGAAATACTAGAAAGACCTGTTCACGACTTGGTTGATCTTCCTTTGAGGTGTGCTGAGATTTTATGGTAAATCAGTAGTGATCTGGGTGTTGTGCCAGTTGGATAGGTTCTAGGTAAGTGTACTAGTGTGGGAAACTCACTTTGCATGTTTAACGAGACCGGGAGCAGGTCTTTTAAGGAGCTGGAGAAGCATGGGGTGGTCCACTATTCGTTGCTTTTGTTTCCTTGGCACGGAGGTCTATTGCAGATTGACATGCAGAGCTGAAGAGCTCATATTGATCGAAGGTTTTAGTGTTAGAGATGATGATCTTTAGATTACTAATTTGCAGTCGTTAATGCTACACTTTTCTTTCTTGTAGATGATTTTTCTCCGTAAGTTTGGCTTCGTTATAGGTCGATCTGCTTGCATCAATTCTGAGGATAACTTGGATAGGTCTAATATTATTAGTACGATGACGTTCATAATACTAGTACCTTGCTGATACCCTAGGATGTGCAATTGGCTCTTCTTATAGGGTGCTTCCTCTTAAAGCGAAAGTCGTAGTTTAGCTATCTAAGACCTGGTGATAGGGGCACTTTGAGCTTAAGTTGTCATTGAGGAAGCGAAAAAACTTTACATAAAGGGGATCAATTTGTTCTTGTAAAGAGCACGATTTCCAGGTTTCCCATCATTGTTCTCTATTTTCATCTATTTCTCAAATGGCCCGAAAGTAGGAGCAATTTACGAGTATAATTTCATAATAGATAAATGGAGGTAAGCATCATCTTGTTAAGTGAGTGTCTTTGAGCTTATGGAGATCAATTGCAATATCAAGGATCGGTTCCTCAAAGGAATTTAGTATACAGTGCGGATTAATGAATATGTTCAGTTTTGGTCAGATATCTGCTACGAAGATAGGCCTTTGAAGTTTGAAGGAATCAGTTGTTGTATAAGCAATTAGGTTATATCCGTGACTGTCTTTCTCTTTTTTTACTTTATCACCCAGGGAAGGCATTTGGTATAAACAGACTTGAAATAGGTTATAGAAGTTTTTCTGTTAGCTTGTTTTGGCGAAGCTTTGTTGATAAGAAACGGTAAGGGCTGTACTTTTTCTGAAGTTTTGTGAATAGAAGAATTCCGCACGGCAGTATATGCTGTCCAAGTATTTTTCTTTCGTTAGGGAGTTTACTTACAGAAGACAATTTTAAAAGTATAGCTACAGAGTTGAGACAGTCTGTATTCTTTATTATGTTGAGGATGAGTCAATTAATCATCTTCTTTTGCAATTTTCATAATCTTTTTGCACTTGGAACTGTTTTTGCTTCTTTTGGCGCTTTCCAGAGCACTAAGGAAGGCTAGAGATGTCAAGCCAATAAGGCCAAGTCTAGTAAATTGTGGAGTTTTACTCCAATAGCATGCTACAGTGGGATCTTGTGGGAAAAATGAATTGCTGTAAAAGAATGCCTTTTTACTCTAAAACGTTTGAAAAATAAAAGAAGCAAACTAAGGCTGTCCATGGTAGCTACCAATCTGCTTTTGAGTGTGAAAAAGAATAAGAAAAAAAAGAAAAAAGATGCAGTTATACATTAACATCCATATTGAACAGTATCATTTTAATGTACAATTATTATTTAGGTTCTCTGTAGACTTGCGAGCTAATCCGTTACAACTAACAATTAAACAGAAATGAAAATGTAATATAGCTATGTTCTTCTGTGGTCAGTACTTTGAAAAGTTCATGGTTTAGGGGCTCATGTTGGTTATGTTAAAATGGCAACTCCGTCGGATATGTTCCTTTGAAGGAAATTTGAATAAATCATTTTGTAGATTTTGGCGAGTCAGATCTATTTTGACTATTAGCTGTTGATAGATGCAAAAGACCGAAGAATTCAGAAGGCATTAGCGTAATGATTGTGACATAACATACTATGGTACCTACAGAGTGTGAGTGGTTTTTGTCATTTATTTTGCTAAAGTTGGCTAAACTCCTCTCAAGTTTTAATAGATATCTAGGTCTGCTTGAAGAGCAGAAAACGAAGTGGGGATTATTGTTCTGAAAAAAAAACTCAGAAGACAAAATGTAATATGGTGATAGATGGATGATCACTTCCAACTCTGAATGGAAAATCACATTGGGAGGAACCATTGCCAAGGAAAAGCTCTACATTCAGGTATCTTTCTCTTTTCATTTTCATTAGAAATAGTCTTACGATAATAACTGTAAATTTAATCAGTTTCTGTCTATCTTTCCTTCATCATTTGATGGTTATCGCATCAGGTTCTTAACAAAAATTAGCTCCCCTAGAGTATATTATTAGTTATATTTGAAAGTTATTCCACCAAAAATTAGGACGGGGCAGACTCCATCTCACTGAATAAACAATTAATGCAATCTAAATACCCTATGCCTGAATTATCCATCCTAATATAGCTTAATATCTGCATCTAGCTCTAGAGTATCCATCAAAAGAATGTCTCTCCCATTAGCACCATAACTAGCAAATAAATGAGTCAAACTGTTTCCTTTACTGAGTGTATGCTCCATTTGAGTTTCAACTCCTACTATAGGAACAGAATTTCGATTAATACTGTCTAACATCATATGGAACTTTCAGCATTTTCTTTAAAATTATATGGTCTTAAATTGTAGTCTCATCTATTTTATTTTTTTGAATATGCCATCATTTTTTCCCGTTAAGAGAACCTGCTACCAAGTGGTGAAAATGGAAGGTGATCTTCTTGGGAGTATTTTTGTATTGATCCTAAAATATATACGGCATACATGGAATATAACTAAATCTAGAGATAGATATTCTACACTTCAAGAATCTAGAAAGAGGACATTTGGATTGAATTTTTCAGTGACCTTCAGATTGGTGACGCTATATGTTGGGTATTTAAGATTGGGGGTCCAAAAAATAACATGCTGTAGTGGATAGATATGGAAGGTCTACTTGGCAGTTTAGACAATCCAATTATTAGCCCTTGAGATATTATTATTAAAAGTTAATTGTCATTGGACTCATATTTGATATGGTTGAATGACAACTGCGTCGGTTATATTCCTCCTAAGAAAAGTTGTATATTTATTGTATTAGTGAATTTTGGTTAATCATATTTATTTCAACTAGATGCAGTTGATATATGCGAGAGACATAATAACTCTGAAGACATTATTACTATGAATGTAAAATAACCTCTTCCAACTATGAAAGAAGTCGCACTGGGTGAAGCCTTGCCAAGGAAACACTCAACATTCAGGTATTTTTCTCTTTCATTTTTATTACAAATAGTTTTATGATAATACTGGACCAATTTAATCAGATTATCTGTCTATCTCAATCATGTTTATCAGTTTATGGTTGTCGTAAAGCACTGTAGATTTTGTATGGGGCACCTATTACTTACATTTTGATTTGAACAACTTTCGATGAAAAGTAGATTTCAGTAAAATGAGTGTCAGATACCTTTTGTTGAGATATATAGTCCCACATTGGGTATTCAAGCCTTGCACTTCAATAATATAAGATCCTCGGGCTACTCCTCTCATTGTTAATTGGTTTTGAGATGGAGCCTCCAGTTCTAATACATTTCTTAGAAATCATATACTCTTTGATTGCAATCTTTCTTCTTTTCCTTTTCAAACATGCTATTCATTTTGTCTTCTTTTCACTATAAGATAACATATTATTGTTCTGAAACGATACACATGAGGTTTGGGTTCAGAAAGTCTAGAGAGAAAATTTAGACATGTTAATAACCTTCAGATGCATTATACATGGTGTGACGACCCAGCGAACGCCAAGGAAATCTACCTGAGCGTTTTGAGTTCTGACCTTGGATATATGTTCTTTATATCCTAATATAGCTACACGTCAAGTTTCGTTGAAAACGGATTTGGTTAAGGGGCCGAGAAGTGCCAGTACGCTTCGTCTCCACTTTTGATGTTTCCTTTTGGAAACAAGGTAATTACTTAGTAGCTATATTAAGGAGGAAGTTGGTCTAAACCTCCCCATGAAAAAATAAGTTTTATAGCTTGGTTATCTAGGACCCTGGCTTATGGACTATCCACAAGGGATGTTCATGAGTTTTCCTTGGCATAGGAAATGTCAGGAGACATTGCCTTGCAATGCGGGCCGCTTTTCCAGATGAACGTGGACCCGCTAGTCCAGACTCATCGTCCAGCTAGTCCAGACTCATCGTCCCTTTTATATATCTAGAACCCGGCATATTGAGCTACCCTGATCCGCTGCCAGGACAGGTGTGCTTTCTGTACCTCGTGCTCAGTCACGAGTGATTACGTTGTAGGGATTATTGAGGGAACCTTCAGCGTTGCCGCCTATTCCGGATACATATTCGATGACCCCTCACGAGTATCTAAGATGAACCGGATGCCGCTCTAGCATCCGTGAGTATATTCCACAGGCGCCGGTGCGCCTAGTGAAGAAAGATTGTGCATGCCGGCCGCACATGCATGTACACCGCACAGCCTCATATTCCGCTGTGCTCGGAGCACTGTAGAGGTGGTCCCGAGCCGGGCCGTGACACATGGGGTACTGAGAATCAGAATGCATGATATTTTAGTTTTTAGCATTCTTCTTAGCTCAATGACAAATATGTGGAGTTTGAATGAGTACAATTTTTGGAGGTTGTGGAAATATTAGGAGTCCTCTCCGTTTGAGTGTACGCATACTTCTGACCCCTTGACGTACATGTTTGCATCGTCCATGGGTAGACTTACGCTTCTTTAACTTTTTGCATTCAAAGACTTATAATTGGTTGATTCAAAACTCTCCTCCCAAGATATATTTGATCTAGTTGCTAATTATCACCATCAAACACTTGCTTCTTAGGTCCCCTATCTGTAAATTCAACAAGGTTGTGTACATTATTGGAGAACACAGGATCCCATTCATACAGTCGCCCAGATTCAAGTTCAAATGTATTAGACGTGGCATTATCTGGTTGATGTGAAAGAAACACAATTAAACAAAATAAGATGAGACAGTAATAATACCCCAATTAATAATTTTTAGGAAAAACGAATGGAGTAGATATTTGGGTGGATATAAGTTTGTACTTCATAATAAGCAATTATCTAAACTATCAATGTGGATAATGAATTAATAGGAAAGAGATTTCCCAATTTTATCCACCCCCAATATCTGTTTGTGGATATGATGAATATATCCCTCCATCTACACAATTACACATGTATATACAAGTGTTACTTCATGCCCGGGAGTCCACATCAGCAATTTAATTCGTTGTTGTTAGTGCATGTGGGCATTGACATGTCATCAGTCCATACTGTGTGATAGACGGCTGAGATCTCGTCTTCGTCTACGTGTCTTCGCTACTCACATGCGTTCACACGGGTGCTAACGCTTCGTCTATCAAATGATGGGGCACAATGTCTTCAGAACGCATACCTCTCTTTTTCCTTTTACTAAGGACAAAAATGTAGTCGGGGCATTGGAAGATTACGATTGGCAGGGGAAGCTTTTCTCCTACGCGTGTGGAGATTATGCGATGTTGAGAGATACGGAGAGAACAATACACCAACTTGTCCAGGAGAGAGCTAGAGAGGGGGTGATTGGAGTACATGCCTAAACAACAATAGGGTTGTTCTCCTACCTTTAGACAAATGCGCTAAAATCAAAACTAGCTGAAAGAAAATGCAAATGACAGAAGATGCCATGAACTGCATTCTAAACAACAATAAAGACTTTTTCCTAATTCTGGAAGAAAACGCAATGACAGTATTAGAGTTGGGAGTTCAGTTTGTTTTTTTCTGGCTCTTGTGAGAGTCTGCAAAATGGGAAGTTGCAGATACCTACATTATATTTCTGCAGGATCCATATGGTTAAAAGCAATCAGTTCTTAGTTTGGGAGACCCTGCCAAAAATCGTGGGGATCGTCTGCCAATAATTGGTGCCCTACAAAATAATGGGAGAGGCGAGTTTAATTCTTCAATCTCTAGATTTTACAGAAAGGGGGTGGAATTCGAGTTTGGAGTCTTAAGATTCGCACTATTCGAGCAATCATCTGCACGTGTCAACTTTTCTGTCAACTGCACAACTTCAAAACAAGTAAGACTGATAGCGAAAACACATTCCATACTCCATAGTTTCTGAGCCTCTCTTCCAACCCCAGGCCATAAATACTGACAAATAAAACTCTCCCTTCTCATTGTCTGAAACTTGAGATTTCAGGAGTTTTCATCTTTCTTTAAAAAATATACAAAGCCCTTCTAGGTACTGAGGCAAAAATAAAACAATGGATATCTTGTCATCCTCGCTCTTACCCAAATTCTCCCATACAACTCCTACAAATCTCATGTCTTCTTCTCCTACTCTCCTCTTCCAAGTGTCCTCCGTAAGAATCGAAGACAAACCTAATACTACGACGAAGAAAACAACAGCACCTCCTTCAGTACCAGACAGACGAACATCCTCAGACCTCAACAATAGTACTACTACTAGACCTTCTTCTCTTACTTCAACTAGGAAAAGATTACCAGAAGCATCACTCCCTACCACAATTCTCAATGCGTTGGATGATATCGTCAATAACTTCATAGACCCTCCAATGCGTCCTTCTGTTGATCCTAAGTTCGTACTCTCTCAAAACTTCGCCCCGGTGGATGAGCTTCCCCCTACTGATTGCCCTGTTATTGAAGGTAAGATCCCATCGTGTCTGGACGGTGGTGCTTACATCCGTAATGGACCCAACCCACAATACCTCCCACGCGGTCCTTACCACCTTTTTGACGGAGATGGAATGCTGCACTCCATTAAATTCTCACAAGGCCGTGCTACCCTTTGTAGCCGTTACGTCAAGACCTACAAATACAGCATTGAGCGTCAAGCTAGTCATCCGGTGTTGCCCAATGTTTTCTCAGGTTTTAATGGCATGCCTGCCGTTGTTGCCCGGGGTGCTCTCACCGCTGCTAGAGTCCTTGCAGGACAATATAATCCTGGCAATGGCATTGGTCTTGCTAACACTAGCCTGGCTTCCTTTTCAAACAAGCTCTTTGCTCTTGGAGAATCTGATCTTCCTTATGCCATTCGTGTGACTCCAGATGGTGATATTGAGACAATTGGCCGCCATGATTTTGACGGGAAATTGTTCATGAGCATGACTGCCCACCCGAAAGTGGATTCAGACACGGGCGAGACATTTGCTTTTCGATACAGCCCCATGCCACCATATCTAACATATTTCCGCTTTGATGCCAATGGGTCTAAGCAAGCGGATGTACCCATATTTTCCATGGTAACTCCGACGTTTCTTCATGACTTTGCAATCACGAATAAGTACGCAATATTTGGTGATATACAGATAGGGATGAACCCGGTGGAGATGATTGTGGGAAGTGGTTCGCCAGTGGGTTCAGATCTTAATAAGGTGCCAAGGATCGGTGTGATCCCTAGATATGCGACGGACGAATTGAAGATGAAATGGTTCAATGTACCAGGATTCAACATGATCCATGCAATCAACGCGTGGGATGAAGGGGATGACTCTATCGTCCTAATCGCACCCAATATATTATCAGTGGAGCACACATTGGAAAGGATGGAGCTAATTCATGCGTCGGTTGAGAAGGTGAAGATTAATATGAAGACTGGGATCGTGTCCAGGTTTCCCATTTCCGCGAGGAATTTGGACTTTGGAGTGATCAACCCGACATACCTAGGAAAGAAAAACCGGTATGGGTACGCGGCCGTGGGTGATCCAATGCCAAAGATATCAGGGGTGGTGAAGCTGGATTGGTCACAAGGGGAGCACCAAGAATGCATTGTTGCCAGTAGGATGTTTGGGCGAGGGTGTTATGGGGGTGAACCATTTTTTGTTGCGAAGGACTCAGAGAACACTGGCGATGAAGACGATGGGTACGTGGTGACCTACGTCCATGATGAGAATACTGGGGAGTCTCGGTTCCTAGTGATGGATGCAAAATCACCCAGCTTAGATATCGTGGCTGCAGTCAAGCTGCCTCGGCGGGTCCCTTATGGTTTTCACGGACTATTCGTGAGGGGTACTGACCTCTAGAAGCTGTAAAAGTAGACAAATACATACAAGGTAAAGAAAAACTTATACAATAAGATCTGATCGATCAAAGACAATCAAGTAGAGGAGCAAATAATCGTAGTGATTACTCAAAAGTTTAACCTCGGTAAAATTGTTATTATGTCGTGTATCCAGTGTACAATAGGAGAAAAACTAGCATTTCTATTGTTTTTCATTCACCTGATGTCTTATGTGCTCGGTGTGTTTGATTGCCCACATGCATAATCATCGATTATCCGTAAAAGATTTAGGCGTGTCAGAGGAGAAAACAGGGCAAGGATTGAAGCAATGTGGTTGTGAGACAGTGAGAGACAATAGAGTGGTGATTGCAGTAACAGTTATTTTGTTTGAAGAATGATATTGTTAACAGAGCTAGAGATATCTCGGCATCCTGAAAAAAAAAACGATCAGATATATTTGCAACACTGCTGACATGATTTTTATTTCCTTTTCTCGCAGAACATAGGTAGTAGTATCAAAGATATTGGGAAAAATTGGAAATTTCAAGAGAAGATTGGAAACATAAAATCAACGAGTTTCCCACGTGTTGCTACAAATTCATTTGTGTCAATGTTATGAGAATTATCTTCTGTCTGGGGCATACCTAATGAGGGGAATTCGTTTTCGACCACCAGGTTTCACGGTACAGGAGGGCTGACAGGTACATAGATATGCATTCACAATTATTTCCTCTTCCAAGTGGTATATAGGTGTGATTCACATTATACCGAAAAGGATGGAACATCTATCTCTCCTTTTCTCTGGACCATATGGTTTCAAATTTATGATTAGACAAGCATTAAGGACCACCCACTACTCTCTCAGTCCTTCAGTATTTGTTTCCACCAAAGCACGACAAGGCCCATTCATCATCCTTTAGGGGAAAAGTACTCAAATATGGTAAATTGGTTGTATACCATGCTGGTGGCCCTATAGACCGAAACTCAGGGCACATAATCGGCAACAAAAAAATTATGGAGACAGTAGGCCTCAGCAGTATAATTTTACATTGAAAGAAGAAGTGTAGTATATGGAGGTAGAAGGGTTGATGCGGAACCAAAGATCCTGAGCAACGACAGACAGTTCATAAAGGTCCTTCTATCAGGCAGGAAGAAAAGAAACGCATAACCGTGAAGGGGATTAAAGATCATGAGTAAAATTTCACAAAATAATGCTCATAAATCGATCGCATGGCGAGAACTTCAGATTTTACATATTTAATTTATTAGTTTTGCTGTCTGGAACTTTTGATAACAGGCAGATTAAGATTACAATTTTCTTTTTCATTACATGCATCTTCCACTTCTTCAGATGGTGAATTGCGAGATAATAACGGGTGATGAATCGACTGCAGAAAGTTGAAGTAAGCATACTTGATATCGAACTGCATATCATACCCTGCAATACGAATAAAAAATCTAACTTAGAAACATTGATCAACTCAGGAAGGAAAATTAAGTTTAAATACACTCTCGTGCCCTTACAATAGTTAACTGCAATGGCAAGGCCTCTGTCATCTGGACTTTGTCGTACATAATGAAACCACATGCTCGGCCTGCATTATCACCACCAATTATAAACATCTTCACAAGTACAGTAATAGTTTCATGATAATAAACAATATCTTATGTCACCTTGCACTTGTGTGTCTTGATTGTGTATATTTTGGTATTTCTGTGTGTTTTCTTTTGCTTTCATGATAGCGAAGTTTTTAAGGCTTGAAATCGAGAAATGGTAAAAAAGGAACCTGCCTACTCCACATTCTTGGACAAAAGGGATTAACGTCCTAAAGATGGTAGTAAGATAACTCTACTAGTCATTCAGGTTTTCTCTCAATTCAAAGTCAGAGATCTATATCTAATTCAAACTTTACTATTATGTAAGAAGAAATAAATTAAGACATGGGAGTTCTTTGTTCAGTAGATACTTACAAATAGAGAATCTCCCCAGCCTTCACCGTACACTCGAATGGCTTGGGTCCATTGAAATACAATGGAAATGACGACATTTCACGATCTTTACTATCGGAGGTTGGGTACGGATTAACACTGCACCAAGGAACATATCTCAATGGCTTTTCAAGTTCTAATGTGAATTCTTTAGTATCCTCCGAGTAGGAGTATTGAGCAACTGGATATTGTCGAATGTACATGCGGTGTACGTCCGTGGGAGGGAGGAGAGTAAAATGCTTCTCTCCTGAGACCAACAAACATATACAACAAAAACAGAATATCAGACCAATATCATGATAAAGATCCTAAACGGCATTCCCATGAAAACATCATCAACTAGCAGAGCAAATACATATTTATTAGGCACAAAGACTGTAAATCACGAAAATAGTGACAAATCTAATGTGTTGAGAAACAATAGTTCCCAGCAAGTTACAAAGACCCTTCCTTCTTACATATCTGAGTGCTCTTATCTCCTGTGGTAAAGTAAAGCATCTCACTATTATAGTCCATTCAGCAAAGTGTAAAAGAAAATTGAAGGTTGAAAAGGGAGATTATTATCAAGTCGTAGGAAGCTTATCTTAGTCTTTTATACTCTCAAATCCATGCGTCTGTATCTTTCATTTTGTTCTCATAAACCGAAATTAGTCATTGACAGGCTATAAAAATTATTTTCTGTTTTTATTTTCTTCTGAATTCTTTGGGGGAGTTATTTGAGGATACAAAAAAGAAGTGGATTGCTTGGAAATATCTGTGTATTCCTAAAGATGTAGCTGGTATTTGTATATTAAAGAGTTCTAGAATATTGCCAAAAGTTGTATCCTCAAGAAGATGTGGAATCTTGTTTACAAAAATTCTCTCTGGTCTAGATTTTTGAAGCACAAATATATTATTGGCCGAAGGCTAATGTATCATTTGCATCGAACTTATTTAAACTAATGAGTAACTAGCTTACTACTGTGCACACAACTTAGGTATTGGGCATTGGGCAATGGGCAAACTAAGTTTTTGGTCTCAAAATTGGTTGGAAGATGGTTCCGCTACTGAAATGTTGGGATTCACAAGGATAGAATTTACTTCATGTGACTAACGTTTTAAATATCGTTATTGAAAGAAATGTTGGCCATTTCATTTTCCGAGATGTCGGCGATACAACCAATATATCGGGCGACATTTGCTCAAAATGACATTGCGATCTAATGTACTTAAATGTCAGTTTTGTGACCGATATCTTAGATATATCGGCCGATACATATGATATATCGGCTAAATGTCGATTATATCGGTGATTTATCGGGGATATCGTTGATCTGTTGTGATAATCAAACGAATGTATTTTATTTCTAGTTATTATAGAAAGTGTTGAATAAAGTACGTACAATGAGATTAATAATAACTCAATTGTATCTGGTAGATATGAAGAAGTTAGATGATTAAAAGTGTTTAAAAGTTGGGAACGGATTCCCAGACAAATCCCAACCATCCAAATGTGTGGTTGAGATTAGAGGAATAACTCTCTTCACATGTTTCAATCTCTCTATTATTGGAAAGTTTAAATTTGATTCCTCAAAGCTCTCTCACCTTCCCCTCTCTCTCTCTAGTCTCCCATTAAAGATTCAAAATCTCATATTTCTCCATCGTGGTTGTTGAAGAAGATGATTTATCCCTTGTGCGACAGTATTAAAAGTAGATCTTTCCCACAATAGTGGTAAAAGCTGATCTTAGCCTCGCGACAAATTTCTCCCTCTAGACGGATCTTTTTCCGGTTGTAGAAGCGCTTGATTCTACTCTCCCCGACTCCTCAAAAACAATACAATATGCCCAGACTTCAACAATTTTCGTCTCATTATGTATATCAATTTTTTTTAATAAAAATTTTGAATAAGAAGATAAACATTGGTTTTGTGCAATATTGGAAAATAAAATTTCCCGACAATTTTGGCACATAAAATAGTCTAATATTCTATACATTGACAAACTTGGTGTATATTATCGAATATTCTCTAAATCGACAATTTTTGTGTATAAAATATTGACAAATATTCTTTATATTAAAATTTTGGGTACATAAGATATTGTCTCGAATATCCTCTAAATCGACAATTTTGGTGGATAAAATATTGTCGAATATTCTTTATATCGACAATTTTAGTACATAAAAATGAGATTATCGATGATTGATATTGCAAACATATTTAGATTATCGATGCCTAATCTGAGTCGACAATTACACATACTATATCAACCCATATCCACGGCATAATAGCCATAAAATAAGGGATTGGATGTAAAAGAAAATTACAAAAGTAGCACTGTTGAAAAACATAAGAGCATCTATAGTCGACTCTCTATATTGGCTTAAAGGCAAATTTGAAGAGCCAAATCCTTATAAAAACACCTACACCCAACTCTCCAAATTAAAGTCAAATTGTCTAAAGTCATATTAGATCATCAAATTTGACTTTTTTTTCCACTCTTCAAACCAAATTTAATGCTTACGTAGCAATCAAATTTGGTTAAAACTAAAATAAAATTTACGCAAAAATTAAGGATTTTATGAAAAATTTGACATGTGGCATTTGAGAAGTACTTTTTGAGGAGTTCAACGTGGGGAAAAAAATAATTTGACTTTTACACTAGCCATTAAAACCAAATTTGGTAACTAATATTTGAAGAGTCGACTACAGATGCTCAAAGGGGTCTCATACTTTAGTTAAAATGATACAAAAATCTCTTTTTCATCGTGATAACAAAAAAAATATGGTTCCAGTACATAAATCCATTGACTACAGTAATCCTAGCAGTTTCTTTTCATGCTCTCATCAACTATCCAGACCTTGTTATCACCACAGACAACATCTTCAAAATTGTCGACTAGACAAGCTTGTTGAAACTTATTTGACAATCAAATGGTTAAGTATTATCGATCAACAGTGTATTCGAAAATCTATATAGCAAATGTATTATTTTCAACAATTTAACCCCATATAATGTTCACTACGACATACATCGACAATTTCTGTCATTCACACAGTGAAAAAAGAAAACCCTAATTTAAACCTTAAAAATCCAATAACCAATTCACAATATTCAACCTCTTCTTTGATGTAACCCGAACTTTATACATACGATCTCAGAATGATTGTCTCACTGAAACTCGAAAACCCCTAAACCTCGTGAGTAATACCAATCCCAGCTCAATCGAACTCCATTTCTTCAAGGGATTCTTCAGATCACGATCTACAAAACTCGTATTTGAGAGAGGTTGAGTGAAACTGCCATTTTTTTAGAGAGAGTTTTAGCGAAATTGTGTTTGAGAGAGAGAAAGATCTGAAATAATTAGATCTAGCAAGAGAGAGAAGTATAATCACGCGTGAGAGAGAGACACGTCATTTCCACCTATTTTTATTATTATTTTTATTGTCATTTCCTCTATTATAATAGTGTTTCATTTTTACTTTACATGAATCCGTTCACTTTAAGGTATGGTATAAGTTTGTGTTATGTATCGCCTAACATAAGTTAAAATGTCGGGTATATCTTTCAATATCTCACGATCCATATCAGAATATATCAAGTGACACATAATATTACCATTCTTAGAGACATTAGGTATCGCCCCTTTCCAAAACCGAGATATCGGATGCCCTAACCGATATATAAAACCATGATCGTGACATACCCGATGACCTAAAAGCCAGGTTTCGGAGAAGTGTGTTTGGTCTCTATCCAATAATTGGAAAAAGTTGATGTGTTAGGAGTTGAGTCCAAGCCCAAGCCCAAGCTAGGAACCCAACAGGGTTGGGGTGTCCTATACAGACTCCTAGCAAACCCATAGGCCCAATAGGGTTATGGGGAGAGCTAGAGTAGAATAAGGAATTCTTCTGGGTTGTCTATATATATCACTGTACTATGTACAGAGAACACGGTTATGATAATCAATAAATCTCTTTCTTTTTTTCTCTCTTGTTCATGCTTTAGTATTATTCTGTTCTAGATTGATCATATCCCAACACGTTATCAGCACGCAAGCTCTAGGAACAGGAGAACATATATTTCCTTCTAATAAGTGATTTCACGGAAACTAAGCGAGCAGGAGAAGAGGTATTTTACGATTTTTTGTATACCTATATTCAGATCTATAATATATCATAAATCATCATGTTTCGAAAACCTATTTTTTCCCTATTTTTTTCGGATTAAAAATGAGGGTTTTAAGTGTTTTTTACCCTTGATAAAGGGCTGTTTTCAAACATATATAATTTTCTCTGTGGAGATCGGATGGAGGCAAGACCACTTCGGTTGGATAGCCTACTCCGAGAGCTTTCCAACGATATATGGCACGTCTCTAGGAGATGCCCCAATCGCCGGGAATAGCTCGTTGAAACTGGCAGTTTCACCGCCAAAAACGTGTTTTTTTGGTCGCTGACGTCATCAAATTTTTTATTTTATTTTTTCCAAAAATATTTTTTTTATTTATGACGTCATCCTTATCCATAGTGACGTCAGCAGTGACAAGTGTTGAGGACACGTGGCACGCTGACATGGCATGGCATGTATGGCATGCATTGGCACGTGCGTGGCATGCCCTGACACGTGTGACAAGTGGCAGTTACCGGAGGTGACACGTGGCAGACGCCGGACTACACCGGAGACCAGACGGACGTGTCAGTGACTGGCCGGAGGCTACCAGAATATTTCCCGGCAGTGACACGTGTGACGTGTGTGACTCGTGAGCGTATGTGACACGTGCGAGGCACGTGTGACCGAGTCAAACCGGTTCAGACCATTTTAACCCGGTCCAGGCCTTGACCCAGACCGAGTCAGACCGGTCTAAACATTAGAACGGCTTTAAATAGCCCAATTTTTGGTCAAATTGAGCCCAATTTTTTTTTTAAAATTCCCATTAACTGGACCTACCCCGTGGGGGACCCATTTTGATTTTTTTTATGCAAATTATTTTTTAAAATTTTTTGGGAATAGATGAGGCGTATAGGAGCATTGGCTCACTTATATGTGATATAAGTACATTGAGTAATACCTACTTAAGTATCTTTACGATAGCTAATAGAATATTACTGGTATGCCCCTAGGATATTAATTATTATGATCGGGGATCACAGATAATACGAAACCAAGACAAATAACTAGAGCTTAATTGGGAATTGACTTAGTCTTATTTTTAAAAACTTGGTGTCTAAGGAACCAATTTTTTGTATTTAGGTGCAATTAGATGTTACATGCATACCATTTAGTGGTATATATGCATTAATAGTACCCTATAGTACCCTAGAATGTTAGTTCAAAGACAGGTCTAATCAACCTATCTTGTGAACCGGCTGACTTCGGGATGGAACCACTTGTCAGCTAAACATCTAATACCCCTCATATTCGTAGCAAATAGTTCATTTGGCTAGAATATACCTACCTTTATAGAACTTGAGGGCTTAGAACACCCTTGTTCTCAGAATAAGGAAAGCACACATTTAGTGGTTTTGAATAGCTGTTTTGGCTAAAACTCTATTAAAACGCACTTTCAGGTTAAGATCACCATTTTACGGGGTAAATTTGTGATTTAACACTTAATAGGATATGAACAAGGTTCACCTCTAAATAATAATTGAGAATCACTGACTTCTATACTATGAATTGTCTTTGGTAATGATTGGAGATCATGCACTTCAAAAGGATTTCATAAGGCACACAAACATCTAGTGGTTTTGAATAGCAATCTTGGCTAAGATTCTATTAAAACGCACACATAAGATTAAGATTGTCATTTTTACTGGGTAAAATTTGGGATTTAATTATTATAAAAGAATTTCATGAGTTTTAGAATATGAACTGGGTTTAACTATAAGATGATTCAGAATCATTTATTTCTCTTTATTCTAAGTACTATGATCTGTCTTTAATGCAATTGATATATTTATCCAGAATTGTCTCTTATTCCAATCTATATCTTGCATAACCGATGTCTACAATGCTCAACAATGTTGAATTTCCACCATTGCTGCTCACTGGAGTCAATTACTTCACTTTGTGCATTGACGCTGACTTATTCTTGAAGTCACTTGGTCTGCAGAAGACCATAGTCATTGGCAATAAGGAAGATCCCATGGATAAAACAAGGGCTTTGTTTATCCTCCGTCATCATATTCAGGATGACCTGAAGACTGCATACCTCAACAAGGTTGAGCGAGTTGACTTATGGGCAAGCTTGTCAGGGCGTTATGGTCATCATACGACCATTATGCTCCCAAAAGCGATGCACCAATGGAACACCCTTAGGTTCCAAGATTTTAGGACGATCGCTGATTACATCTCATCAGTCATAAAATCATTTCTACACTTGAGCTGTGTGAGAAGAAAGTCACTGATGTTGAAATGATAGAGAAGACTCTATCAACCTTCCATACTAGCAATATTGTGATTCAAAGGCAATATCGTCGAGAGAACTTGAAAACTCATGCAGTCTTGATTCAGGCACTGCTCCTCTTTGAGAACAATGATTTTCTGATGAAGAATCATGTTATGCGGCCTTCTAGGAGTGCGTCGCTGCCTGCGTCAAACAATGTTCAGTTTCGGGGAAACAACTCTGCACGTCGGGGACGAAGATATGGAAGGGGCAGGGGAGAATACCAGGGATACAGGAAGGTTGGAACACCATAGACACTGGTTCCGCGACTGCAAGGTACCATAGGTGCCTAGAGTCAAAGTCCAGGCTAACTACATCACCACTGACATTACTTCTATTACTACGAAGTTAGCAGGGTCAGACTTCTGTGGGGACACTGATGCGGTCATGGATTAACATACGGAGTAATCCGTAATGATATCTCAGTAGACATGTGATGTCACATTAGAGAGAGCACTAGTAGTTTCTTGTCCCGACAGACTTGATTTACTTTTTGTTGTCAGTATTTTTGATTTTGTTGGGAACATATTATTTATATTTCAATAAAGTGCTCGTGACATACATGAGATTCTCCATTTGTTCTAAATTATGATTACTCGAATTTATTGTTTGGGAAGTAGTTCAATTATTTGTATGCTAGTTGATCTACTACATACAACCTGCCTATGGCTCTCTCTGCTCATTGAGCATGACCGATAATCGGATGAGTGGCAGCATGTCTCCGAGACATTTAGTACCACGCACTCGATCTTTTTGAACTATGCATATATTTCTTGTCTAACCTTGTGCATCAGGGATGACACGAATATCATTAGCACGGCCAATATGATAAAACGCACTGAATGCGTCACGCTATTACTTTCTAACGGTACGATACAGGGTATCTAGTCTACTTTATAAACTAGTAAATCCAGCCAGATTTCACTTAGTTTGGGAGATACATGATAATGTTTATCACGTAATGACTATCGGAGAAAATGACAGACAAGGTTCTGTGGATTCATTCTATGTCTAAAGGTTAGCACACACTATTGGAATGGTTTCCAATACACTCCTCCGGCTGGGATAACGAGGAGGATTATCGGGATTACATCCCAACTTTCTTTGAAAGGAGAGAAGATCCAGAGAGTGTACGTGTAACGATTGTTTTTAAGGACAGTCTATTATGACCAAGGTGGAGTAGGATCTCCAGCCTTTGCTCCAATCGCATCCATGGAGACCCATGTGGACTTTTCCATCCACATAGTGGCAAACTTAAATATTTATGGTCATTCCAGACACATCTAGGAGATGGTTCTACGACTGCAACGTTAGCACGACTTCTCACTTAGATCATTCGATCGCAGGCTCAGTTCCTGGATTAACCGATCAAAGTCGATCAATACGACTTGACGGGGGCGTGGGAGTTGGACTCACAGGCTTTTGATGATTATTTTACCGCTAAATGGGATAGATAATTGAGCATCGTAAGTACCCCATACCATACCCAACTCGGGATTGGCAGAGAACCTAATCAAACGATTTCGGATAATTGCTAGGCCACTGTTATTACGATCACAGCTTCCAGCTAGTATGTGAGATATCCATTTTTGCTCCCGCAACATTGATTAGGGTTCATCCCTTCGCAAATCATCATATTATTTTTTCCCAAAAGCGACTAGTAACTGGGTCAGATCCCGGTGTCGCCCATCGACAAACATTTGGATATTCCGTACAGGTGTCAATCGTACCACAATGTATGAAGATGGGACCCTCAACGTCGGCCTGGTATTATGTGGGTTATGATTCACATTTATCACTGGATATTTGAACCCACTGGCGACGTATATACTGCAGGGCAGATAATTGTCACTTTGATGAGACGTATTCCCAGCATTGGGGGGAGAAATGACAGCCAATGCTGAGGATGTTTCCAAGAGGTCTTGGAAAATACCATCGTTGTCTCATCTAGATCCCTATACATAAGTTAGGTGACAATAAAGTTCAACGGATTACAAACCTCCAATAGATCGCAAATGATTTGCTAGACACATTCATAGGCACTATTGAAGTACCATAAGTGTATGTACCTGTAAGTAATACACCTACACAGCAGAACGTTCTAGGGGAATTAGTACCGCAAACGAATCTAAGGCTCACACTTAGTGCGAAGCACCGTTGGAAGAAAGTATTATGAGCTGGGGAGCTGCACAATAAGGGACTTATATGACTAATGGTGTAGTTGATTCATCGAGGATGGAACCACTCATTTACAAGGTATTCATATTCGCTGTTGTTCTTGCCATCAAGGATGAGGATTCAGAACCACTTATTGTAAACGACTGTGTGTTGTTATACATTAACAAAAGTTGGTATCTGGAATCCAAGCGGAGCTCAGCTTAAGCATAATGCGAAATGATACCATTGAGCCTATCGGTTATAAATGGGAAAGGTACGGAAACACAATTAACTCGGAGAGATAATTTGGTCAAAGCAAGAATAGTTGCCCAGGAAATCTTTAAGAGATCTGGCATCGATTGCAATGTGACCTATTACCCGGTTATGGACGCTATAACGCTTCAGTACTTATCAGTCTGTCAAGTTGTCGGGGACAAGCTAGACATGTGTATGATGTAAATACCGCGTATCTATATGGGAAACTAGATACGGATATATACATGAAGCTACCTGGGAAGGTATAAGCTTCTGGAAGCAACTAAGCCCGAGATACGAGGTGTGTACGTAATAAAACTGGAAAAATTATGGTTGACTTGAAACAATCAGGGCCCATGAGACATAGTAAGTTGATTGAGTATTTGAAGGTCAAGGACTTTGCAAATATCTTTATATGTTTATGCATTCTTATACATAAATTAGTTTCAGTACCATCATAACAGTATACTAAATGATTTGAATATCATTAGACCTCCGGAGGAGATCGCGAGAGCCGCCAAATACCTTGGGAAGGAATTTGAAATACAAGACCTTAGGAAATCAAGGGTGTCTCAATTTACAGATCGAACATCTTGATAGTGGCACTCGTACACCAAGCAATATATATCGAAAGAGTTATCTAACACTTCGATATGGATGTAGCACACGGTGTAAAATCGTTTATTGCGCGTCCAGCACTTGGGTATGGACAACGACATCTTTCACCATCTTAATGGGGGGAGAAACTCCTAGGGCCGTGGTGCCATAGCTAGAAAGTGCTTTGCTATAGTTAGCTCAGGTATACTAGACCCAATGACTCATTCGCAGTAAACTGTTTGGTTTGCCATAGTTCAGTTCCTACCCAAAGGCACTGGAATAGGATCAAGCACATTCTGAGATATCTCATCGGCACGAAAGACTGGGGTCTGTTCTATCCACAACTTGGCAAATGAAAATTATAGGATACGCCGATGCAGGATATTTGTCAGATCCACATAAAGGCCGATCACAATCGGGTTATATTTTCTTGTATGGAGATACTATGATTTTATGAAGATCAGTGAAGCAGACGATGGTTACTACATCCTCGAATCACGCAGAGATTATTGCATTACATGAAGCCGGCAGAGAATGTTTTTGGTTGCGGTCTATGATCAACCATATCAACGGGAGTTGCGGTCTGAATTCTATCCAAGATAAACTGACGACACTTTATGAAGACAATGCAGCTTGTATCGTTCAAGTCAAAGGCGGATTTATTAAATGTGACAAGACGGAGCATATTTCACCAAAGTTCTTCCACATACACGAGTTGCAGAAGACGAATGAGATCGACGTTATTCAAGTCCATTCAGCAGACAACCTGGCTGATCTATTCACGAAGGCTCTTGTATATCTTACGTTCAAGAGATTAGTTCATGGAATCGACATCCGAAGTTTACAAGATTTATTATCTCAGGGAGATAGATCTCAGAGAGATCGACGTCAGGGGGAGTAGTCCCAGCCTGACGTGGACACATGCGTGTTGTACTCTTTTTCCTGATAGCGTAGTTTTTATCCTAGGAGGTTTTACTGGCTGGAGGTTTTGATGAGGCAACGTATACGCGTCTACAACCTATACAGGGAATATGATTGTACTTTTTCCCTGCACAGCTTTTTGCCCAAGGGGTTTTGCTATACAGAGGTTTTAATGAGGCAAGTCGTCCTAGTATGGAACACCCCAAGGGGGAGTGTTAGGAGTTGAGTCCAAGTCCAAGCTAGGAACCCAACGGGGTTGGGGTGTCCTATACAGACTCCTAGCAAACTCATAGGCCCAATAGGGTTATGAGGAAAGTTGGAGTAGAATATGGACTTTTTCTGGGTTGTCTATATATATCATTGTACTATGTACAAAGAACACATAAATATTATTCTTTCTTTCTCTCTTGTTCATGTTTTAGTATTATTCTGTTCTAGATTGATCATATCCCAACAATATGGGATATAGTTGGACATCAAGTTGGTGAGTGGAAGTGGTTTTGAAATTATAAAATTTATAGTACCTCTGGTTTCTAATTGCTTCTATTGTGCACATGGAAACTAGGAAACATTGTTAAAACGCAAAGAAACATATATTACCAGAGACAACAGCATAGAGATTCTCATAATGATCCTTATGAAACGAGGTCTCCGAGCGTTGATTCCCAATCCACAAATTGACAGCATCAGGCAAACAGCCTAGGGCTGACGTGGCCCATTGTATATCCCCATCAACATCGTCAGACACAAGTCCATACTCTGACCTAAAACAATCATTCTGCTCCTGGAGATACGCAACAACACCTTCCTCCTCAACCATCTTCAACGCATCATTAAAAAGCATGCGTTGCACGTGAGCAGACGCAAAACATAACCCCCCGTCACCAAGTGTTACGACGGAGTCAGCTCGACCGTTTGGGGAGAGGTGGAGAGAGACTGTGGTTTGAGATAGAGCTTGTGAGAGGTAATTAGGGTTCCATTTGGTAAGTGCAGGCCAATGGAGATTAGTGTTGGAGATGATAAAAGGTTTGTTTGGTGAAACGAAGTCTCGAAGGAATTGGAGAGGGGAGGGAGGACGGTCTAACCTTTCTATTGATGTGCTCCTCCCTAAGCTTACTTCTCTAACTTCGCTCCATAGTTTCTCTACTCCACCACTCTCCATTTTTAGGGAAATAAATATTATAACCTAGCTTTACTACCATTTTTCAACCTCGGTTTTACAATTTCGGATTTTGGGGGTCTGAAAGTTCGGTCCATATCAGGTGTGGGTGTTAAACCATTGAGAAGAAATTACCCACCTCTTTGTGTATTAGTTTTTCCTGGCCGGCCTTTGGGAATTGCCAGTGTGCTACTGCACAGCTTGAATTAGTGGGCTAATGTTTTATCATTTAAGTAAGAGGTCAAGGGTTCAAGTATTAGCAAAAAAATAAAATAATTATACCCCATTTGTGTTTTTGCACAGGCCTTATAGTTAGTTGTAAGACCACACCCGAAGATGAGTTTGATTTAATAGACATGACTTGTGGGATAAGTTTAACATTTAAATTATGCTTTAGATCCTTTAGGGAGTAGGGTGATCAAGAAATGGGCCGATGTATATTTGGTGTTGTTTAACTGTTGACTAATCTCGTGAAGTGAAAATGATAAGATTATTATTGACCATTTTGAAAGGTCATAAAGGGCCACCAAAAAGAAGGGAAAAAAAGAGAGAATAATTTTGGCAAAACATTTAGGCTTGAAATGTTAGCCACTAAACCCCGTAATTAAGAAAAAAATTCGGTGATGTCTCTATAAGTTATACTTTGTAGATTCCATATTTCAGAAAAGAGACATCTAAAATTTCAGGAAAAATTAAGTCATCCAACTATGGTGCCAGATTATGAAAATGGAGAACCCCTGGTTTCCCAAATAAACAAAAGACGCATAAGCGAAAGAAAATTGCACTTAAAGTAATATTTGTTTTTTATAATTTGTGGATCTGAAGTACAAGACATGGGAAGAAAGAACAAAAAAAGGGATCTTCTGTACAAGCAAGTTTGTTCCTCAGGGAGGAACTGCGAGACGGTTGCTATGCGATCCCAAAGACTGCCAGGATGACTCAAGGCGCAACAAATGCAATTTCTCAACAAATGGTTCCAATACTTCAGCCTCCTCTACAGGAGCAAAAGCCATGCAAATGCTAAGCTCTTGAACAGCTTCTCCGTACTTTTTCTTGTAGTATAGTAGCATTCCATGGTCTCTTCTCAGAGTCCAGTTATGTGGCTGCAGAATCAACAATCTTTCTGACGCCATGATAGCCAACCTGCCATTATAAAAAAAATCAGTCTACTCTTTCGAAGAAGAAAAAGCTCCCATTTAGCACAAAGATTGATTTCAGTTTTGCAACAATGCAGGGCTTATAAAACTCTATTGTTGCGCCAATGGCTAATCAAATGTCTAATTACTCAATTTTCATTCCCTACTGTGAAAGGTCCAGAAGATTAATACATGTTGGTTAATAGAATAAAGTTATGATATGCTTAGATGAGTAATTTGAAAAAACCCTAGGTATAGTTAGACGTTAAGGTTATTTGCCCTAGTTTCTTTACTACAACTACTTTGAGGAACTATTACATTCATATTATCAATATAGAAAGATTTCTCTACTTATAGTAAGATTTCTCTACTTATAGTGTTGGATATGAACTCGAATAGAAGGATTGTCGAAGTTGGGAAATTGTCGAAGTTGTTCAAATGAGCTTAATAGTCGTTCGAACGAACTCTTGTACTCCCTGGAATTTTGGCCCAAGAGTAAATCTCGTTCGAACGAGCTTGGATGTCGTTCGAACGAACTCTTGTACTCACTGGAATTTTGGCCCAGGAGTCAATCTCGTTCGAACGAGCTTGGATGTCGTTCGAACGAGATGTTATGTTTCTAGGGTTGGAGACCAACTATCGCAAAGTCGTTCGAACGAGCTTCACGTAGGTTTGCCTTAGATGTTAGAGTTATGCCTCGAGATTCGTACTACTTGTATTTTTGGTCCTCTAGTATATAAAGAGGACTTAGATATTTTTGTTAGTTATCTTTTGGTGAGTTTAACCTTAGAGAGGCTAGGGTTTGAAGAGACTCCATTAAAGCTTGAGAGATCATTGTAACCTATTTGATATTATAGTGAATTGTTCGTGGGGAGTGGTTTTTCATCCGCAAGGGTTTTCCACTTCCCTCCCCTGGGAACTTTCTTGTGTTCTTTACTGTTCTTTGTTGATTTACTTCTGGTGTTGGCGATTTCCGCGTATCGTTCTTGTAAGGGAAGAGAGAGTAGCTACCTCAATTCTCAACATATAGTACATAGAGAATCAGGGTTCTGTCCAACAAGTTTCTCCTTTTCCCTTTACAAGGTTAATTTTCATGAGACGAGGGCTAACGTAAAGTAGCAAACACTACTCACACGCATTTAGGAGATGTTTTGTACCCCTAATGGTATCTATCCTACTAAATGGATGTAACTAAGTCTCATGGAGCAAGTATTTTCATGTCTTTCTCCAGTTGGTTATGGAACAGTATGTATGGATCACAATTTTTGTATCAAGCTGTGGGACTGTGAAACACTCTAGGAAAATATCAGAGATCAGCCCTAACAAATAAAAGTGAACTCGCATACACCAGTTATTTTAGAACTTATTTAGATTCAACTAGGTGAGAAGAAGCTTGGTGAATTGCTCTCCTACAAACTGGATCATTGTAGAACTAAATGTGTATATCACTCCATTACTACCATTCTGTAAATTCAACAAAAGCTGCCTGCAGAATAACGATTAAAAAATATTCCTTTACACACACAAAACTGAGTACAGTAAGCTCCTCCATATCATATTCCTCTTGACAGCTCTGCTTTAGCACGTTCTGAAATAGTAATAAATACTTGTTTTGAACTTGAGAAACTCGTGAATGGGTAATTGGGATAAAGTTAGGGGAGGACATGGTCATGGAAAATTAATCGATTTACTTGATTTACGACCATTAACACTTGTTAGGCTCTGGACAGGAAGTCTGAATGGATTATTCAAGACAGTGGCAATGAATCAGCCAGTCAGGATAACAGCCGGAATCTGATTCTATCCATCTCAAAGAAGTATGCTTATATTTTGTAGAAAAAGTCTTACACTCCCTAAGAAAGTAAAATTTACTTTCTTAAACATTTCTCCCTACATTTTGTTTCTCTAGTTAAGATTATCTCAAATCCAAATTTTATTCCTCTGATTTTTCTCTGTGATCTCTCCCAATCTCAAGTTACCATCTCGATTATCTAAGTCCAAAACCTTTCTTTGTTAGATTATCTCCGTCGAGATTTTCCCTCTATATTCTAAATTTCTCAGGGTCCTATTTTGCCTCTAAATTTTCTCAGTCCAGTTTTTATATTTATGGATTCTCTCCCAAATATCTTCTTTAGATGTGCTTTTCGGCGGAAATAATTTATAGTGGGAAACTAGTTTTCTGAAAATCATAATTTCCAAAAATATAATTTCAAGAAAGAAGATCTTTCAGAAATGTATTTGAAAAAGAGTAAGGAAAAAAATCGATATCCGAAGTTTTGACATGGAAGCTACGTTTCCTCCATTTTCAATCGAATATGGGGAAAAAAGGAAACAGTTGGTAAGTGTGCTGACCAAGGCAGATGAAGACACGTTTTCTGGATTCTATTGGCAAGTTGGGTATGCATGAATCTTCGCCCCTCAGCCAAGTTTCCTACCAGTCTGCCCTCAATCAAATAATGGGAAAACCCGAACTGTATTATTGGAAAGGGGAATACAAGCTGGTTATTTTGGGGCAACCAAGTCCATCTTACATAAAATAATAGCAATAGATCAGCGAAAGAAGGATATGTATATCTATTATGGGTGAGAGGACTTCACGAAAAAATATTATGGGTGAGAATAAGTGAACATGCCTTAAAACGCCACTTTGTAATTGTTCACGTCCGTGCTTGTAGCTTATGTAGGTTTATTATTACTAATACTCTACGAACCTCTATTTTATTGATCAGAGAGATCTTACAGATTCTCTCTCCACCATTTCCCCTTGATATTACCCTTGATATAATTGCATATTAACTGAAGTGTCGAAGGCATATGGACAAGGATAGTTTAGGAGGAGTAAAGTGCCACTTTATACAATGCTCGACTCCAGCAAAAATGTGAAGTAGGGTGTCTATGGCATGTGGAGTGGAATGTTTTCCACACACAAATAAGGTGGAATGTTGGAGCCTGGAGAAAGTGTTAAACGGGGATCTTTTACCCAGGAGTGAGCCAAGCAAAACTAGTATGGGAACGTATACGTATGGTGGAAGAGGTGCCCGTCATTATCCCAGATCAGTGTGCTTAACAAAAAAATATGCACATTGTTTTTGTAATAAAAAAGTAATTATTATGCGAAGACTAAAAGAAAGATATAAAACAAGGGTGAAGAATGAGACACCAAAGAGGCAAGGATAAGTAACATAAAACTGGTTTTGGTGAGAATTCAAAACTTGAGCCTTTTCTCGAATATTTGGACTTCTCAATAGAGAATTGAGGACAAAAAGTTCCATAACATTTTTTTCTATTAAATTGAAATCCACATTTGATATGGCTATATGTGTCTGAAAAAGGTAAAAGTAAATGATTTCGATGGTGATAGCATCATCATCTTCACCCGAAAAGAGACGAGCCCAAATCAGTAGCTCTATAAGAGTGTTTATGCTTCTCGATCACATAATTGGGATAAGGTTGATAATCTAGCTATGTCTATTCAGATTACACAACAAAAGAATACGAAATGGAGAGTATTGGATATTTAGAATTATGCATAAAAGAAGTGGTCCTAACAACTGTAACCAACTAACCATCACCAAACATTAACTACAGCAGGTAAAATGAGAATGAAACATTACCTCAAATCCTGAGGTCGCAACAGAGGAACTTTTAAGCCATCAGCCTCTCTAATTTTTTCCTTTGTGTCATGAACAGGTCTTAGTGGAGAAGTCAGCATCAATCCGTGGTTCATCCTTGAAGCACGTTTCCAATGAAGCCTCTGCACACGAGCAATGCAAGTGAAATCAACAACAAAAGACTAAGAAACAATTGGTGGGACTGGAAAAATAATACAAGTTGGATGATACAAGCAAAAGATTATTGCTTACAATCAAATTAGCCAAGGCAATCCCAATTATATCTCTGTCAGTTGCAATATCAAGCCCTACTAGTGATTTGCTATTCAAGTCAGAAGCCTTTGATCGAGGATCCTCCACACAATTCCCATTAACGATGGAAAACAAGCTGTGTCCTGATGACACCCTAAAAAGCTCCTAGAATATACACAAAGTTTATTAGAAAAGGAAAGATTTGTAGAGTTAAAAGACATGAACTTTCTAAAAGTTAGCTTACCTCGGGACTCCCCGTTTGGGGCCAGATCAAAAACTCTTCCCCAACTCGAGATCCCACAATAGTTAAACCAATTCTTCGGCAAACTTCAATGTAAATAATGCTAAGCAAAATAGCTGTGATTCGAATAAGCCATGCAATAGTATCAGGATTCCATTGAATCAAAGAGACAAAGTCAGCAAAAATAGCTTTTGATTTAATATTTTATTGACATTAAACAAGAAAGCTAGGTAGCTATAATAGAATATGCAGAGGAAAAGATGGAGCATTACCACTGCCACAACCAGAGCTCAGCACCGTGTGCAAATATGAAAACTTAGAATCTTTAAGTACAGGGAACCTTTTGAAATCTCTTGATTGAAATAAAACTATATTCACAGCCTCCAAAACTTCCACCAAGTGACAACCTATATCTCTTGAAACTAACTCCACTTCAACTTCTTTGGCAATAGTATCCAACTCAGCCAACCACCCAGATATGCTCTTTCCAGCCAAAGGCATTACTTCTAAGCAATCCCATTCCTGGGCAGGCAATAACATTGAAGCATCTTTCCTTTCACTGAGAAACGAACGAGTATCCATTTTTCGGTTATAATCCATAAATGCTTCATCCTCAGCTGCAACATATAACAAAGTCTGCAGCAATGCAGCCAGCAAAATACAAATAAGTTCATAGCATATTTGAGAATGTGTCTATAATTGTTTACAAATACATACAGAAACATAATATGAGAAGTTTATGTGTGGTATGCAAGTGATTCTTTTTTCTTTTGAGAAAAGGGCATATATATCAAAAAAACAAACACCTTCGCAAGGGAAAAGACTTTGTCCTTGGACCTGAAAGAGATCTCCTGGTTGAACTTTTCCCTGGCATTCTTCATAACCTGTGAAAAATTGTTTGTTTCTCAATCGCAAAGTAACTTTAACACATAAAAGGGATATAACTATTTATTTTGGCTTAGGTGGTGTGCCAAGCGAGGATCAAGATATCAAATTTAATGTTCTACAAAAAATCAACCCATATGTCATTCCTTCAACCAATCATTGGATGTGTATCAGTTCAACATTCAAGATGTATTGAGAATATTTTGAACAATGTATCCATGATTGAAATATCATAATATCTAATACTACAATCAAGAATGTACTATCTACTAATATCAATTACAGCGAAATACCGTAATACAGACCTCAAGATAAAAATCGGGGCGAGAATCCCTTGTCTGAGTATTCAACTGAGCAGCTGCAGCAAATGGGACAATGCTACTATGCATTTTCTTCCTATTTAAAATCCCACGGCGACGATCAACCGCCCTACTAATCAAGGAACATGAAGACCTACTAACAAAGCATGTACAATAATTAACTACTTACGATTGTAATTTCTAAATTTCAGGCTAAACAAAGATAAAATATCAAAACTTTACCTCATAGAGCAAAAAGGGGTTGAAGCCAACATCATGATTATCCTCTTCCCACAGAGAAAACCCCAAACTTTATTCGAAAGAACCAAAAAAAAAGGACAAATGAGAGAAAGGGTATTGTGTATCATGCATCTAAAGACAGTAAATCGGGAGAAGAGACCTTCATAGTGACAAAAACAGAATTGGGTTTTGCAGGATCATATCCAAATCCAAATCCAATCAAAGATAAACAAGAAATGCTCTTATAGTAATAACAAATGAGGAGTATAAAGACGACCAAAAGTTCATCATCCATGTGTTTATTATTCTTATTAAAGAACCCCCAACAATCAAACATTAGCAACCAAGAGTGAACCAAACAGTTTGGACTAAACACACACACAGAGAGAGAGAGAGAGAGAAGTTGGGTTTGATTGGGTCTCTGTCAAATCCTGATTATATATCAAATATAGAATCTTTTTCCAACTTCACTCATCATCATCTAGAGAGAGAGAGAGTGTGTGAGAGAGGATAAGGTTGGGATGAAACTCAAAGTGGGAACACAGAGGTCTGACACAGCTATGGTTGATGTTGATGGCAAATTGGCAATGGAGGTTGAGATCATCAACAGAGGTGACATCTACAACTCACCCACCACCATGTTTGTGTGTCTGTTTTTGTTTGTGAAAAATAAAATGCCATTAATAAAGGGAAGCTTTTTTTAACATCTTTTTGTGTTTACATTTGGCAACACCAATTGGAGATACAGAATAATCCCATTTAAGCCTGGAATATCCAAAGGCAGGGTGGTCTTCCTTATTAGGTATATAGTTTTGGAGGGTATTTAAGATATTTATAATTAATTTGAAATTTTATCAATGGATGGTGTCAACTGGAGAAGGTGAACCAGTGTTGGAGATTTTTCACCGGTCTTCAAACTAGTCTCTCAGTGTGCTCGCCACCATACTTCCACAAGTCACACGCTCTATTTTAAGTCAAGACAAATCTTGGCGGATGATCCCACGGTATTGGGTTTAAAACTAATGGTCATTCTTTCTAAGAAATGGTTCTAAAAACATCTAGTATAGGCTCTCTATAGTTAAAATAAAGAGGGGAAAGTGTTTAAAATTATGTTTTTAGCCTCTTCAAGTGGGTAGTTATTTTAGGTTTCGATACTCTCTCTCCTCATTGTTGAAGAGAGAGACAAAAATTGAGTGGCCAACTAGGATAACTTTATTACGTTGAAACTTTTTTTAACTAAAATTAATAGTAGAAAGTGTTTGAAAAAGTTAAAACTATTTTTTTTTAACTTTTTCTTGTTACACGTCGTATTTTCTTTTTACATGGAGTAGTTTTGGGGGAGTCTATTTTTCTTTTTTCTTTTCAAATATCATTTTCCAACTCATCTTGCTAGCTATACTTTAGCTAGGCTACACCTAATGCTCTAACCTAGGCCAACACCAAAGAGATGAAGAAGGAAGAAAGAGAGAGAGAGAGGAGGGAGGGAGGGAGGGAACTGGTGGTTATGATGGTGATCGTTATAATGAGAGGAAGATGAAGGCAGACGAGACATACATTTTTTTAAATGTGGCATGTTTTATTTTTACGTGTGAAAAATGCTTCATTCACAATGGGAGTAGGTTGGGCGATCAATACAAATCATTCTTATTTTGTAAATTTCTCAATTGATACTGTTAAAACAAAATTCTAGAGAAATAAGGTTTAACTTTAACCTTATTAACATTAACATAAGCTATATAGAGTCTTATATAATTCATATATACATCACACTGAATAAATGACTCTAGAATAGACTTGTTGGAGTACACTCTTACATAACTTATGTTGTAAGCATCCTCCGTTGTAAACCATAAGAAACATTCATGGTCCTTGTTACAAATATGAAGCAGTCGTTTAGACGCATCCTCTATTAATAAGTCACATTTATACGACTATTTATGGAATAATGATAAGCAACAAGTTAAAACGGGTCGTCCCCTAGAGTATATGGAAGAGAAAAAGTATGCATCATTCCACTAATTCTAGAATTCCCTTAATGTCATGTTGAAAGTATTATGACCTACTTATCCAAGGATGGATTCGTTACCTTTTTGGTATTACGAATGTCTGATTGATAAAATAAAAATCATACTCATCCAAGTTAAAAATTATATACCATAATAGGAGTTTGAGGAATGGGTAATGATATCACAAGGCCGACCTTTCCAGGTTGGCTTTGAGTTTATCGTAACAGCCGTTGGATGTGATATGTTGTTGTTGAGTCGCAACCGCGAAAGCCGAATCTACAACTCAATTTGGTTAGCCACAAACAAACAACAATCAAAGAAATACGCAATAGCAAACACACACACAAAGTTTAAGGTGGTTCGGCAATTGCCTACGTCCACCGTACAAGAGAGAGAAAGAGTTTATTCAAGATCCAAGGTTACAATCACTCAAAGCAATTAAAAGTTCTCTCAAGGATTTCTTCTCAAATTGATCTCACCAAGGCTTAGCTCTAAAATAGCCTAAGTCCCCATATATAGTTGGGGAATTATTTACAATCACTCAAATCTCGAGGCAAGTCAAGGGTTTCAACAAAATCTCAAAATTGAGTTTTACCAATGTCTATTCGAACAGACCCAATTTTATTCGAACAAAAAATATTTTATATTCGAAGAAACAACAATCTAGGTGTTCTGTTCGAATAGACCCAAAGTATGTTCGAACAAACTTTGTTATATTCGAACAGTCTCAAAGTCTATTCGAACATAAAGCAGAGCATCAACAATTCTCTACCTCGTGCAGATTTCCTCAACCAAGCGAACCGAAATCTGAGCCGAACATCGCCACCCTCCAAACGAACCCAAATAAATAAACCTTTCCACCATCAAATGTCCCCAAAGACCCAAGCACACAAGCGGCCCAAGGAAACCAACCAAACCAAGCGTCCCAAAAGGACCAAATCCAAACCAAGCAACCCAAAGGACCAAAGAAGAACCAAATGTCCCAAGGAACAAAAATGGACTGCACCAAATCAATAGTTGCCTACGTACCGTGGATCAAGTTGCCCGTAGTTCCCAAAAAATCTAATCAATCAAAATGATGAATTTGAACTAAGTCCAAACAATGGTTAAACTTAATTCCTGAAACAACTTTTGTAAATATATTCGTCGGGTTATCTTTGGAGTGAATCTTCTTCAATAGAATATCACCCTCTTCCAGGACTTCTCTAACGAAGTGATAACGCACATCAATATATTTTCTACGTTGGTGATGAATCTGATCTTTAGCCAAGAAGATAACGCTCTGACTATCACATAAAACATCAAGATGGTCTATCTTAATGCCTAAATCGCGCAGAAGACCTTTCCTCCAAATAGATTCTTTTATCGCCTTAGTCACCGCCATATACTTCACCTCTGTAGTAGATAGTGCCACCGTTGACTGTAACGTGGATCTTCAAGTAACTGGTCCTCCACCCAATGTAAACACAACCCGGTAGTAGACCGCCGTTTATCCAAATCACCCATATAGTCAGAATCCACATAACCCACACAAAACCAATTAATCGAATCGTGTTTACGAAATTCCAAACCAATATCCACAATAATTTTGATATACCGTAGAATCCATTTTATAGCTCGCTAATGATCTCTACCCGGACCATGCATGTATTGACTAACCATACCAACCACCTGTAAAATATCTGGCCGAGTACATACCATAGCATACATCAAGCTACTAACTACGTTAGCATAAGGAACTTGACTCGTATAATCACGTTCCTCATCAGTGTTTGGAGACATATAAGCCTTAAACTTAAAATGATGAGCAAGGGGTGTACTTACAGATTTTGTGTTCTCATCAATGCCAAATCTCTGAAGTACCTTCCTCATGTACGTCGTCTGAGAGTGGCGCACCGTTCCATTCTCTCTATCTTTATAAATCTCCATACCAAGAATCTTTTTTGCATCACCAAGATCTTTCATTTCAAATTCTTCGCCCATTTACCTTTTCAGCTTATCAATCTCACTTTTGTGCTTATCCACAATAAACATATCATCCACATACAAAAGCAAGTAAATAAAAGACCTATCACGTAGCTTGTATAAGTAGACACAGTGGTCATAATGACTCCGCTTGTATTTTTGCCCAATCATAAACTGATCAAACAACTTGTACCATTGTCTTGGAGACTGCTTCAAACCGTACAACGACCTTTTTAGCTTACACACATAGTCTTCCTTCCCCCCAACTTTAAACCCACTCGGTAAGTCATATAGATCTCTTATTTCAAATTCTCATGTAAGAACGTCGTCTTAACATCGAGTTGTTGCAACTTCAAATCAAATTGTATTAAGATACTCAATATCTCTAAGATTTCAGCATCATATCTCCAAGGTCTTAGAATATTATTCTCCTATATCTCCAAGATCTTAGGATATTAGGAAGATTTGTTGTATATATATACTTTCTATTTCTTGGAAGTAATATTGTAATTGATCCTAGATCATGGGATTTTATTCCCTGTAACTCTATATGTATAACTTCTAGCAATGAGAATAAACCATCTTTCTCCATTATCTTGTTCTAAGTAAGTTAAAACTTATTATGGTACCTGAGCCATTCTAAAGATTCTCTCAAATCCTTGGAGATTCAACTCCATTTTCCCTCTCAGTCTTCTTTTACAATGGTGCAACCATCAAATACGTTGAATGTTTTCAGCGACATATCATCACCTTACTTCCTTCATTCTTCTGATCATCCTGGAGCAATTCTCGTCTCTACTCCACTCAATGGAGAAAATTATTCAACATGGAAAAGACCATAAAAATGGCATTGAACGCCAAAAACAAGCTTAGATTTGTAGACGTTACTCTAAAGAAGCCAACCACATCTCCAGAAGAAATAAGAGCGTGGGACAGATGAAATGACATGGTCTTATCGTGGATATTAAATTCCATCGATAAATGTCTCACAAATAGCATCATATATACTAACACTCCTCGCGATGTATGGTTTGATCCCGAAGGTCGGTTTTCTCAAAGTAATAACCCCAGAATCTTTCAGTTAAAGTGAGATATCAGCAGCATTCAACAAGATCAACAACCCCTCGTGTCCTATTATAATGTTCTCAGTCCTATTGGGATGAGTTAAATACTTGCGTTGTGATCCCTGACTGTACTTGTAAAGCAAGCAAGGTTGTCCAGACTGTGCAAGAAACGAAAAAAGTATATCAATTTCTTACTGGTCTCAACGAGACATATGTGCATATTCGCAGTCAATTCCTTACGATGGATCCCTTGTCGAATGTAAGTAAAGTTTATTCCATCATCAACCAAGAAGAGAAACAACGCCTACTTCATTTACCTTCTCCTATTTCAAATCGAAACATCGCAATGGCGGTCGATAGCACGGGTCGTAGTTACCAACGATCTTTCGAGAAAGGTCAACTTGGTCACCCTAAATATGATCATTGCGGCATTTTTGGTCATTGGAAAGCAAATTGTTACGAACTTATTGGATATCCGCCACATTTCAACAAATCTTCCTAATATCCTAAGATCTTAGAGATATAGGAGAATAATATTCTAAGACCTTGGATATATGATGTTGAAATCTTAAAGATATTGAGTATCTTAATAAATTGCGCTACCAAGGCTAATAGGATACGAATGGAGGAGTATTTTACCACCGGAGAAAAAACTTTATTATAATCAATCCCTTTCCTTTGAGCATAGCCTTTTGCTACGAGTCTTGCCTTGAAGCGTATATCATCATCAAGAGATCCTTGTTTCTTTGTGTAGACCCATTTACAACCAATCGCCTTCTTTCCCTTCGGCAACTTCGAAAGTTCCCAAGTTCCATTCTTGAAAAGAGAATACATTTCTTCCTTCATCGCTTCCTCCCAATGCTTAGCCTTGGAATCGTAAATAGCTCCCTTATAAATGGAATGAGCATCCTCTTCAATGATCAGAAGTGCATAGGCTACCATGGCCTTCTCCTTTGGAAACACCATATCTTTTGTAAGCCAACTCGGTTTACTTACATCCCTCTTTGGTTTACTTGTTGCGATTGACTCCACCACCGGAATCTCTTCATCCGTACTACCAAATACTCCACATTCATCTGTGTCTTCATCATTTGGAACATGAACTAGTGGTTCATCACTCGTTGTCACACCGGTAGATAACCCCCATTTTAGTACAGAACTCTTTAGCCAATATGAAGACGCATCAATCTCCACCCGCTGTAATATTTTGTTTGTCATCTTCTCGGTGTGCTCAGAGCCATGTGACTTCATTATAGAAGCCTCATCAAAAGTGACATCTCTGCTCAGAATGATCTTTTTCCATAAGTTATCGTCGTAACGAAATGCTTAAATTCTTCTAGAAGCGAGTTCAAGAACAAGAGTGCCTTGTCTTCAGCCTCAACTACCTCTTCAAGATTCGCCAAGTCGGCTAACAACTTGGTGAAGTCATTCAAATGCTCTGACATACTAATCTATTGCCTCATAATGAAGCGATAAAACTTCCTCTTTAAGTGGAGTCGATTTTGGATACTATTTACCAAGTACTTCTCTTCTAGAATCCTTCAAATTTCTTTTGCAGAGGTTTCATTCATTACAAGGTATTTAATGTCTTGAGTAAAACAAGAACAAATTTGACCACAAGCCTTCTTGTTCATCTTCCTCCATGCACTCTCCTCTATGTCATCTGGCTTGTCCTCCAATACCTCGTCTAAGTCTTGTTGACTTAGGGCATCAATAACCTCGCATCGCCACATGCCGAAGTTATTTATGTTATTGAATTTCTCAACTTAAATCTTTGCATTGTTGAACATCACCGTTGTATTCCTTTTCGGGGCCAAAGAACTAGATTTAACTACGTCTCTCATATTTCTCCCAATTTTTATGAACTAACCAAATCCAAAACTAAATTAAAAAACCTTAAATTACCTCAAATTCGTGTACTACCGAGGAACCAACTTCGCCCTGACACCAATTGTTGAGTCACAACCGCGGAAACCAAAACTCTAACTCAATTTGTGGTATCAGAGCAATACACAATAACAAACACACACACAAAGTTTAAGGTGGTTCAGCAATTGCCTACGTCCACCGTACAAGAGAGAGAGAGAGAGAGAGAGAGAGAGAGAGAGAGAGAGAGAGAGAGTTTGTTCAAGATCCAAGATTATAATCACTCAAAGCAATTAGAGGTTTTCTCAAAGATTTCCTCTCAAATTGATATCATCAAAGGTTAGCTCTAAAAGAACCTAAGTCCCCTTATATAGTTGGAGAACTATTTACAATCGCTCAAATCTCGAGTTAAGGGTTCCAACAAGATCTCTAAATTGAGTTTTACCAATGTCTGTTCGAACAGACCCAATTTGATTCGAACAAAAATCATTTTATAGTCGAAGAAACAACATTCTGGGTGCTCTGTTCGAATAGACCCAAAGTCTGTTCGAATAGAAAATAAAGCATCAACAGTTGTTTTATGTAATGCTTAGTTGGCGTACAAATTAACTCTTCGCTCTAGTGTTTATTTCCTCTTTTTCTCTCTCTCTGGTTAGTCTTTATGTTATGCAACAACAAGATCCAAATACTAATGTTCTGTTTGTTAAAAAAAATATCTTAAATATTATATATAAGGGATATCCTAATATCCGAGATAGCTCAGATACATATTTTTTGTTTGGCATATAGTATATTATAAATGATATCCCGAAAAATCATGTTTTTTTGTTTGGCATATAGCCATATAGTATATTAGAAATGATATCCTGAAAAATCGTGTTTGGCATTACATATATTTTAAATAATGATTTTAAGTTATCTTCATTTTATTTAATTTTCTTCTTAATGCATAAACTATGTAACAAAAACATAATCATAGTTATTTATTAAGGGAGAGGATTCGGGACCCTAAGGGAATTGACCCTAGGGAGACCTTACACCAGAGCCACACATCCATATTAGATGAGTGGATGACAAAAATATGCCTTTTTTATATTAGAGAATGAGGTGGATTCTAGATGACTAGGTGAATATTCGAGAATGAGGTGGATGACTCTTAAAGAATGACGTGCCTCTCTTATTTGAATTTGTAATCCCCTAGACATTCCCCCAAAATAGAAAGCCCATCCATGTTTGACAAACTTTCTCTCTCTCTCCCACACTCTCTGATCTGTGTGTGTGTCTCTCTCTCCTGAAAAAAAAATCTCGAATCGACGACAAAGAGAACGAAGAGATTGTAGTGTGTGAGAGAGCGCGACAGGTGGACGGAGTTCGAATCTTGTTGAGGACGAGAGTGAGAATTTTGGGGGTGGAAGGAGCTGCGAATTGGAGCAACCACCTTCGGGTATATACGGCCATATCCGTTTGGAGCAACCACCTTGGTAATTGCCTGCCCCTTGTTTATGCTTAGGGTTTGTTTCCCCATTGTATTTGTTTGTTGGAGGACAGATTTGTTGTGGTTAGGGTTTGTGTACTTTCTGTTATATGAGCTTGTTTGGAGGAGTAATTTACCTAAAATCCTTGTGTGTTGAAAGGGATAGTTAGAGTTGACCTAATGTTGGAATATAGGCTATTTTCATAGAAGGATTTGTGCTTGTTTTATGCCATTCCCGCGTAAGTTGTTCGCACCTTTTTTTGAATTATTTTGGGTAAATTCAAAAAAAGACTTAAACAAACACAAAGAACCCACAAAAAATAAGTACTTAGCAATTCCCATTCCCAAAACCATAAACAAACAACCATTTGGGTAAATTACTCCTCCAAACAATTCAAAAAAAGGTGCGAACAACTTACGCGGGAATGGCATAAAACAAACACAAATCCTTCTATGAAAATAGCATATATTCCAACATTAGGTCAACTCTAACTATCCCTTTCAATAAACAAGGATTTAGGGTAAATTACTCCTCCAAACAAGCTCATATAACAGAAAGTACACAAACCCTAACCACAACAAATCAACCCTCCAACAAACAAATGCAATGGGGAAACAAACCCTAAGCATAAACAAGGGGCAGACAATTACCAAGGTGGTTGCTCCAAACGGATATGGTTGTATATACTCGAAGGTGGTTGCTCCAATTCGTAGCTCCTTCCACCCCCTAAGGTGGTTGCTCTAATTCGCAACTCCTTTCACCCCCAAAATTATCACTCTCGTCCTCAACAAGATTCGAACTCCATCCACCTGTCGTGCTCTCTCTCACACTGCAATCTCTTCATTCTCTTTGTCGTCGATTCGAGAAAAAAAATTCATGAGAGAGAGAGACACACAGCAAATAGTGAGAGAGAGAGAGAGATTCAGGCAGGGATAGGCTTTCCATTTTGGGAGAAGGTGTAGGGGATTACAAATTCAAACAAGAGAAGCACATGTAAGAGCCACCTCATTCTTTAAGAGTCATCCACGTCATTCTCTAATATCCACCTAGTCATCTAGAATCCACCTCATTCTCTAATATAAAAAAGACAGATTTTTGTCATCCACTCATCTGATATGGATGTGTGGCTCTGGTTTAGGGTCTCTTTAGGGTCAATTCCCTTAGGGTCCCGAATCCTCCCCCATTTATTAATATCGAATGAAAAACAACTAACATCAAAATAAAATTTAATCAATCCATGCCGTAAAAGCACCATTTTCCTACAAAGTGCAGGACTAGTGAGAGGAGACAGTGACTTTTATAAATTAGCTTAGTTGGTTTGCCATTTAGCTTTTTTCTTTTTTCTTTTCTGTTCAATCCGAGCCTACCTTCTAAACAAAAATAGTCTAGGAAATCGAGGGGAAAGAGAATATTCAAACTTTTCTAAACTTTTCTTTTTTAAGGCAATACTAGATATCTCAAAAATATTAGCATGTGCAATCAAACATTGAGAGATTTAGGATATTCTAAATGTCTAGTCCATTCAAACGGACCCTAAGAATTAAATCTGGAAATCCCAAATCTAATTTTCAGTTTAGGTCTTTTAAATTGTAATTTTTATCACTCGAGAACAATGTAGACTCTCTTTTAGAAACCATTGTTACGTAAACCATCCCCAATCGAAGTTCCGATCTCCGGAGATTGTTTTTGATGTTGTACACTCCATTGCATTCGATAAAAGAAATCCTCAAACTTGTTTCCATAAAAGAAAAAAAAAATCCTCAAACTTTTATCTTATGACCTCTAAATTTAATGAAGAGAATAAATAATGTAAAGAGAGACTGAGGGAGAAGGAGTGGCCTTGTGATATCATTAGAATTTGGTGTTTAACAATATTTACATAATTATTTTGAGAATCTTAAAGAACAATATTTAGCAAATCAAAAATTTGTGTAGGACTGTAGGTGATGTAAGCTATAATAAATAAAGTTGAAGAAGTCAGAAAAAAGATTAAATGTGGCCCCACGTAGGCTGCCAAATCAGCTGACCTTAAAGGGTCGGCCCTGTAATATCTGTAATATCTACAAAATGCGTCAACTAAAATAATGGTTAAGGTGAGAAGGAGACTTGTGTTTCAAGATATAGATATGCTTATCTACAACTGCAGACAACACTATATATTTTATGCTGACCCAACTCAAAGGATATCTATCTCCTCAGGACAAGCAACCTAACAATACATGTTATTCTATACTATTCATTCAATGTATCTATCATCTTCAAGTTTGGTCTTATCTTTATCATATACAAATCACCGGGAAGAATCGACCTCTAGATAGAGTTTGATTGAACCTTCCAACCTGATTGACCTTCATTCCCGGTGAAGCCACTAAAATATATTAGAACTGGGAACAAAATTCATTAGTATCGGTAAAAGATCAAATTATGCTCATGCGTTCAGAGTCTTTAGACTTGTGGTTATTCTAAAGACTAAATGTTTACAGAAGAAAAAAAAAGACAAGCTTCACGGCACTATTACCTTCAGCATGAAGCAATATCTTTTCTGAATACTTGTATCCAAACCCAGAAATATACACAATCTCTCTTACTAAGGAAATGGGAGGCAAAGAAAACATTTTGAAGCAATACAATAAGCAAAAGCAAATCCAAACAGCTCAACTTAAGTCCCCAAGTTATAATGCACTACTGTAATTATATTAACCACAGCTTTAGCCTCTATTTAGTAAGAAGTAAGAACTGCTTTCAGTAAAAAAAAAAAAAAAATGGCAGGAAGCAAACGGGAAATGGGACAAAAAAAGATCATAAAAAAAAGAGTCAGAGAGGCAGATTGGAGCCTGCACAAAACATAATCACTAAACAAGCATCATAGACATCCTGAAAGGCACTAGGACCAATATCATGGGAGGCCTGTTATTCCTATCTTCCAAAATAATTCCTTCAGCTCTAACCACATTCCTAAAAGAAAAGAGATGGACTCTTAAGAGAATAAGAAATACCGATAATTTTTGCAAGCGTGGCTAATAAACAATATCTAGTATTATCGGCAAACACCATGTCATCCACAAATGACATACAGATAAGACCGGCTACCACATAAAGTCAATTGATTTACCTACAAAAATGACCAACGAAAACCAAATCATCTACCAATCAATTTCAGAAAGGACTCTTTAAATATAAGTAAATGGTTCATTTACCAAGTCATCCTTAACTTGCGATTCATAACAATAAAGGTTGTAAGTAAGAGCCCGCTAAAACCAAGTAAAATTATTTGCCAACACCAACTACTTACACACCTGTCATAACTTAGCATTCACCGCATTCCAAAATTGAGGCCACGTAATATTTTCAAATATCCACCAAACTTAACTCTCATTTATCATCCCCAGTTCTAATGAGAAAATTACAAAAAAAATCACATTGATGTTGAAGTCCCAAATGTCAGATCCTCAAAAGATGCACTACTTGCCCCTATAATGCCTATCCTCTCCAATAAATACCCTCTCCCACAGTTCTCTACTCTTTCATTATATATCCAGAAATTCCACAAACCAAAATGCCAAACGGTGAAGGCTAGTGGAGAAGTTAAACAATAAGCAGGGAGTTTGCATCAAATTTAACATCATAAAAATAGCATAAAGCAGTCACTTTAAGACATGATTTGGACTAAACATATTAAGGATAAAATAAAGCTAATCACTTTAATACATAAGGGGGTGTTACTTCGGTTCCTAGATAATAAATATTGTCTATATTGTTGAATGATGATGTTCTCTCATAGATCCAAAAATATTTTGATTTAGACTTAACATCATGACAATAACATAAAGCTCAATAGACCTTGCTCCAATTGCTCCAATTAAGATATAACTCTTTCACATCAGATAAAGAGACTTGTGCTTTCTGCTCCACCACCATTACTAACTATATTTCCACCCAGAAGCATAAAAGAAAGCATATATCTTCTTACCACAAGACTAACCCAATCACAAACATCAAGCATTAAAGACCACGTCTACAACTGATGCTAACAACTAGATCTAGATATACAAGCCTCGCACTCCAAATATTAGAGCTAAAGGACTAATACACAGCCGAAGAAGAACAAGGCTCAAACACATACCAGACACAGTAAAACCACACAAAAGATGCTTGAACCGACATGAAAACAGGCTTCCAACATCAGTAAAAAGTCAAAGGGCCATCACCCACCCTTTCATGAGTATACAAAAATGAGACTCTTTAAACAGTCACTCAGAACATTGAACTAATATCCTCTTTGCTTATCTACCAAAGGCTCCAGTCATAGATCCCCCTATTCAACAACTTCAGCCAATTCCAAACACCACGTCAGAGTGTTCTTGTTCACAAGATAGGAGGTCTAATTCCTGGTGTCCTTGCCAAATTTTCATTCCAGTAGGTTTCAAATGTAAAATGACCATCTTTCCTTTGTGCTATGAAGCTACCTAGGTAAACTCATGACCTGGATTGTACTATTCCTTCATATCTTAATGCAACAGAAACTAAGACTAACAAACATGTGAAAGGAGGTTGGAAACGCCATCAGTCATAGGCCTGAATCACTGAGAACGAGAATCCTAAACTTTAAACCAAAGCACAACCACTATCAAACCCCCACACTCCAGTGGCCTATGGCAACACCATTCTCGCACTAGTTTTCAATCATACCTCTATTACCTTAAAGCATGTACATTCGTTTAATCAAAATTTTGTGGCCAAAGTCAAACTAAACACTCTTTAAAAGCCAAATAATCCTTGCGGCTGCATTCGAATCTCCAAAAATATATTTTCAAAACTGTCATGCCATACTTCCCTCCAAAGTGAAAATACTTCATCCACGTCACTTGACGTAGGAGGAAAGCCATGTAGGAGTTTTTGGCAAGTGATATAGGTCGCCAAATTTGGCTATAACCATTTTAGCTCTTAATTGGTAAGTCGGATGTAGTTCTTATTTTACATTTTAGCTCCAATTTTACGTTTTAGCTCTCTGACTGTGTTTGGATGCGAAGTATAAAGCTATTTTTTATGCTTTGCGTAGTCAAAAAGCCCGAAGACGCGTTTGGTAATACACAATAAAATTACTTTGTAAAGACAATGTTACTTTGTGAGAAAGCTCATTTTCTTTACTTTCAACTTTTTGAGAAAGTGCTTTGGACACCGGGTCATACGAGTCTCCCTCTCTCTCTCCCCCCCCCCCCCCCCCCCCCCCCCGACCTATTCGTACGAGTCTCCATCTCTCCCGCACAACAAACATTAGCTTGCTCTCTTAAACATTTCTTCATAGAAGCCCAAAGGTACCAAACCACTTCCTCGCAAGCCACAACTGCCATCAATACTCTAAAGCATATTTCCTTCTTCCATCATTATCGACAAACATCAAGATCCAAATTCCTTAAACCGGTCAATGCCAACCTTGTTATGATTTCCCAACATTAGAAATTCCCTACAAAAATCTTAATTTGACTCTAAAATCATAACATAATGAGAAATTCGAAACACTAGTGTTGTGGTGCTCAACACGGTAAAAGAGCTTGTTCCTTGATGTTATTCCCGATAAAAGAGCTCGTTCCTTGATGTTATTCTTAGTATATATAATTTGACATAGGTGAGGTCAAAAATGGTATTGGTGTCCCTTCTATTCTTGAAATGGATAAATTTTCCAGTAAGCTTTATCAAATTGATATAGGGATGGGGTTTTTTTTATAACCAATTACTTTACGACAATCATCTCCACCGTCGAGCACAATTTTCTCAATTTGTAATCCTTTATTATAATTACAAATATTGAAGCGTGCAAAACTTCAAGTTGAGGAACGTAATCACACTCCGAATAATTTTTTCCCTCTCCAATAAAGTCCTCACCATTTTCCATGAGCAATGTTTGCTTCCCCTCAATTTGTGATTTTTTACAAGGTATACTATCTCTACATGGCAAACTAACTTTCTTACTTTCGGTCTGAAAAGAACAATGTTTAGCAAACAAACTTTTTATCTTTCTACTTCCACTCACTTTCCTTCAAAGTTACTTTTTTGCTTTGTCAAATTTGCCAAACACATCTTATATATGACTTAAAAGTCAAAATGGCAAGTCGAGTGCAGATACTCTTAATAGTTGAGACATATTCAGATCAATGTTTTTCAAACTGCCAAAATGATATGTAGATGAAATAGAGGAAGAAGAATTGGGTTCAGAAAAATGAACCCACTTACTTATGCATACATGGGAAGGAGATTAGTGGAGAAGGGAGAAAACAAACTACACTACTATATAAAAATCGAATAGTATATAATGTGTCAAAATTCTCTAAGCTAGAGCACCCCACTCGCCATTGTTCACAAACAAACTCCACGAATAGCAACTTTCCAAACCCTAAACCCTTGTTCCCAAAACAATCATCTTTTGGATACCCTTCCATTGAGACTTACAAAATTCGATATTGTAGTTACATGATGCCATTTTCTGACTTAAACTTGATAATGCAGTTACATGATGTCATTTTCCTCTTTGATGCATAGTCACAAAATTTATTTTAGTTACACCATTATATAATATAACTTGCTCCTATGTAGATAGTTCTTACAAATTAGCCAATACATTCATAACTTCACTTTAAATAAGAACTAATTAAGCAAGTAAAGCTATTTTCTTGAATAGGGTAGGCTACAGCATAGTGTCTAAAATAGGATCAAAATAAAAGAACTAACAGATACTATTAAGCCAAGATTAAGCATATCATGAATAACAGATGCCTACATAGGAGACACAAAAACTCAAAATCAATATTCACCTAAGACTTACATACATAGATAGTACAGATATAGGATATAAAGTAAGAAATATAATTTTTAGCTTGATAAATCATATAAATCAAAGACATTTTCACCCATGCTTTCACATATAGTAATACCAAGATTATATATTTGATAAAGCAATAGATTATGACATTGCAAGCATATCAGTACCAAATTCCAAACCCCTCTCTACATAACCTATTAAAAGTCTCAGATATTACGCAAAGACAATTAAAAAGCTTAGGGTATTAATTAAACCAGCCCAAACCCTAAAAATTACCATACTTGATGATACTCAAATCATCCTCCTTGGGTTTTATTTCTTCAAACTTCCGCGAACACCCGGACGAGGGGCGGACGAGGACGAAGACGAAGTCTCAGCAGGGGCGAGCACAGCGTGCAAGTTACTGATCTTAGTCTCATCAAAGGGGATTTTGGGGTGCTTAGAATCATGATGTATCTGCATAGATTTCACATCAGGAGCTGTTACCTTACAGTGAGGGCACTCATATTTAGCATGACCTCCCTTTGTTAAACCAGAGCGATCGACGAGTCCCGCTTTGCCTCCACCTCTGTTTGTCAAAGCTGCATCGACCTTAGCTTGAATCTCCTTCGCTGTGTGCTTCTTTGGCTTCGCCTTTCCAGTCATGGCGGATTTGGAGAGCGAGAGAGTGAAACCCTAACCCTAATTTAGAGAGAGTTGAATTTAGTATCGCAGAGAGATGAAACCCTAATTTAGAGAGGTAGGGACGAAGGGAGGGACGTACTCACGTGTGAACGTAGCTCGCTCGCTTCTTATCCTATGCATTGGTTTGAGAGGGGTTTAGGCAGTTTATTTGACTTTGGGCATCTCCAATGGTTTTGGTAAGTTTCGCCCATTGAAAGTGGGGTTGGTTTACCCAATTTGGGAATGAGCCCCCACAATTCGATTAGTGTGGAAATTTTTGTGATACGTTGGTGTCGGGATTTCGATGCGACAAGTCGATTGGTTCGGTATTTGGCCAATTCTAGGTTGGTGACGAGAAAACTCTGTCTACTTTTTATATTTTAGTGGGGTGGGGTTACCAAAAGCATGGGTTCAGAATACGACCACTCATGCATACCCTTACTCTCACAAAGCATTCAACAACTAAGAATATAATTAATAGCAATAGGGATAATTTTTCTTTTCACAATAGCCCGGACTCGAAATGCAACATCCACTTGGATAAGAACCTTAGAGCATCCACAACAATTAAGAGGGTGGATTGGATTCACTTGAAATTCATCCAATCCACCCCAATGTGAATTCACCCCAGCGCACTTCTGAACCGCGTGCATAAATGGATGTCCCAGATGAGTTCACGTGTTTCAATCTTAGCCATCAAAGTCCCAACGCAGCTCTAAACCGCACGGCAAGCTTGGCCAATAAGAATCAGACACGTCAGGCATTTGAATTTTGTTTATGCCGCGCAGTTCAAAACCGCGCTGTTTCTCCCTGAGTCTTTTTAGGCTTAATTTTTGGCATTTCCTTTCAAGTGTATTTGAACAACTTTCCACAAGTGCTTGCATATCCTAGGCATTACAAGTGCATATCCTAGGCATTAGGCATTAAGTTTGGCATACCCAACCTTACTCCACAAGTTTCCCAACCCAACCCATTTCCTCAGTTAATCACTTCAAAATGTCGGATTCTTCTAGTTCGCGACCGAGGAAAAATGTTTCCAAAACTACACGTAACTCTAACGCGGAAGTAAAACGAAGGGGGAACGCCGATGTAACAAATGTTTGGCCGGATCAATTGACGGATAACACCGATCCCACCCCATCGTACGATGAGTTGAACCGAGTAGATATCCTCCCGGACGGCTGGGTCCATATTTCTGCTGGATCGGAGGAAATACCGGTAAGTTTTATGTAAATTCCATGTGTTATTAACGTATATTGCAATGTGTTCAATGAAATACCCGAATGAACTTCTAACGTGTTAATGTGATTTTTTTGTCAGAACCGAGATGAATTACAGTGTAGGGGATCATTGGATAAGGTACTGAAGTGGTACCGATGGATTGTCGTGTACCCGGCGTTGAAGAAGTTGGTCGACGATATGGGCTTTACGGACTTTTGCTCGATTAATGGGGGAAACTCGGATAACAGTCTCATTCATGCTCTCGTGGAGCGGTGGTGGCCTTCCACCCATACCTTTCACTTCCCTTGCGGGGAACTGGGTTTCACACCGTTAGACTTCGTCATGCTAACGGGCATATCTTTTGAGAGGGGTCGCGAACTCCCGTACGACGAGAGGTACTCCAAGTTAGAGGAAGCAGAAAAGATGTTCCCGGGAATCACAAGCTCTGACATGAGGTACAGTAACATCACTCTCTCCTATTTAAAAAGTGGCAAGAGCCTTTGAATACACGTTTCCACATTACGACTCAGAAAAGGATATCGTGTATGTACGGGCATTTATTGCCTATATGATGGGTAATATCCTCTTCTCAAATGGTACCACATCCCTTCGGGCGGGTTATCTGGTAGCCTTGACAGACTATGACATTCTTGGTACGTCGAGTTTTGACTGGGGTACGCCTATTATGGCGGCTTTATATCGGGGGTTTGATGAAGTCTCAGTTATGAGGCCCGGGAAGGTGAAGAAATCGATCACCGGATTCTATGCGGTGTTGGAGTACTGGTTCTTCGAATGCTGTCGAGTTGGAATGTATCTCGTTAAGGTACATAACTTTAACCAAATTTATCCTCGTATTTCTGGGTAGAAAGATGAAAGGGAGAGTACGGGGTCAGAAATCCATCACTCTTTTACTATGATCAGAGATATATTGGAATGGAAGGACAGAACCAACATAGATTGGCAACCATGACACAGGTCTACGAAATTGAAAACATCCAAAGGTAAGACGTTACTTCAGCGCTGAGCACCCAAAGGGTTCCATTGGTGGTTAGTCCCATACGGCCCGGTACGCTTTGGTATTTAGGAAACTTGTGTATCCGTCAGATGACGGCATTATATTGTGCCTATGACCCCCTCACAGAGATATGGAATTCCCAAGGTACGATCGAGAGTTAATCAGAGCCGAAGGATGTGGACTTTTACGATGGTCGTGATTATCTTGTTCCGACGTAGATACATGATATATTATGATAGATTACATGAGCCACCAAGGGTTCCATTGGGGTTAGTCCCATACGGCCACGATACGATACGCTTTGGTATTTAGGAAACTTGTGTATCCGTCAGATGACCGGGCATTATAGTGTGCCCTATGACCCCCCTCAAGAGATTATGGAATTCCCGACGTAGATTACATGATATATTGGCGTCTCGTTCATCCAAATCCTAAGATCGGTTGCACTTTAGTAAAGAGGACGAGAAATATTTGGTCGGTTGGGCGTGATCTAGTGAGGCCCAATATAATCTTGCCACCTACGTCGAGTTTAGCTACGTCTTCACAGGTGCAGACTATGGTGTTCAGGTGACCGGCAATCCACGTGATATGGGATGGTTCATGGATGTGGCAGGACCGAACGATCAACGTAGACGGATACTGATCCCGGTGATGCAGGTACCATACCCGTGTCCACCTACGTATAGTACAGATGAGTTGTGGCATCAAAACCAAGGATTACGGTATGCATCATATGAAGACTCGAGGCAACTAACTGACAGCAATATTGAGTTGAGGAGGGAGCTGAGCCGGGCACAGGAGATCATCCGAGAGACGTCCGATAGACTAGCTGAGATGTCCATTTCCTACCAGACAGAGTCAGTTGTAGAATATACCTATGACGAGAGTCTCGCACGTGGCAGACGCTCCCGCTAAATGAAGAGAGATCGTCCCAGTTAGGTAATGTTTTATTTATAACTTTTATTTATGTTTTGTTTAAACTATGTTGTGTATTAATATTGTTTAAACTATGTTTTATTCAGAGTATTAATATAATATTTATTTTGAAAATTATATTTTTGGAAACTTATTGTACAAGTTACTCAACGGCCATATTAACGGCTATATTTTTGTTTTGGATACTTATTGTACAAGTTACTCAACGGGTATATTTTTGGGAAACTTGTTGTACAAGTTACTCAACGGCCATATTAACAGCTATATTTATGTTTTGGAAACTTGTTGTACAAGTTACTCAACAGACCTATTAACGGCTATATTTTTGTTTTGGAAACTTGTTGTACAAGTTACTCAACGGACCTATTAAAGACTATATTTTTTGTTTTGGAAACTTGTTGTACAAGTTACTCAACGGCTATATTAACGGCTATATTTTTTTTTGGACATTTGTTAACGGCTATATTAACGGCTAGATTTTTTCATCTATAAGTGTCATTCATCTCCTACACTCTCCTCCCTTATAATCTTCTACACTATCCTCCCTCATTACCTTACAAATAAACAATTATGCCTTCCTCAAGCTCTCAATCTAATTCTCAAAACCACTCTAAATCCTCCAATACGAATCAACAAGAAAACGTCTTTCCTCATTAATTCAGCACATTTGATCCGCCGTAAATGTCTAACACTTCCCAAGGTTAGAATCACCATGTTCGCCAACTATTCCTGCCTCCCGACAATCAATTTTAATCTCAAACCCATGGATATTACCCTTATTACCCAAACCAATGATATTACCCTCAATTTGAAGGGTATACGGGATCGTACCCTCAACTGGAAAATCCATATTATTCATCTCAAACTTGTTTCGCCGGTGGAAGTTCAAGAACCATGTCGATGCAAGGTACGTGGGGTTTAAATTATTTAAATCTTAATACATCGCTGGTTGCATCTCCAGTCATCTCCAAGGAACTCAATCTGGTTCTCACGAGAAGTAATACGTGGACTCATGGGAAGGCAAAGTCTACAAGAAAAATGGTATCGATACCTATTATAGTTGAGGATGTAGCTCAGGCTGAGGAATTCAATCCGGTTCTCACGAGAAGTAATACGAGCGGGAAGGCAAAGTCTAAAAGAAAGACGGCATCGACACCTATTATAGTTAAGGATGTACTTGAGGCTTTAGAGGATATTCATGACGACAAAGATCAATACTCCAACTCCTGGAATTGGTCGTCTGATGACTTCGCGAATCTTGCATGCGCTTGGTCCCAAGTGTCTCAAAACCTCACTACCACGAATAACCAAAAAGCCACTACATTTTGGTTCAAGGTGCGTGATCAATTCAACTTCTTCTATGTTGACCAATCGATGTGGCGATCGTACAACGGTGTCAATTGTGTGTATAAGGGGCGGCTCAATAAGGAATGTTCAATTTTTAAAGGTATCATTCAAGACCTTGAGAGCCGACATCATACTGGTATTGGAACAAATGACTTCGTAAGTATTTCATTTATTTTTCTCATTTCATTAATGTTCAAAGGTGAATCATACTCTAAAAGATTTTTTAACTTGATTTCTAGGAACGTATGGCAAACGATACATTTTTTCAACTACAAGGCAAACCATTTAAACTTGGGGAAGCGTACAAAGTTTTGGAAACTTGCCCAAAATGGTCACAAATTAATCACATCGGCCATCCCGCCCGCAACGTTGCTAGGAAGTCAAATTTTAACGATAGCCCGGGTAACTCCACCAATACCGATCCTAAAACACCTACATCTGGCACTCTAAATATCATAATTCCGGATGATTCTATCGACGTAGATGCACCACTATATTCTTGTGGGGATGTACGACTGGACGGCCAAAAAAAATATAAGGCAAAAGAAGTGGCAAAGTTAAATATAGGTTTTTGGGGGAAGAGGATACTTGAGACAACGTCCAACATGATGAAGTCATGGAATTTGAGAGACTAGCAGAAGAAATAGGAAAAGGAAGCTAAAGTTTATGAAAGAGGCTGAGTTTCAAAGGGGGCACAAAGTGGAGCTAACTCGAAAAAAAAACTTTGACGACTCGCATATGTTAAAGGTGATGACAACGGACCCAAGTAACCTACTACAGGCATAAAGGCATTGGATGAAGAAGCAGATTAAAGAATATTCGAAGAAGTTGAAGGAGCAGTGTTCAAGTGATGACGACGTTTCTAGTGATGAAGATTAATATAATCCTTAGCATTAATAGTAGTTATTAAGATCTATGTAATTTTATTATTTCAATAAAATTGTTATTAATGGTTCATAATCCATAAAATTGATACAAAATTAAAAAGTTGAAGTAATAAACTATGTTTCATTAAAGTGTTACAAAGATGAAGACTTGGAAGCAAAAAAGTATTACAACTTCAACGTTAAACTTGAAAAGAAAATACATTACTTTATAAAATAAACAAACAATGATGAAGACTACAATTACTCTGCCCCTTTTCGACTCCACAAATGCACGACAAGTTCATCTCGTAATTGGAAATGAGCTCCTTCATTTCTAATTTCACGAACCTTCTGGATGTACTCTGCCATAGTGTTGATCGCGTATCTTGGATTTAAGTCCTCCTTCCAATTATTTACGGTTTTTCTAAACTCGGGATCAATGTCCATTTGCCGGATGTAAGTATGACGTTAATCTTCCACGATCATATTGTGCAAGATTATACATGCATACATAACATTTCCTAGATCACTAGGTTTCCAAAATCGCGCACCGTTTGCCAATATTTGAAACCTGGCTTGTAATACCCAAAGCACGCTCTATGTCTTTCCGGCATGATTCTTGCATTTTTGAAAAATGTCTTTCGGCATCGTTGGACAGATTTCTTATGGTTTGAACAAGTGTTTGCCATCTTGGATAGACTCTATCAGCTAAGTAATACCCCATAGTGTGTGGTACCGTGCCTATATTATAATTGTATGGTGGCGTAGCTCCATTAGTTAAGTTGTTTAAAAGCCACCCTTGATACAAGACGTTCTCATTATTGTTAGAACCGGGTACCCCAAAGAATGCGTGCCATATCCAAAGATCTTTGGATGCAACTGCTTCTAAAATCACTGTTGGGATTTTCTTATGCCCAGTATATTGTCATACCCACCCGATAGAACAATTCTTCCATTCCAATGCATACAATCTAAACTACCTAACATCCCCGGGAAGCTTCACGATCTATTCACTTCTAACAAGTGTAATGTATCGTCTTCATTGGGAGATCTAAGGTATTAAGCTTTGAATTGTGTTATAATAGTTTTATAAAATTATTTCAAACACAAAATAGCCGTAGACTCCCCAATTCGAAGGTATTCTTCTTGGGCGTCTGTGCTCGTACCGTAACATTACATGCAAAGTGTGCATATTATCTTTAGGTGAGAGGATAAGCCCATAGTTTTGGCGATATTTTCTCTTTGAATAAAATAGGGGTTCAAAGAAAGTATTTGATCATAAATACGTTGATACACATCTTCGCTCATACGGAATCGATGATGAAATGAGATACCTTTGAATCTTGGGTTGTCACTGAAGTAATCTCAGTTAAGGCTATCCTCCCCCTCACGGCTTTTTCGCTTGTCGATCCATCCCCTTTTACTACCTCCCCACCTTCGTGATGATGTCGCCTTTTGCTCTTTTTCTCCTGCTTCTCCCATCTCAATCATAATCTTGCTATACTCGTGCAATAACTCAACTTGACGTCAGAATAGTTCTTTGTCACTAGGCGATGATGAAGACGATGACTCCAAAGATCAAAGTGATATCTCAGGCCTGAGCAGGTCAGCAATGATTTTGTCAGACATGATTCGGTGCAATTGATAAGAAATGATGAAGGTTAAGTTTTGAGATATAAGACGAATGAGTTGATTGTAGAAGAGAGTATGAGATGAATGGGGGTTATAAATAGATAAAAAAAAGTAGTCGTTTATAGTCGTTGAGCATATTGTTGAAGAAGTTTGATCAGGGAAAAACTCAGGTGAAATAATGGGGAACCAAAGATATTTTGTATGCAGGCTTATGCCTCTTACTTCTAAACAGCGTGGCAAAAACTAGCCATTTGAAAATATTTAAATCTCAGCCATACACGTGGTTTAATCTTAGGCGTTGAAGTTATGCGTACTTTAGAACTGCGCTTAATTGGAACCATTGGATGGCAGAACACGTGTTGTCATCTTAGGTGGGAAGTGTGTACGCGCACTTCTGAATCGCGCTCTATGGCTACGCGTACTTCAGAACCGTACGGCATGAATTTACCCTCAATCTACCCAGAATACCCACAACATCTAGGTGCACCCTGACGTGGCTGGATGAATTCCAAATCCACTATCTTTTCTACTCAATTCGTCTCCCAGCAGCTAGGCAAATACGTGATGTGGCAAGAACAAAATTCATCCAAGGGTAGAATTTTCACCTTGTGGGTGGATTGAGGGTGAATTCACGCCACGCGGTTCTGAAGTGCGCGTAGCCATAGTGTACGGTTCAGAAGTGCATGTATATATATAACCTTTAAGATTCAAACACGTGGCTCCTATCCAATGTCTCCCATTAAGCGCACTTCAGAACTGCGCGTATATATATAAACCAAGTTTGCCGCATGGCTTAGAAGTGCGCTGGGATTTTGATGGCTCAGATTAAAACACGTGGAGTCATTTGGGATGTCCATTTCAAATGCGCGGTTCAGAAGTGCGCGTGGGAAATTTACCTTGGGGTGGATTCACAACTGTTGTGGGGTGGATTGGATTCATCTTGAAATTCATCAAATCCACCCTGTGAACTGTTGTGGATACTCTTAGGGTGGAAAATCTACCCTTGGATACATTTTGAGAGAGCCACGTCACGTATTCACCTAGCTGTTGGGAGAGGAATTGGGTGGAAAAGAGGGTAGATTTGGAATTCACCCTGCCACCTCAGGGTGTACCTAGCTGTTGTGGGTGATCTTAGGGTAAATGTTGCCCCATACTCTAAAATGACATTATAGTATAATCTAATCATATTGAAGGGACCTGCTCCTCGCGCTACAGTAATAACGAATTACTGCAATACCAAACTCACACAAAATCTGCATAACATACACCCTATCTGTAATGGCCAAATTCCGTAGCTCGATAAGATTAAGAATTATCTATCACACCAAATTAACCTGTAACAATACTCTACTAGAAAGTTAGAAATGCAAACAGGTGATTTTAGCGTGGAAAACATTTGAATAGGTAAAAAAACCACGACCTCGTATGGAAGATTTTTGTAAAAGTATATTTATTGCTTGGGGTGGATATCTTTATTACAATTGATCTCTAAAATATAGAAATGTTCTTGATCTCGTAAATAAGAAGTTTTGAGTAATTTTTTTGGTCTTTATCTCTTCTTGAACTTTTCCTTTTTATAAGCATTTCCCACAGCTCTTCGTCATGCTCGAGCACGTCTTCTGAATAATATGGTTAATGACGGTTGACTGTATAACTGATGAGTTCGTGGGAGACATGTGTCTTTGACTAAATAATATTTTCCAGGTTTAGCTTGACCCACGTTCTTAAGTAGGTCGTAGAGCTATTTGGAAGTTTTGACTGGATTGCTAAGTGCTGAGATTGTATAAGACTGAGACAGAGGTAATTTGAGCTGTGTGAGCTTGATTATGAATGAGCTCGCGGGATAAGCCTCTACAATCTCCCCCTCGCAACCGAAGTTACAAGTGGCTTTGGTTGAGAAAGGATATGTAAAAGTTGTAAATTCGAAACAGAGCAATGATGGCGTTTGACTGGGTAGAACTTACGTGCTATTGGGAAGTGATGGGTATTAAATGATGATGCGGATGTATGTGACAGTTGCATTTGAATAGTTGTGTTTGCAATAAATGATTACGCTTGGGAAAATGTACCTGCACAATAAAGTTAGGGTTATATAAAGAATACTTTGATCAATCCTTTGGAATAATTCTTGCATGCGCAACCTTTTCTGAGATGGTGAAAACTCGGAGTATGGTTTTTGAAGAGAGGATTGCGTCTGAAACCCAAATGTTGAAGTTGAAGTACTTTGGTGATCGTTCCTTGGAAATGGCGATCCCTGCCCCTGTTCCTCTGACGTATCAAGGCTTGTCGGGAGAGGAAGCGGTTGAAGTTGAGGAAGATTTCTACTATAAGTGGAGATTTCATGTCTTCGTCTTGACGGGCGAGGAACATTGGGTCTGTCTTCGCACCCTTGCGGAAGACAGGGTTAGGGGTTCATATGCAGTGAAAGGTATATCTGTTGGGCAAATATGCTGATTTCTTGTATTGCCGTTGATTCTAATGTTGAGCCTTCATCATCTCTACCAACTCTTTGGTGGTGGTGGTTATAGAAGAGGCAGTGGTGGCAGTGGAGGAGGGGAATGGGAAGGGGGATCTTGCTAAAGCATTTCCATCATGATTTTGCGCTCATAAGACCTTTCATCTTATTTACTGTGGGTGCCAAAACTGAGTCTACTGCTTGCATAACTTTCGGTTGGAGTTCGACTGGGCTTCAACCGAGCCATGTGAGGGAAGGTCTTTGTTGGTTCCAATGTCTTCTTTGTATCAGGGTAAAAAATTACTAAAAGAAGAAGAACTGGAAAACATGACACCTCGTCGTGCCAGCATGACCTGTAGCTTTAAACAAACAGGGAAAACTTACTATCTATAAAGTACTTAGAATCTGGTGCTGAACGGATAACATTCTGTTGTATTTCTGTGTGAAAAATTATTATCTATAAATCGTATGTAACATCTTTTGACATGAATAAAATTTAATATTTATTAAACTGTGCATAGAATAATTTATTTATATCGAACTGACTTGTGTCGTATGTTGGTAGAAGAATTTCTGATAAATGATGAAACAATGTTGTAATACTATTCGAACTGATGTGAATACGAGCTAAGAACTTCGTGCTGATATAAATGATTTGTGGTAGAAATTATAGGAAAAATGTAAATTTGAGTTGTCTCAGGTTGATATACTATTGCGTGTATTAGTGAGGGGATAAGTTATAATGAGTAGGTCCAAGATTTTGGGTTTCTGTTATGTGATACTAGGTAAAACTGAGTGAAAGGAGGAAGTGATTGGGAAATCTTATAAATAGTGATAGCATGACCTGTAAAAATTTAGGGGAAGGTTAGGATGGTGCGGACTCGATCTTAGAGGATTCGTCATGCTGCAGAAGGTCGATTGGCTATAAAAACTGCTGAAGTGCAAGAGAGAATTTTTGGCTCGCTTGGTTACGATGCTGAGTTACCAATGAGGGCATGTCAGCTCGAAGGGTTAGATACCAGGAGTAGAGAACTTGAGTATGCCCGTTACTTTTATGAGTTATTCTTTCGTGTATTCATGGGGGATTTGGCAAAATGTAAAAGGTTGGTGGGTTTGATCGCTAAAGTGAAGATCGATTTTGAAGAAATGAGGATCATCGAATGATGTGATTAGCTGCTGGTTGTTTAAGTTTACCAAGGTTGTGATGGATATTGTGTAGAGTGTGTTCTTAAGAGTAAAATAAATGCTGGAATGTAACCGAAATAATATAAGTCAATTGGATCCTCAATAGGGGTAAATATGTTTTGATAATGTTCAGCAAACATTTTGAAAATGACGTCAATAACTATAAATATGATAAACAAGGACTGTGAAACAAAAATACGTGAATCCAGAAGCTTCTAGTTTTGTTTTATAGAAAAAAGGAAATAGAGCTCTGACATCTCACAGTGCGAGTCATCATGAGTGAGGGGAGGTCAAGAAAAGATATGGAAAGAGGGGGGAAATATGCTAAATAAAGGAGGGGAGTTGTAATGATGGAAAGGTGGCTTTATCGAAAAGGTACAAGGCATTTGACATGAAAAGTAGAAATGACGCCTCAGTTCTGGAATTAAGGACGGTTCGTGCGAGGAGTCATAATTGCCAGCCGTATGAGAGAAAAAAGATAAATAGTTATTCTTCGTCTCCAAATAATTGTTTTATCACAAAAAACTTGGAGAGCACTAAAAGAGAAAAGTAAAAAATTAGGGGAATCAATCAAGAGTTATCTGAAGGCGATAAACGGTTAAAGAGGGCAAAAGGTTCAGGATCTCATAGGTGGGAATATAACAGCGTTGTGAGGGGAAAGTTTAACTTTACTGCCAATTCTCATCCTGATACTGAAGGTCAGCAGAGATATATGAAATATACTTTGATTTTCTCTAGTTTAAAGATATGTGTTATACGTGAATCGTAGATATATGTTAAATATATATACATATACGTATATACGTATATATATATATAGAAGAATGATAAATACCTTAACCTGTATGTAGGTCGAGCGTGAGAGGCATCTGGGTAGGTCAAAATAGTCCAGTAGAATCTGTTTTTAAGATGGGTAAGTCATCTGTTAATGAGGTTTCGACCTCTAGTAGGACAAATGAGTCTGATAGCGAAAGGGAGGGAGGATTTGAGCAATTTTTCAGTTTTCCTGGTCAGTTGGTGTCTTATCCTCCGGGTTCTAATGCCTTCTGAGAATTTTGTAAAGCCAAGGGGGCTATAAGAGGGAAGTGGGGTAAATGTATAGAGTTTGTTGGCAGGCAGTTTAGGGGTTGTACGATAGCGGAGGGGGAAGAGTATTTTTATCTTTTGGCAGATTTGGAAATAGAAAAACAAGATAGGGGTATAAATGAATAGATCTCGTTAGAGTATTTCGATGGGGATGTCCGGAGTGACCTCTCGGACGGTTTTCTGTGTTACCTATCTCAATTAGAGTATAGGTCGAGTCTCCCCTTACCAATTTGGCAAAGGGGGTAATCAATGCAATTGGGGCATGTCCTGTTCAAATGAATGAGAACATGTGGGAGGTCATAACTGTATGTGACCATCTGAATGATAGGTGGGAAAGGGAGAAAAAGTGAGGAGGATAACCCATGAGTACGTTCTACAGTTTTATGAGGTGAAGAATTTTAAGGCCAGTGGGGGGTCGTATTTTTGTGCGAGCGTTAGTCGGCGTCATTTTTTTATCTGAATTCAGCAGGTCGAACTTGGAATGACAACATCATATGAGTGAAGGGTAATTTCCTTCAAAGAGATGACAAAGATCTTTTGGAACTTCGGTTTAGATCTGTGAAGCAAAGTAAGTATATACATGCATAGATTAAATTATTGTTATGTTTCTTTGACAAGTGTAGTTGATAGTAAAATGTGTTATTGCAGGTGTGAAGCCAACAGTGGAAAGGAAAGAGTCTTTGTTGGATGAAGTTGCGGAGGAGAAGACTAAACTCAAACTTGTCTTGGGGGAACTCGGCCTAAGTAGAAAGAAGAGAGTTGAAAGTAAGCTGAAAAAGGTTGTGTAAAGGCTTAGTCTACTAGGTCGATGACGGGTGTCAATGAATAAAAAAGGCAAACAAGTGGAGAGGAGGTTCGAGCTAAGACTCCTGGGTCGGGCAGTTCAGCTCAACTAAACCTTACGACGAGTAAAATAGCCCAAAAGTTTCCGAAGAGAGAGATAAAAAAGGTTTTGCCGGCCTTTTGTACCACTGTAAGTAGTGGGGTCGCTCAAGGGAAGAGGAAGAGGGTTGAGTCTTTGGGGGACTCAGGAGAGAAAGTTGTTGATGGGCGATCTGCTTCAATGGATGACCTCAAATAGGTCAAGGAAAGGGCTATGTTAGAAATCACACAGTCTCTTTGAAATGTAGTACATATATGCAGGAATTATACTTTATGAATCAAATTGTACTAAATCTTGTTATATATCCCAGATCGAATTGGATGCATCTCATGTGCAATCGGTAATTTACGGAGCAATTTGATAGAATGAAGGAGGCAAACGAGAATAGAGAGGATCAATACGTAAAAGCGTATTTCAGACTGGAGAAGTTGAATCAGGCCATCTCCGACCTGACGAGTGAGGTCGAAGAGAAAGATTCCGGGATTAAGAAGGGATTAAAAGATTTCTCGGAGGCAACAGAGCGCGCCGAGAATCTTCAACGTCAGGTTGATGCGTTGGCTATGAAGGGTAAGCGGGCCGACATGGCTCAATACTGTATTCAAGCTCTGGAACGAACTGAGGAACTATGTCGATCTGATCTCCATATATGCAGGATCGATCTGGAGTGAAAGATACAGAAATTCATTGGAAAGGATGACGAGCTGAGGGTAGCTCGAGAAAATCTATCGGCGTCGAAGGCCGCAGCTGAACATTTGCAAACAACCCTCCCCGCTAAGGATATGGAATTCTGAGGAATGCAACGCAGGTGCGACGACTTAAACGTGAGAGTTGCTCGACTTAAAGCTAAAAGGGATCAGGCCATTGCTCGTGCCAAGAAAGCTGAGGCTAGAGAGCGTTCTGGGGGAAGTAGAACTGTGGTTAAGGCTCTTCTAGTTCAAGGGGACGTTGCTAGTCTTTCAGGTAGCATTAGAGAGATAGAAAGTGATGTATCTCAAATTCAGGAGCATGTCTAGAAGGGAAATGCGAATTTGAGGGAATGCATAAGTTGGATGCTACTCTTATCAGGGAGAAAGTTCTGGAGGGGGAGATCAAAGCAAAGGAATTGCTATTGAAGAGGAAAAAAAAATTATTGAAAGATCTGCATGTTAGGGAAGAGTTGAATGCAGAACTTGGGATACTTCGTGCTTGGGATGTTGAATTACAAGCCATGAACCTGGCGGAGTTAGCAAAGTATATTTACAAGTTGGAAAAGGATACGGTCGATCATGAAAGGGTTGATACGGAAATAATTGCATGGAAGGATTCTTGTGCTAGCTTAAAGGTACGCCTCAAGAGGTTGAAGGCTAGATTTACAAAAGCGGTATCACCTGATGTGGCTCGATCTGAGTTATTAAAGGTGATTATTGCATATTTTGTAGAATAAATTAAAAAAACTTAAGTCAAAATGAGATACCTTGCTTAAAACTCTGTTGGACCAGGGGTGTACATGTGGAGCGTAGATAGATCGAGGAAATTGTCTGGGTGTCATGGAGACCAAACTAGATCCTCGAACTTCTGACTTAATAGAATGAGGTAGAGCTGTTGTGGCCCGCGAGTTGGAAGAGAGACCTCTTAATGATGTGGGGGAAAGCATTGTTAACGCTCCCTTAGTAGAAATGAATCTCCTGTAATTTGACCTTGACCTGAAAATAAATAGAATTTGTCGCAGACACATTGAAATAGATGAAAGCTAGTACGACCATTGCCTTATCTTGTGTCGGGTGGGATCCTGATATAAAACAAATTTTTACATTCGTTTTAATCGCATAAATGTAGAGGGGTAAGTGTTATCCTTGATATAGGCTTATAGAAATGATACAGACATATTGAAAGAGATGAAAGCTAGTATGACCTTTGTCTTATCTTATACCTGGTTGTGTCTTTGATGTGAGACAAGTTTTTATACTTGTCACAATTGCAGAGCTATAGAGATTCAGCTGAACTAATTGTTATCCTTGATCCAACCTACTGATGTAGACCAAACAAGTTGTAAAAGATGAAGACTAGTATTACCTTTGTCTTATCTCTTATTTGCCTCTTTGAAGTGGAACAAGTTTTTACACCTGCCACCCTCGTAGATTTGTATAGATTCAGCTGAACCAAGTGTTATTCACGATCCAGCCTACTGAAGTGGACCAAACAAGTTGTAAAAGATGAAGACTAGTATTATATTTGTCTTATCTCTTGTTTGGCTCTTTAAAGTGGAACAAGTTTTCACACTTGCCACCCTCACAGATATATATAGATTCAGCTGAACCAAGTGTTATCCTCGATCTAGCCTACTGAAGTAGACCAAACAAGTTGTAAAAGATGAAGACTAGTATTATCTTTGTCTTATCTCTTGTTTGGCTCTTTGAAGTGGAACAAGTTTTTACACTTGCCAGCCTCGCAGATATGTTGAAAATGAAGCCAATCAAGTTCCTTGATTAAACTTGGGAAATGTTGATTGTAAGCTAGCATTATCTATGCTTGAATCTGTAGAATGTGGATAACTATTTTATAAAGAGAATGACATTATACAGAAAAAACTTTCATTGATAAGTTCAAAATTTACATTGGATGGAGATAAGAATCTCACTTTTGGAATTGAAAATAAGCAGTGAAATATTGAAATAGAGTAGTAAGGCGACTAACGATTGTATCGTTTCAGTCGTCTAGTGTTCCAAGGATTTGAAATGGGGACTCTCTCTTCTGTCATGAGATAGTATGATCCCAGGCCTGAGAGACCTGTGATAATGAAAGGACCCTCCCAATTGTCGGATAATTTTCCACCGCGAGGCTTTTTACGATATTGTGGGATTTCTCGTAGGATGAGATCTATGATTTAGAAGTACATCTCCTGACTCGATTATTGTAAAACCTGGCAAACATATGATGATATTGACCTAAGTTAGCGATGACGCGTTCCCTGGTCTCATCTATCATATTGTGGTTGCAAGCCAATTCGAACTCATTTTCCATGTCAGTTAGCTCGTGATCACGAACTGGATGATGATATTCAGAAGGAATGACTTCCTTAGTGTCATAAGCAAGGAGGAATGGGGTACACCCTGTAGATTGTCAGGGAGTGGTTCGATATGCCCACAGGACGTGGGGTAATTCGCGAACCTAATTTCCTTTTTTTTTGTGAAGCCAGTTTTTGAGTCCATCCACGATGGTCTTGTTGGTGATTTCGCCTTGGCCATTGCCTTGAAGATAGTATAGATTTGATGGTGAATGGATGATATTATGGTAATTTAGGGCGATTACGACCTTTTCTCCCATAAATTGGGGGCCGCTATCGATATGAATCAGGTGGGGGCACCCAAATCGAGTGATTATGTGGTTCCAGATAAAAGAGATGACATCTTCTTCTCTGGTTTGACATAATGGAATTTCTTCTACCTATTTTGTAAAGTAATCGGTAGCTATGAGTAGGTGGCGGCGATTACCTGAAGAGTTAGGGAATTCGCCGATGAGGTCTAGTACCTATATTTTGAATGGCTAGAAATCCTTGCTATCATGGAGCTCGAGCGAAGGGGCGCGTATTATATTTTCATGTCTCTGGCAGGTATCTTATTTACGGAAATACTCTTCTGCTTGCTTGTGCATGCTGAGCCAGAATACTCCTTGTGTTATTGCTCGATTCGCTAATAATCTACCTGCGGCGTGGGAGCCACAAATTCTTTCATGTAATTTGCAGAACAGCTCATCTGCTTTTGATTTTGAGAGGCATTTGAGGTAAGGCCATGTAACGGATAGACGGTAAAGCATACCGTTCTGAGTAATGTAACGCTTTGAGTTGTTGATCAGTTGTCGGCGTTCTTTCGGATCTGCTAGGAGTGGTTTGTTACACTTGTTATCGATACCAAGGTAGGCTAAGAAAGCCTTTCGTCAATCCTCGTCTCCCCCTTTATCTCCCCCAGTGTTGATTGTGCATACAGAGATGCGGTCAATGCTGGGGGTTAAAATGATTTCGATCTGAAGATATCAAGCTTTTGTACCCAAGACCCCGGCTAGATACGCCAAGGAATCGGTGTGTCTATTTTCACCTCGAGGAAGATATTCGAGGGTTGTTTTCGCAATCTTACTCATCCTATCTGCAACGAGGGCTGCATATTCGATCATCTTCCCATTCTTCTTGTATTGCTCAGAATAATAATGGACGATGAGCAATGAATTTGTGAAGACTAAGAGTTCGGGGACATCGAGCATGAGTACGAGGTCGAGTCCATGAATGAGAGCTTCATACTCGGTGACATTATTTGGGGCCTCAAAATCCAAGCGGATTGATTTCTCAATTCTGTTATTGGAAGGGGTAATCAAAACAATCCTAATTCCAGACCCTGCAGGTCTTGCTGATCCATCTGTGAGAGGCCTCCACCCTGACGCAGTAATCCAGTCAGTCTGTTCGTCAAAGGGCTTGGGAGTTGGACTTTCTGGCGTGCTTTCGGTTCCTGCGAGGTAGATTATCAGTTCCTTATTACCTACTGGGGTGCTCATTATGGGAGACCTCTCCAAATAGATTTTGAGATCCTGAAAATCTACTTTGCATTCTGGTGTCCATGTGACTTCTGCAGTTGGCTGGACCTTTCCTCGTTTGGTACAGCCTCGGAGTAATAGGAATAGCCAATAACAGCAGTCTAAATATTTAAAGACAAAACGGTTGATGGCGGCAATCTTACTGGCGAGTTTCTGAACGTTCTTCATTGTCTTTAGAGAAGGCATGCCGAGTAGATCCTGAATTTGATCTGGATCGGCCTCAATCCCTTTCTTGCTGATGAGGTGGCCTAGAACTCTACTAGAATGTACCCCGAATTGACACTTATCAGGGTTGAGGCGCATTCTGTAAGATCGAAGAATGTTGAATATTGCGTTGAGATCAGAGATGTGATTATCTAACTATATACTTTTGCACAAGAGATCATCGATGTAGACTTCAATGATTTTTCTCAGGTGTGCTTTGAACATAACAGTCATCAATCGTTGATATGTGGCTCCTGCATTCTTGAGCCCGAAGGGCATGACTTTGTAACAGTAAAGACCACTTTCGGTGATGAATGTTGTCTTCTCTTGATCTTCTTCCAGAAGTAGAATCTGATTATATCCTGAGGCAGAGTCCATCATTGATAGAAGATCATGGCCTGCAGTAGAATCGAGGATTTGATGAATGTTGGGAAGATGGAAACTGTTCTTTGGGGTGTGTTTGTTTAGATATGCAAAATTTACGCAAACGCGGACCTTTTCGTTCTTCTTTGGGACAGCGATAATGTTGGATATCCAGTCTGGATACTTTGCTTCTCAAATGAATCCTACCTTGATCAATTTCTCGATCTTGGTGTTGACTTCATCTCGATGGCGAGGTGAAAGTCATCGCTGTTTTCGTTTGACCGCTGTGGCGTTAATGTTAACGGCTAACTTGTGGTAAGCCATGGTCAGGTCGACTCTGGGTATCTCTTCAAAAGACCAGGCGAAAACATCTCGATTGAGTTGTAAAAATTGGATGAGAGCATCTATCTCCTGCTGAACCAGCTTGGTTCTGATGAATGCACCTCTGCCAGATCCATCAATGTTGACATATTCTGTGGATTCCTCGTAGGTGATTGATCGTTGAAGTGATCAACTTTTTGTAATTGCTATACGACCAATCTGTCTGAAGTATCGAGGATGGCGGAAATAGTATTTCCGGAAACTCGAGAGAGTTTCTGACTACCTCTGATCTCATAAATACCATTGTCGTGCTTGAATCGGAGTGCTTGATGATAGGTGGAAGCGATTACTTTCATATTGTGCATCCAGTAGCTGTCTATGATCCCAAGATAGCGAGACTTGGTATTGATGACGTAGAAAACGATGTCAATTGTGGCTGGTCCTACTGTAATAGATAAGATGATCTTGCCTACTCGTTCTTCCCTGGAGCCATTGAATCTACTGACGTCGGTATCACTCTGAATGACTTGGTCGGCCAAGCCCATCTGATCGATCGTACTCTAAAAAAGAATCTCAATACCGCTTCCAGTATCAATCATCATTGTGTGCATGACAAACTGTTTCATCTTGAGCATTATGACTAATGCATCATGATGTGGATACTTGACATGGCTAGCATCGCAATCCACGAAAGAGATCCCGAGTCGGCGATTGCTCGACTCGAGAAAAAGTTTATCTTCTTTGTCTTGTGGTATAAGGTCACAGCATTCCGAAAGTCTTCAGAGTTTCGATCAGTTTTAATTGGCGATCTGATTGATTTCGATCATGTTGCTGAGGTGCATATGGTAGAGATGTTTCTTCTCAGCTCTGTCATTGACTTGAACAACTTCGAGTTGCTTCTTATGGCTATCATCCTAGTACGACTTTAGGTCAACGATGTATTCGAGCATCCGTCCTTTCTTGAAAATGAGTTCGAGCATCCGCTGTAGAGCATAGCAATTATCAGTAGAATGATAATATACCTTATGGTATAGGAAAAATGGTCGATTCTTGATAGTTCCAGTGGTCGGCAGGTGCGGTAGAGCGTGTCTTTCAATATTAGTAGAAAAATAGTAGAGATTCGAGTGTTCAGCTTTGGGATGACGGGTTTCTTTTTTAGAACGCTTCTCAGAGGGTACTCAGTGTCTCCTTTGGTGCGCTTCCGATCTCCCTGTTCTTCCTTGGGCTCATTGGCTCGATCTTTAGATGGAACTTTGGTGGAGAGGACAGACTTCGTATACTTTTGCCGCTTAGACATCATTATTTCCAAGTCGATATGACTGTTAAATTTTGTGATCATCTCCTCTAAAGTCGCAAGCTTGTTGAGAGAAAGATATTCCTTAGCTTTGCAATCGAGCCGCAACATATTGGTGAAAGCGGTAACAACGGTCTTTTGGTCGAAGTTATCCACTTTTCTCGCAAGATCCAGGAATTTCTTTGAGAAGTCTTTAAGCTTTTCCCCCTGTGACTGCTTAAGACTGATAAGAAAAATATAGGTTCTCTTCCTTGTCTCTGTTGTGGGAATATGTTTTGATAGACTATTTCTGCAGCAGTTCAAATGTATAGATCAATTCCTCAGGAAGAGAGTGGAACCAATGGAGTGGTTCTTCTTATAAACTTGTGGCGAACAGACGGCAGAGAATATGGTTGAGATTGGAGTACAACCCCAATGAATCGCGGTATTACTGGATATGCTCATTCGAGTTTGTACCTTTGTACTTGTAAATTTTGGGAGTATGGAAACCTTTCGGCACTTCCATATCAAACAGCTCTTTGGCAATCAGACTCCCTTATAATTTTATCGTGTCACCGGTAGTGCCCAACACTCGTGTTTTGATCAACTCCTTAATTCGTTGATCCATGTGTTCCTTTGTGACGTAATGACTTGCTGGTTGAATCATTGGATGTGCTGGTAGGGGATGATGAGTTCTCGTTCCTTCACTCATGCGATCTCGTGTTAGGACTTGACGACGAGGCCGCTGGTCTTCCTCCTAACTGATGGGAATCTGGAGACCTCGACTGCCTTCGGATTGGACTTCTCCTCCCAGATAGATGGAGGGTTGCAGTTCGTGTGGCGGATTTTTGGAAATGGCTTTACTGGTGACTCCCCAAGGTCCCAATCTTTCCTTTGCTGAAATGCAGGAGGCTTCTGGATCGTCGTCATTTGATCTTTCCATTGTAAAGCTTTGAGTACAGTCTGCATCGTCGTCATTTGATCTTCGTATCGTTTGAGCACTGTCAAACAAGCTTTTCATTCCGCATCGAGCTCTTTCTTCCGGAGCTCGCAATCCTTCGTTAATTGAAGTTTGAGTTCTCCGCGTTTCTCAGTCTCTGGGTGGAGATTCGCCCGTAACTCGGTGAGTTGCCCTTGATCCACAGAAATTTCGAGCTGAGTTCTTGCGGCCTGTCGTCTAGAAGAAACCATAATTGAAAATTGTAATAAAAGACTGCCTTAGGGTATCATGGAAATGCAATCTTTCCTACAGACGGCGCCAAATGTAATGGCCAAGTTCCGTAGCTCGATAAGATTAAGAATTAGCTATCACACCAAATGAACCTGTAAGAATACTCTACTAGAAAGTTAGAAATGCAAACATATGTTTTTAGCGTGGAAAACCTTTAAATAGGTAAAAAAAACTCCGACCTCTTATGGAGGATTTTTGTAAAAGTATCTTTATTGCTTGGGGTGGATATCTTTATTACAAATGATCTCTATAATATAAAAATGCTTTTGATATCGTAAATAAGAAGTTTTGAGTAATTTTTCTGGTCCCTGTCTCATCTGGAACTTTTCCTTTTTATAGGTGTTTCCCACAGCTTTTCATCATGCTGAAGCACGTCTTTCGAATAATGTGGTTAGTGATGGTTGACTGTATAACTGATGAGTTCATGGGAGACAGGTATCTTTGACTAAATAACATTTTTCGGGTTTAGCCCGACCCATGTTCTTGAGTAGGTCGTGGGGCTATTTGGAAGTTTTGACTGGAGTGTTAGGTGCTGAGATTGTGTAAGCCTGAGACGGAGGTAATGCGAGGTAATTCGAGCTGTGTGAGCTCGATTATGAATGAGCTCGAGGGATAAGTCCTTATACTATCGATGTTGACACATAGACCACGAACTAGGAAGAGATGTTGCTTGAACACTCCAAAATACAGAAGAATTAGTCAAGTACACCTGCCCCCACTGTAGGGACCTATCCCTCGATCTCAGCTAAAAATGAGCTCACCTAGTTCAAATTACCTCTATCTCAGATTCACGCATTTTTAGCACTTCCTCCCCAGTCAAACATTCTAACCTACCCCACGAACTGGTTAAGAACGTGGGCCAAACTTTAACCAAAGAGCATTATCCAGTCAAAGACACATATTTCTCCCGAACTTGTTAGTTATTCAGTTAACCGCCACTAACCACATTGTTCGGAAAATGTGCTCAAGCACGATGAAGAGTTGCGAAGTAGGCCTATATAATGGAAAAGTTTCAGAAGAGACATGGACGAGAAAAATTACACAAGAGATCATCAAGAAACTATTGATTCGATATTCTCAGCAAATATTAAAAACTTCTTAGTTACAAGGTTCAAAGCATTTTTATATTTAGAGATCACTTGTAATAAAGATATCCTCCGCAAGCAATAAAGATACTTTCACAAAAATCTTTCATACGAGGTCGTGGATTTTTACCTATTTAGAGGTTTTCCACCCTAAAATTACATGTTTGATTTCTTACTTTCCATTAGAATATTATTACAGGTTCATTGGTGTGATAGCGAATTCTAAGCAATCACGAGCTTACAAAATTTGGCCATTACACCCACAAATTGGCAGTTACAGGAAAAACCTCAACTTTCTCCCTCAATCCAGGAGAACGTGTTGACACACACGAACTGAGGATGAGATCTATAAAAGGGACAATAGAGATAGGAAACATATATAACATATGAGAGATAAACAATATACTCAGGCAATCTACTCTCATGATCTTAACTATTATAAACTCCAAGAGACTCAGGCAATAAAGTTATCTTTCTAAATCCTTGAGCTGAGGTCATGGTTTTTACATATTTAGAGGTTTCCACGTTAAACTCGTGTCACTTTATATTATCTATTTGCAATAGTTTTTGTCAAAGGTACATTTGGTGTAAGAGACTATTTGAGCTACAAATTTTAGGTCCTTACATTTGGCGCTGTCTGTGGGAAAGAAGATACATTCTACAAAATCCTAAGGCAGACAGTTACTCAAAAATCATCAACAAACAATCATGGTGAATCCCAAATTAAAAAACCCTTATCACTTGAGACTAACCAATTTCGATTAATTTAGGTCTAAACCAAAATGTTTAAATTCCTTTGAATTAATGGCCTAGCATTAACCTAATTCAAATTGATTCGATTATCTAATGTCAACAAACAATTGGAAATTAGACACAAGGCCAAAGATTTTTAACCCTATGAGAAACCTTTCTCAGGAGAAAAACTTACAGGTTGCTGTCGAATCACCCAACAGCTAAACAACCCACTATTGAAAATGAATTACAAGAGTTTAAGTACTTACAGACTCGATAAGCACATCCCATGGTTACCTTTCTTATAATCAAGCTTCTTGCAATCGATTCCGCGATCTCGCAACGCCTCGTTCTAATCTCTCGTCGAAGCTTTCAATCTTGAATCCTTCAAGTTTTTCAAATCATGATTTGAGTTTCTTGATCAATGATTGATTCAGGTTTGAGTTGTTAGTTCTCTCTTGAATCTCTCAAAGAAATCTCCCATCTTTCAAAAATACAAGCCATAGAAAAACAGGTTTTCAAAAAGTTTAGTTATAAAAAAAGAAAAGTTGTCTTATATAGAAAAACATAAAACCCAACCTCTGTTCGAATATAAATAAAATTTATTCGAATACACCAGAAATGTATTCGAACAGATAAAGGCCTGAGGCAATTTGTTCGAATAGAGAAAAAGTCTATTCGAACAAAACAAGTTTTATTCGAATAGAACAAAATCTTATTCGAACAACAAAGTTCTCAGAAAAAATATTTGAACAAAAAAATAGTTTATTCGAATAAAAATTATTCTGAGAGAAATTATTCGAATAGATACTAAATTTTATTCGAACAAGGTCTTATTCGAACAGAACAAAACCTTTTTAAATAGAGACCTATTTTTCTTAAATAAAACATCATTTTCTTTTCATATTCTATAAAATATTACGGGATTGACATTTAGATAAAGGTGATGAAAACTCACTTACATGTTTAGTGACAGTCCAGTTGTAGTCGCTTCATGTGCACTTGTTGACGACGGATAACCACGAGGTAGTGTTGACACCTATTCTAGACACTAAATGAAGCAAACACCTAATGGATGTTTTAATCTTCCCCTTTGGTTCATTTTGCGTCAAAACTAGAACTACAGGTAATAAAAGAAAATTACAACTCGATGGACTGACTGACTCACTGAACATCCATTCTTAAAAGCATATCCTCTGAAATCCCTGCACATTAAACAAGATATATCACGTAACCGTTCATATTCAAAATAAGGAATTCGAAAGACAGAAATTACTTACCTGGTTTATCTGTCAAAAGCATTTCTCCCCCTTTTTGGCACAGAAGAACAAAGGGTAAGCAAACAAAGTAGAGATGAAAGAGAAACCATATGAAGAACGCCAAAATGTAGAACAGTTATGGAAGAAGTAAGATCATGGAATAGAATAATCATATATCAAAAACTGTTGGAGCATTCATGCAAAAAGAAAATGTTAATACATCGCATATCCAAAAATGACTTCCAAAATAGAATATACACGCAGTAAATATAGCATAATCGAACACAATCAGATATGAAAAACAATTACAAAAGAAAATTACTCGAAAGTGAATAAGATGACTCAAGGTCATATCAAACCTAAGACTGCTCATTTGGATTTGGAATGGGAGGACCACTCGACGACTCTCGAACTGTACTACTCAGATATAGAGGTCTGGAGCCGACCTATATCCTTCCAGAAAAGCTGAAAATGAGAGTGCATCTATGAGTTCAACTGACCAAACTGAGACTCCATATAGGTGTTGAGAGAAGTAAAATCATGAGGTGCTAATCCAGTAGAAGCATATGTAGAAGCAACTGGCACAGTAGTAGCAGCAGGCCTAGAAGTAGAAGGTGTAACCTCAGTCTCAGAGTCCTCTGAACCCTCCTCTGACACAGACTCTGACTCAGCTCCATGTACTTTCGACTCTTTTCCCAATACTGAAGAGTAATTACATTATCCCTCTCGCCAGCTTCCTCATCCTCATGAATGCCATAACCCATCACAATCAGAAGCTGAGAAATAAATCTACTAAACGGCAGAGCTCAGGTATGAAGATCAGGATTGGACGAAAGAATTATCTCGTGTATAATAATATTCACCAGGTCAAGATGATACCCCTTGCTGTATAGATAGACCAGATAAAGCATATTGCCCACTAATACATTCTTCGTCCCTAGTTGGGGAAGAATGTTTTGATGAGCAATCATATGAAATAAGCACAATGCCTTGGTTAGATTCTTGCACCTGATATAGGGTCCTTTCTTCTTCCCACCGTGAAGAATCTGCTCCTCCATCTCCCTCTTTCAAGGAAATTGATTAAAAATTGGTGGCCAGTCCGTAGGTGTTACAATCGGAACATAATACTCAACTAAGCCAAAAGCTTGCCTGATGTCCTACCGACGAACATGAAACTCCAAACCATCAATCGACACCTGAAAGCTCCTGTCATCTTCCGTTCCATGGACATTTCGGAGATAAGCATAGAATAGTCAAACTAATATATGATAATAAGGTATTTGGCCCCGCATAATACCAGTCCAACCACGAGAGGAGAATGTATCAAAGATCTGCGAGAATACGGGGTAGTGTAGACGTAACTCCTCCTTATTTAGTGACACTTCCCGCTGATAATTCTTGAACTTAAACGCATATCTTGGAGTAGACCAGGCGGGTGGGTGGGGGGGTTAGAATACATGTCGTAATTCCCCTCATCATTGTCTCGTGACACTACACAAGACCCCCCCCCCCCCCACACACACAACACCACTAGTTCCACCTCGACGAGAACCCAGAGGGACAGAATTGCTAGGACCTGTCCTGGTGCCTCACTTTGTCCTACCCCGTTTAGACGCACCGCATGGAGCGGGAATGGGGGACGCAGCCTCAGGGCGTTTATCCCTAGCCATAGCAAATAATCCGTACAGAAGAATCCGCAATCAGACACGTATCTAACAACCCACACAGCCTGTAAGAATTCAAAGCACCACTTCCCCAAGCTCAACCTACACGATTAAGTAATATATGGTGTCAAGTTAAAACTAATATAGACTCCCTATCTATACTCTCCACTAATACTGATTGTGTCTAACTCAAGATCAAATAGGTCTTTAAATAGGTTATAATGTAGGCATGGGTTGGCATATGACGGAGTAGGTGTTTTACTAGCATTCTGAGACTACAGTTATACTAGCTCCCCTTCTCACTTGAAATCAAATTCACCTTCTGTCATTCTTTTTCTTACTGAGTACACATAAAATAATATACCTCTTCTCTACCTCCTTTTTTTAACTCTGATTTGAGATAATAATAAAAATCATTTGGGGGATCATTGTATTCTTCTATTCATCTTTCCCCCAAAAATTACACATATTTTTCTTTTTCTCTTTTTTCTTTGTCTTCTCACTGAGAAGTTTCATAACAAATGGGTAAAAGGATAGTGAATTTGGACAAGAAATGAAAGGCATATTTTAAGGCACAAATGGCGGCAAGTGGATAAAAATATGGTTAGAAATAACAATGGCAAAAAATGGGAAAGAAATAAAAATGCCTATTATCACATCTTCAGTTGGACACCGTCACCTTTTCGCCTCGAGAAAAATTAGGAAAGTTTTACTAGGATAACTTGACTTTGATGCTACAATTGACAATTGAGTAAGGAAATGAAATGAGATCAAAAATGATGAGATCAAAAGAAGAGTAAATGTCATAATACTCGAAGCTAATAAAGAAGGTCAGATCCTCATATAATATTAGGTACAAAGTCTCTACATGTATCCTCAAGTATGTTATTAATGAGTGCCTATCCATCTAAGCATGCGATAGTTAACTATCATGAAAAAGAAGTCTAAGTAAAAACCATACTGAACTGTCCTACCACTGAAATATAAATCATATCTGAAAGAACATATATCACAGTGATAATCTAACAAAAATAGTATAAAGAAGAAGTAAAGGACATACCTAATCAATTGAATAGACACCGATGGACCGTCTCAAAAGTTCAAACCTCATAGCATCTAATGGCTTGGTGAAAAAATTCAGCTAACTGACTCTCTGTAGAAACATACACAACATTGACTATCTTACGTTCAACAAGATCACAGATAAAATAGAAGAAAATATCGATGTGCTTGGTTATGGAATGTTATTCAAGATTTTTGGAAATGTTGATCGCATTTGTATATCACAAAAAACTGACATCGTCCCCTGGACTATTCCATAATCATGTACCATCTGCTTCATCCAAACGAATTGAGTGCAACAACTACCCGCAACAATATACTCTGCCTCTGCTGTGGATTGAGAAATACAGTTCTGCTTCTTACTTTGCCATGCTATAAGATTATTCCAAATATAATAATATCCTCTTGAAATAATCTTCCTATCATCTGCATTACCTACCCAATCTACATCAGAATAACCAATAACCTTAGAAGTTATGTCATGTGAGTACCATAAACCAAAATCAGAAGTCCCACATACATAGCGAATGATATATTTAATAGTCTGTAAATGAGACTCTTTAGGACTACCCTGATAGCGAGCACAAATGCAGATACTAAACATGATATCATGACGAGCAGCAGTAAAATAAAGTAAACAATCTATCATACATCTATACATTTACTGATCAACATCCTTACCTGTCGTGTCCTTACTTAACTTTGTTATTGTACTCATGGGTGTCCGAGCATGTTTTGCAGAAGATAGACCAAATTTCTTCACAAGATCCATTGCATACGTGGATTGAGAGATAAACATTCTTTTCTCCAATTAACATATTTGGAGACCTAAGAAGTATGTTAGTTCCCCAACCATGCCCATTTAAATTTCACTTTTCATTAAAGCTGTAAAAGAAGTGGTTAGTGAATTCGAAGTAGAACCGAAAATAATATCATCTACATATACCTGTGTGACAAGCATCGCGCCTCCCATGCGTTGGATAAATAACATTTTATCAACTCCCCCTCGAGCAAATCCCTTATCCAAAAGAAAATTTGAAAGTCGTTCATACCATGCTCGAGGAGCCTGCTTCAAACCATAAAGGGCCTTCTTCAAGTAGAAAACGTGATCCGAATAATGAGGATTCTCAAACCCTTTTGGTTGGGACACATACACTTCTTTTAGGAGCCCGTTCAGAAAAGCACTCTTTACATCTATTTGATATAACTTGAAACGTTGATTATAGGCAAGAGCTAAAAGTAAGCGAATAGACTCAAGCGTTTTAGCTGTTTCAATCCCTTTTACTTGATTGTACCCTTGGGCAGCTAATCTAGCTTTGTTTCGAGTGACATTCCCAAATTCATCAAATTTGTTCTTGTAGACCCATTTAGTTCTAATGATATTTGTGCTAGAAGGACGTGAAACCAAATCCCACACATCTTGATGTTGAAACTGATGAAGTTCATCCTGTATTGCATGTAGCCAATATTCATCTGAGAGAGCCTCCTTCATAGTTATGGGTTCGATCACAGAAACATAGCAAACACAGTTTACCGTCTCATGATATTGGCTTCTCATTTGAGCACGAGAACTAGCATCCCCTATGATATCGGCATGTGAGTGATTCTTACAAACTTGATGCCATCCGGGATGCAGTACACTGGGGGCTGGAGGTGGTGGTAGAGCTGAGAGTATTAGAGTAGGCAAAGGAGAAGCATCCTTTAATGTAGGGATCGTTGCAAGAATCTTGCTAGGTGATATCTCTGGATTTTCTGTTGTACTATCCTCTTCTCTAACATCTGCAGAACCAATGGTGCAAGTATCATCCGCAACCACATTACATGACTCCATCATCACTTTAGTCCTCAAATTGTAAACTCGAAAAGCTCTACTATTTGTTGAGTAGCCCAATAAGATACATTCATCACTTCGAAAGTCCAATTTTCTAATGTTCTCTCAATCTTTAAAGATGAAGTATTTACTCCCAAAAACCTAAAAGTAATTTACATTCGGCTTCTTTCCAAACCATAGTTCATAGGGCGTGTTTAAAGTAAGGGGATAAAGATACACCTTATTGATAGTATAATATACGGTATGGATGGCCTCCCCCCAAAAGTGTGCCGAAAGATCCTTGTTGTGAAGTAAAACTTGTCCTATTTCTTGAAGAACTTTATTCTTCTTTTCTGCAATCCCATTTTGTTGTGGAGTGATTAGAGCAGAGAATTCATGTTTAATCCCGTTAGAGGTGCAATACTCGATTACCCCAGTATCCTTAAACTTGCCTCCACGATCACTTTAAATTTTATTAATAGAGTAATCTTTCTCATTTTGAATTGAAAGCAATATACTACGGAACTCTTCAAAGGTATTAGACTTATCTCTCAAAAGAGCTATCCATGTATAACGATAAAAATCATCCACCATTACCAAAATATATCGTTTACCTCCCAGAGATGCAGTTCTCATTGGACCCATCAAGTTCATATGTATTACCTTAAGAATTCGAGTAGTAGCAATATTGTTGAACTTCTTGTGAGAACTCTTGATTTGTTTGCCAATTTGGCACAGACCGCACACCATATTACTCAGTCTGTCCAACTTTGGAACTCCTCGGATAAGTTATTTACTTGCAATCTTGGATAAATCATTGAAGTTAATATGTCCCAACCTTTGATGCCACAAGTCCACATCACTCAGTTTAGCTTTGTTACACAGTATAGCTTCTTGCTGTATAACATAACAATTGTCAGCGGTTTTAACAGCATACATCATACGTTATCCTTGGGAGTTCAATACATCACAGCCACCTCTAGAAAAAGTAACAGTGTAATATGTATCACATAGCTGACTGACACTGAGAAGATTTACTTTTAGCCCCTAAACCAAGAGAACATTATCAATCATTGAAGTACCAAGTCCTTTAGCCTTTCCCTTTCCTACCACTGGAGATATACTCCCATCACCAAAAGTAACATCGCCACCTTGAATATCCTCTAGGTAACTCAGTTTGGACTCATCACCAATCATGTGACGGGAACAACCACTATCCATATACCACTAAACATACTTAAAGGCATTCAAAGCTGTTAGTGTAACATTGCACCTTATCTGAGGTGCCAAATCTAGCTTTCGTACCCAAATGCTTTGAAGAGTCCTTCGAGCTGGAGTTTTCTGTGCGAACCATCTAAACGCATTCCTACTTTTCATATTAGTAAAAATCACATTAGACTTATATCTTTGTTCATTGAAAGAACGAGCATTTGGTTGATAGGGTCTAACAAATCTACAATGAGATACAATATGCCCCTTTCGACCACGTATTCCATAATAATAAATCTGAGAATATGAAAACCTTTTGGCTTGAATATGAGTGGAGGATATTATATTATGTTTGGGCAACGATGTAGTAGCAGTTGCTTTCACAAATTTTGTGACTTGAGGAGTCTTGACATTAGAGAGAGGTTCCTCATATCCTAGGCCCCTTTTGTCAGCATTCGTCTTTCCCATACATAATATCTTATCTATGTTCTTAGCTCCATGACAAAAAAATTCAAGTTTCTGCTGAGATAGAATTGCATTAAGCTTGGCCGAATGAAGTTCATCCAAAGTTGATTTCATTTACTCCTTCGAATCATGAACTTCTTTTTCCAAAAACATAACTTTATCATGAAGACCTTGTTTCGCATTTTCAAGTACCTCTAGCTCATGACATGTACTATCAGCTTTTTCTTAAAGTTCACACGTGAGTATATTAACTTGATTTTTTAACACTTCGTTAAGTTTGCCAAGTTTCATACACTTTGGAAAAGTCTAAGCATACAAGTCTTCAAGATTCAGGTCTTCAAACTCATTTTGTTCTTGATCACTCTGATTTTCAACAGAATTTTCAAGTTCAAAAACGTCAGAGTTATCATTCCCATAATTTAGAAAAATAGGATATGCACAATATTGTCCGTTATCAACTACTTAGAGATTATTCTTATTGTTATCATTCTCATCATCACTGTCATCTCAAGTAACACTAATATTCATAGCTTTGTGATTTGTTCCAGATTTCCTATTAGGACAGCTATGGGCATAATGACCAAACTTGTGACATTTATAACATTTAACTTGACCAAGGTCACTATCATTGTTGGTCTGCCGATTATAAGATTTGACCGAATCATGAGGTCATGGTTTATAGTTCATCGATTGCCCTTATTTTTTAAATTGATATTTTTTTAAGATTTTTTAAAATTGTTGACTAATAAGAGCAATTGATGAATCTATATCCGAACTTTCATCATCATCTGAGATATATGAGTGATCAACCTCTTTGGTACCCCTAGAAGAAGATGAATAAGATGAAGACTTGAAAGCAACACTCTTGCTCTTCTCAGGGTTTTCCATTTTCATCTCAAGTTCAAAAGTTTGTAATTTTCTAGCTAATGTATCAGGTTTCATTTTCATAAGATCCTGAGCTTCCTCAATAGTATCACGTCTGGATCTAAAGTTCTTAGGAAGAGATCTTAGAACTTTGCAAACAATTTGAACATCATAATAATCGGCTCCTAATACGACACTAGTGTTTGAAATATCACTTAGTCTCGCATAGAATTCATCAAAATATTCATTTTTACTCATTTTGATATTCTCAAATTGTGAAGTAAGTATCTGTATCTTACTTTATTTAACTGTATCATCGCCTTCATGAGTTCGAATTAGAATGTCCCAAGCTTCTTTCGAAGTGGTACAAGCAGAGATATGGCAAAACTCACTTTGACTCACAGCCATAAAGATAGCATTGCGGCCTTTAGAATTATAATCGGCAGTATTATTTTCTTCCTTTGACCATTAATTCCTAGGTTTAGGGACCTCTATAGCACTCCATAGTGTGCCTTACATCACAGTAGGGTGCGTCTATCCATCCTCAATGGCAATCCAACATCTTCTCCGAATGATTGTAGGAATACAACCATTCGGACTTTCCAGTATGGGTAGTATTTGCCATCAAAAAGTGGAGGACAATTTACAGGACCTCATAACTTTTCAGAACTCATTATTCTCAAGCAATCAAGTAAGGATTCAAGCTTAGGTTGTTAATCCTCAAAGTGTGACCGTTCTGATACCAATTGAAAAACCCTTATCACTCGAGACTAACCAATTTCGATTAATTTAGGTCTAAAACAAAAGGTCTGAATTCTTTTAAATTAATGGTCTAATAACCTAATTCAAATTGATTCGATTATCTAATGTCAATAAACAATTAGAAATTAGACACAAGACTAAATATTTTTAACCCTGTGGGAAACCTTTCTCAAGAGAAAAACCCACTGGTCGATGTCGAATCACCCAACAGCTAAACAATCAACTATTAAAAATGAATTACGAGAGTTTAATTACTTACATACTCGATAAACACATCCCATGGTTACCTTTCTTCTAATCAAGCTTCTTGCAATCGATTTCACGTTCTCGCAATGCTTCGCTCCAATCTCTCGTCGAAGCTTTCAATCTTGAATCACACAAGTTATTCAAATCATGATTTGGGTTCTTGATCAATGATTGATTCAAGTTTGAGTTGTTAGCTCTTTCTTGAATCTCTCAAAGAAATCTCCCTTCTCTAAAAAATACAAGCCGTAGAAAAATAGGTTTTTAAAAAGTTGAGTTATGAAATAAGAAAAGTTATCTTATATAGAAAAGCAGAAAACCCGACCTCTGTTCGAATAGAAACAAAATTTATTCGAATAGAACAATTATTATTCGAATACACCAAAAATGTATTTGAACAAATAAAGGCCTAAGGCAATTTGTTCGATTATAGAAAGAGTTTATTCGAACAAAACAAGTTTTATTCGAACAGAACAAAATCCTATTCAAACCCAAAGTTCCCAGAAAAAATATTCGAACAAAGAAATAGTCTATTCGAATAAAAATTGTTCTGAGAGAAAATATTCAAATAGATACTAAATATTATTCGAACAAGGCCTTATTTGAATAGAAAAAAAGGCTGTTCGAATAGAGACCTATTTTTCTTAAATAAGACATAACTTTTTTTCATATTCTGTAAAATACTACGGGCTTGATATTAGAGCAAGGTGATAAAATTATACTTACCTGTTCAGTGACAATCCAGCTATAGTCGCTCCATGTACACTTGTTGACGACAGATAACCACGAGGTAATGCTGATACCTATTCTAGATACTAAATGAAACAAATTCCAAATGGATGTTTCACAAATAACCAGCCTCAATAGTTCAACACGAAGTCACCTCAACAAAGCCTGACCAGTTAGCAGAATTAAGGGAAAACCTTGACGTCGAAACCATGAAGTGAAACAATCTCGAGCGTCAATTGGTTCAAGATCGGGAACTCCACAAGAAGGATCTCAAAGAGGAGTGCAGAGCTCGACATTTGGAGTCCAAACGACATGAAGAATAAATGACCACATTGCATACCGCCTTAAAAGCCCTGCAAGACAATCAACAGGGACTAGCTTCCAGGGAAGGTGAGTTCGTGCCCGCAAATTCTAAAATATCAATACGAGACAGACTAGGACCTCGAGGGATCATGAGTAGAGGAGCTTACAGGCATCACCGCAACAATCCACATGGACCATAAGCCTTAATTTATCTGGGACGAGAAGATCAATCAGAAATTAGTAGGGGACGTCGATACTTAAAATGTTAAGAAGGAGAGCCGCGACCTTTATCCAGGGTGCCAGTTCAGAAAAGATTGAGCGAGGGCAGTAAAAATCATAATCCAAAACCTGCACATTAGTCAGTTCCAGCACCACGTCGATATGTAACACTGAAGCACATAGATCAATAAATCGAAGAATTGATAGAAACCCAAACTCTTTGTAGCAAACACAATTTAGGCAAACTTCAAGGAAGTTCAATTACTAAAGAGTTATTCGAAATGGAAGTTCCAGCTAGATTCCATACGTCAAAGATTTGTAAATACAAATACAATGATTCAGATGAACACGTTCAATAATTCCAAGATTCGTTGAGATTATATTCAAACTTGAATCACATTCTCGACCGATTATTCACTACAAGTCTTTAGGTAAAGCCACTCAGACGGTTCCATTCTCTACCCGAAGAATTTATCCTTACATTTGACCAGTTATAAAAACTCTTCGTAAAAACTTATGCTCACAATAAAGATAAGGACGATAATTTATACACTATTATTAGCCTCAAACGCAGACTCAAGGGGAAAAACTCAAAGTTTTCTATGAAAAATTCATCGAACTTGCTCAAAAGGTTGATAATCTAGATCAGAAAACAGTTGTATCAGCCTTAATAAATGCTCTACAGATCGAATATAAAGCAAAAAAGCATCTGTTCTTGAACAAACCCATAACCTTGGAAGAAATGATTGAAAAGATAAATAGGTATATCGACCTGGAAATGATGATGTCTAAAAGGTATAAATCTACTAAAAATATCCTAACCACTAAGTTCGGATCACGAAATTAGGCTATTACCTTATCGACCTGGAAGGATACAAGAATGGGAGTTACAAGAAGTAGGTTGATGTCATTCAAGTCAAAAATGATTCAGAGGATAAACACCTGTATCACCTTTATATTAACTGCATGTTCAGGATTCATCAGATCAACAATTTAACCTGATTCAAAAGAATAATGCTAATAAGTGTCACAACCTCACAATTATGGAGAAAGAAGCAAAACTCATACCCGAATCAAGCTTTTGACGAATTGGAATTTTATTCAAAGATTGCGACATATGTCATGTCAAGTTCCCACATCATAGGGCGCTGGTCATCATGCTGAAAATGAAAATCTTTGTCATGCACACCATGATGGTGAACTGGCAGCGCTATAGAAGTTATTTTTCAAAGCATGATCGAGCAAATGGGACTTACATAGAAAGTGGAGCCAAGTGACATATAGATATCAGTGGTTTTAATGGATCCAAAGAAGAAAGAGTAGGAATAATTGTTCTAACTATAACAGCCATACCAATAACCCTCGACGTTATATTTTACGAAATCAACACAAAATCTTGATTCTTAAGGATCATGGGGTGTTGCTGGATACACAATATACAAGCGATTCCTTCCACATACCATCAGACACTTTATTTTAAATATAATGAGGAGATCTACGAAATCAAAGGGAGTCAAAAGCTCGCTCAGGCTTGTGAATATACAGAATCTAACATACTCGACACATAAAAAAAATTGCTTTATAACAATTACAAAATGCTAGTCACGCCGAAGATCAGCCTTCCACAATCGAGCCCACAGAGTACATTGAGATCAATGGACATAACAGGGGTACACTCATTGGTACCATGCTCATCCAATAAGAAAAGGAAACCTTAATACGATTCCTTTGTGCTAATACAAATGCGTTCACATGGACGTTCCAAGAGATGTCGGGGGTTAACCCAGGGATAGTAGCTTGCCACAAACTAAGCATAAGAAATAAAGCCACCACAGTCAAACAAAAGCATAAGAAGCTCTCACCTCGACTCAAAGATGAAGTTAACAAAGGGATCGATAAATTAATCGAAGTAGGTTTCATCCGAGAGGCCACATACCCATATTGTATCTCGAACATAGTAGCAATTTTAAAAAAGAATGGGAAGGTTCGAGTTTGTGTACATTTTACCAATCTAAGCAAATACACACCGAATGACAGTTTCCATCTCCCAATAATCTATCAAATTTTAGATTCAACAGCGGGACATGAGCTACTATCCATGATGGACGCTGCTTCGGGATACAACCAAATACCTCTCTTAGATAAAGATCAAGAGAAACGATAATATTCATCACTAAAAAGAGGCCTCTATTGCTACAAGGTTATGCCATTTGGCCTAAAGAACGCTGGAGCAACCTATCAAAGGTTAGCTACAAGCAGTTCAAAGACCATCTAGGGAAGACCGTAGAAGTATATATTGATAATATACTCTACAAAAGCTTAAAGAAGGAAGATTATATCGCTGATCTCGATACAATCTTCAACATATTGTGGTCTTACAAAATAAAACTCAATCCAGACAAGTGTCAATTCGGAGTACACTTCAAAAAATTATTGGGACATCTTATTAGTAAAAAAGGGATAGAAGCCAACCCAGATCAGATTCGAGTTCTCGTATCCATGCCATCTCCAAACATTACAAAAGGATATACAAAAGCTAGTTGGCAATATCGTAGCTATTAATAGATTCGTTTCAAAATCATCAGATCGATGTCGATGGTTGTTCATGCTACTTCGTAGATCTGCCAAAATAGACAAAGAAAGATAGAACAATGAGATCGATTGGACAGAAGAATGTAAAGCTATTTTTCAAAAGTTAAAAAAGTACCTTGGAAAATCTCTAGTAATGAGCACGCCGATCGACAATGAGGAATTAACAATCTACCTCGCAGTCACGGAAAACTCTCTAAGCTCCGTCCTCATACGATTAGATGAGAAGATTAACAAATAAGTATATTTCATAAGCAAAATGCTTACCCCAATAAAGACGAGATATTCTAAAATTGAGAAACTCCTCATAATACTTGTCTACACTTCCCAAAAACTAAAACATTATTTTCAAGCTCATTCGGTGAAAGTCATGACAAACTATCCCCTACGAGAAGTATTATCTAAGAAAGATAAATCATGAAGAGTACATCAATGGCCAGTTAGTATAGGAGAGCATGATAGTAAATTTGAACATAGAACATAAAAAAAAGGGTAAGCAGTTGCTGACTTTTTAGCAGACTTCCCAATAGAAGATCTAGATTTGGAAGAACGTGATCCTGAGATAGCAGAAGAGCTTAAAATTGATCCACTTACCAAACCCTTTAAAAAAAGAGTTGAGTGGGTCACACAAAAGGGTTGGAGATTACTTACAGATAGATCAGCGGGACCCACAGGGTCAGGAATAGGAATCGTACTGATCACACCGTCCAACAATAGAATCGAGAAGTCAATATGATTAAATTTTGAAGCCTCGAATAATGTCACTGAGTACGAAGCCATAATCCACGGGCCGGATATAGCATTAGAAATCGGAGTGCCTAAAATATCGGTGTATACTGATTCGTTGTTGATAGTCCATCATTACAAAGCCATAAGCCATAATCCATTTTTGCTCATTTTGAACTTCTCAACTCAAGCCACCCGTGCCTTCAGTTGAGAGGGGAAATTGTAGGGACCTATCCCTTTAGCTATAGTAACAGCAATCTACTACAGTACCAAACTCACACAAAATCAGCATGACATACACCCTATCAATGTTGACATTTGGACCAGAAACTAAGAAGAGATGTGGCTCAAACACTCCAAAATACATAAGAATGAGTTAAGGGAACCGGCCCCCATGAACTGGCAGTTACAGGAAAAATCTCAACTATTTCCCCTAATTTAGGAGAACATGTTGGCACACACAAACTGAGGATAAATCTATAAAAGGGATAGTATAGATAGGAAACAGAGAAAATTTTGAGAGATAAACAATATACACAGGCAATCTACTCTCGTGATCTCAACTATATCAACCTCCGAGAGACTTAAACAATAAAGTTATCTTTCTAAATCCTTGATACGAGGTCGTGGTTTTTATCTATTTGCAATTGTTTGTGTTACAAACACATTTGGTGTAAGAGACTATTCGAGCTATGAAATTTAGGTCCTTACACATATAGTCTTGAGTTCTTGTCAAAATTTGATCTTTACCCTTCATTTTAGGTTGTTGTTACAAATTTGCCTAGAAGCTAGGTTTTTTTTTCCTCTTCTTGATAGAGATATCTGGGATAGGGCTGTCAATCCAACCCGAACACGATAACATGATCCGAACTTGACCTACTATAAATGGGTTTGGGTTCACCCTTGGCGGGTTTGGGTCGTAAATGGGTTGACACGCTAGACATGTTTACGAAGAAGGTCGGGTTAGTATTTCAAATTTTGGCCCACGGGTGACCCGCTAACCCGTTTACTCTTATATAATTTAGTTTAGGTTTTAAGGTTTTTTGGTATTTTCCACAGTTATTTATAGTTAACCTAAACCTCATTTCTTCCTCAACTTCACACACTCTATCTCAAGACTCTCACCGCCGTTGTGTGACTGTGGTGAGTCTGTGATAATTTTCATCAAATTAATTCATGATCTTCGTTTCTTTGGTTTAGACTATGGAGATATCACTTCACTAGTATCGGCTATCCCAAGTCTGAGTCTCAAGTTCATCAATTTCACTCTCGATTTGGAGTTTTAGACTTTGGAGTTCATCAATTTGGGGAACTTGCTTATCAATTCATTGTTTGGAGATTAGTATATCACTCTGAAGTCTCAACTCAAGTCTCAACACTCAACAATCAACGACTCAGCAGACAACAGGTTACTCTTTTTTTTTTTTTTTTACTTTAAGGTTGAATTGTAGCTTACTACCTTTACTTTTCATGATAAGTAAAAACCACAAATTTTCTCAATAGGTTACTCTTTCTCAACAGGTTACTTTTTGTATGATATCTCTATCAAGTCTCAACTCTCAATCAAGTGATTCAAGTCTCAAGTACAATCAACAAATTTTCAAGTAATCTCTCTATCTTTTGCCTGATTTTATGTTTTTACTCTTTTGTATGATATGATATGATATCTCTGATTTTACTGTGTTGAGAAGTTTGATCACCAAGCCTCGTATGATATCTCTGATTAGATTGATTTTACTCTTTCTCTCTAAAGTCCTATTTTTTTGGTATATTTTTAATCTTAATAAATTCTTAATTATGATATCTCTTATTAGCCTTGTATGATCACCAACTTTTCTTCATAATCTTAATGAATTCTTGTTGTGTATATTTTTAATGAATTCTTGTTGTGTATATTCTTGTATGTGAAATTGTGAATAAAATGAATATTTGTAACTTGTAAGCCTATAGGCATTGGGCAGCAGTTGCATGCTTCACTCTTTTGTACAGACTGGATGTATACATTATCAATTATGTGTGATACTCTTTTTGGAAGCTATATTTTTTGGTGATGAAAACTGCAATGAGGTTTTCTTTAACAAAGAAAATGCAATTTTCAATGCCCAAAAAATGTAACTTTCATAAAAAAGAACATGTGCAATTGCTAATACCAAAATATTATGCTTCAACAAAATAGTAGCATATGCATTTGTTGATACTCAGAAAAAATAGTATGGTGATTGGTCTGTACTCTTCAATGAGACATTTACTTAGAAATCAATCTATCGTACAATGTACAAGAATAATGGATTGAGCTCATGAAGAAAATTATCTAAACACAAATTTATTAAATTTCTAAAATTTGGTTAGTGATTTGGTGATCTCTGCTAGTTAAATGTTAATTTGGTTATTTTTAGGCTTCTTACAAAAATGGCACAAGTTAGACCTCCTTGCACTTGTAGGGTTGGATAGATAAAGCGTTATAGGGCTAACACTAAGAAGAATAATGGCCGTTATTTTTATTGTTGTCCCCAATTCAAAAACCAATGCAAGTCATTTATATGAGAGGATGTTCTTAATTATTGGGGGCCTTGGGGCATGAGACCTAGGACAAGGGGGATAATAAGTTAATGAATATAAACAAGTTGAAATTATGAGACCTAGGATTAGGGACAACTATCTCACCTATGCTTTTATTAGATATAATCATGTATGTACTTTGTTTATTTGGGCAACACTTCTAATTATAATTGTATTATTCTTAGCTAAGTGAGTAAATGTTATATTTGTATTTTTCATTGTTTTTTATTAGACTTGGAAGTTATTTGTAATGGCGTTTGCCTCAACATTTACTAATAAATTAGAAGTTAATTTTTATGTGATGAGTTGTTTATTTTGTTTGTTATATTCGATAATTGATTTAATGTTAATTGTTAATTTACCGTGTTCTTGAATTGATATGATTTTGAATCTAAATTATTTTTTCTGGATGGATCCAATTGTTGAGTTAGATAATGATAATGACATCAATATTGGTCTTGATGGAGATGATATGGAGATGGAGGGGATTGATGGCCCATTGTTAGAGGTTGGATATGAAAGTGTTGGCACACTTACTAGAAAACCCGTTAATCGTAAGAAAAAATTAACTTCTCATGTTTGGCTTTTTTTTAAAATCTTCGTTGGTAAGGATAAGAAAGAAAGGGCTAAGTGTAAGAAATGTGGTGATATTTATTTGTTTGCTAGTTCACATGAGACCAATAATCTTTCTTGCTATCTCAAAACATGTGAGAAAATGACAACACGTGATTTGGAGCAAATGCTTTTGTCTCAATCCGAGTCTTCCATATCTTTGAGTGCGACAAAGTTTAACCCTGTTATTTTTTGTGAAATGTTGATTCTAGCAATAATTAGGCATCAACTCCCTTTTAAGTTTGTAGAGTATAAGGGGATTCGTGATGCCTTAACTTATGTGGTATTTGCTAATAGGGAATTGAAGTTAGTGGCTCGAAATACATCTAGGGCGGATGTTGTCAAGATTTATGAAAGGGAGAAAAAGAGGGTTATGAGTGTGTTGCATGGGGTAGCAAGAAGAATTAGTCTAACATCCGATTTATGGAGTTCTATTACAATAGATGGCTTTATTTCAATTACAACACATTTTGAGAATTTTGATTGTATATAAGAAAAGAAGATTCTTAGTTTTTCTTATATTCCATCTCCTCACACCGGATTGACCATATATGAGAAAATCTGTACTTTACTTTGTGATTGGGGAATTGAGAAGAAGCTCTTTTCTATTACGTTAGATAATGCTTCATCTAATGATGTCTTTGTTGGGATGATTAAGAGTAAGTTATAGTTTTGTAATTTTTTGTTATTCGATGGAAAGTTTTTTTTATACAAGGTGTTGTGCACATGTGATAAATCTAATTGTGCAAGAGGGTTTGAAGGAGATTGATGTCTCGGTTGGTAAAGTTCGGCAGAGTGTGAAGTATTTTAGGGGTTCTCAACGTAGGAAACATTTTTTTTGTGATTATGTTAGGCAAGCGTCATTACCGTTTAACAAGGGTTTGATACAAGATGTTCCAACTCGTTGGAACTCCACTTGCATGATGCTTGATAGTGATCTTTTCTACCGAAAGGTTTTTACTCATTTGGAGTTGAGTGATTCTAACTACAAGTATTGCCCTTCCGAGGATGAATATGATAGAGTTGGGAAGATATGGGAGTTTTTGAAGTTATTTTACAATGTAACATGTCATTTCTCCGGGACAAAGTACCTCACCTTAAATTTATATTTTCCTCAAGTCTATTCAGTTTAACATCATATTTCAAAGGCTATGAAGGGTATGGATGAGTTTATGAAATCCATGGCATCATAAATAAAGACTAGGTTTGAGAAATATTGGTCAAAGCATAACCTTATATTTGTTGTGGTTTGCGTCTTAGATCCTATGTACAAACTTGCTTTTGCAGAGTTTGCTTACAATGAGATTTACGGGCTGGAAAATTAGGAGTTTAGAGACTTTAAGGAGAAGTTGAAACAACTTTTTGACATCTATGTGGCTTTGTATTCCAAGGAAACTCCTTCTAGTTCCAAGCCAACTCCTAATTTAATTTCTAGTTCCATAAAGTCAAATTTGAACATGGAAGTTATGCAGGTATTATTATACCATTTGCTTTTAAATTTAATACTTTAGTCTGTAATTTGTATGACTGTAAGTCTGTTATAGCATGCCTTTATAGTCTGTAGTAACATGCCTCTGTAGTTTGTACCATTTGTTTTAATACTCTGTTATCTATGATTCTGTATGAGTATGACTGTATAGCATGCCTTTGTACTAGTCTGTAATCTATGATTCTGTAACTGTAATAGCATGCCTCTAATCTATAGTCTGTAATCTATGATTATGTATGACTATATAGCATGCCTCTGTAGTCTGTATAATCTGTAATTCTGTAATCTCTATGACTGTATAGCATTAACATGCCTATGTAGTCTACTAGTTATAATTTGTGATTCTGTACGACTGTATAGCTAGCATGCCTCTATACTATGTATTGTAGTCTACCAGTCTGTAATTTGTGATTCTGTATGACTACATAGCTAGCATGCCTCTATATTCTAAGTTTATATTATTTTAGGCATTTGAGATGTTTAATGAGAGTGAGCATGCCCTGATTAAGTCTCAGCTACAACAATATCTGGAGGAGCCTAAGTTTAGTTTAAGCGGAGATTTCTATATACTTTCTTTTTGGAAGTCGCACCAGTTTAGATATACCGAGCTTGCTTTGATGGTTCGTGATGTATTGGCCATCCCGATATCCATTGTAGCTTCTGAGTCTGCTTTTTAGCATTGGTGAAAAAGTTATAGATCCATTCCGTATTGCTTTAAAACTTGCGTGTGCCGAGGCTCTAGTTTGTACCCGTGATTGGTTATATCAGAGAGGTGATCTCATTTTATATTGATTTTATGTATTCTTTTGTTGCATTTTAATAATCGTTGTTTATTTGAGAGTGATCTCATTACTTACTTTATAAATAAATTTTGTAGGGGATTCAAAAGTTGATGATGTTGTTGAATCGGCTATAGAGGAGTTTGGTGAAGAGTTGTCACTTCTGGATGTTGATAAGGAATAAACTCTAAGTTGTCACTTTATGATTAGTTTTATTTAAGATCATAAGTCTATATATATATATATATATATATGACATTATGACTGTGTATATAAAACATAAAAGCATCATTGGAAGTCTGGAACTCCAAAAGGAAATATCACATTTTTGCCATTCTTGATGTACTAAAGATGAAAAACTTATTAATATAACAAAGTGCATTATTAAAGACATAGCAAGAGTTGGTTGCTTTACACTTTTTGACATTATTGTTGCATATCAAATCAGATGTATTACTAGTATAGATAGACACTACCTGTGGGATGTGGCCATTGAGGCATTTAGTATGGAGTATGGAACTATGGATGAAGAAAATGCTCATGAAGTTGCATTTGTATATCAGATGATGTATAGAACTATATGATGTGGCAATTGCTTATCATCAGTCTATCAGATCAAATGTGAGTATAAAATATATTATAGTCTTATTGATAGATATCATATCAGATCAGAATCATCAGATGTCTTAACTATTCATTTATATTTGACCTACTTGATATTTTAGAGTGCATATAATTTTTATGACCTAGTCCTATTTAACTGTGTTCTAAATATTTTATTTGATATGTATATACTGTATATGACAAAATGCTCATAGAGTTGCTAGTGACGACGTGGAAGAATCACCGGAGAGTGCTGGCGGCAATAGACCAAGTGGAAGTGGTGTTTGACTCTTTGTGTAAGTAATGAATGCTTGAGTTGAGCGATGGAAGTGGAACTCCCTATATGAAGTTTTGAAGTATGAACTATGAACTATGAACAATGAGTGGTGTTTATGACTTTTTGTAAGTGATTAGTGATGTATTATGATTTCTAAACTAAATTCTCTGAACTATAAACTATGAAGTATGAAGTATGAAGTATGAACTATTATGAATTTCTTATATCATATGTATTATGAATTCTGAATTCATTTATGATATATATTATGATTTTTGATTAAGTGATGTATTGAATTCTGATTCTTTGAATTTTGATGTCTTTGTAATTTGTATATGAACTATGAGGAGTCCAGATTTGCCAACCCTCCTTAACGGAGAGTTGTATTAACCCTCTCTCACATTGGCTAGAGACTTAACAGTAGTTAATAAATAATCTATTTTATTTAAATTCTAAATATGCTTCCTTCTCTCTTCCTCGCTCTCTCCTCTCTTCACAAAAAATGCTTCCTTCTCTCTTCTCTCTTCCTCTCTATCTTCTCTTCCTGACTCAGTTTTGGAGCTTTTAAACTGTATTATAGGTGTAAAAACCCAAATCTCATGCATCTGGCCTTTGTAGATGATGTGTTGATCTTTCTTAATGGTGATATGGCAACTGCTAGTGCTGTCGAGCCTAACATCAACAAGTTATCTATGTGTACAGGTTTGGAGGCTAACCACTTGAAGTCTACTCTATATTTTTATGGAGTAGAAGCAAACACTAAGCTGCAAATTTCTAACTTGTTGGATTTCAAAGAAGAACAACTTCCCTTCAAGTACTTAGGTATGCTTTTGATCTCGACCAGATTGAGGCGAAGGGATTGTAGCCCCCTAATTGATAAGATGACCCAAAAGATATAATCCTGGAAGAATAAATATCTTACTTTTACAGGAAGGCTATAACTTGTTAAATCAGTTTTGTACAATATGGGTGTTTACTAGATCAATGTGTTTGTCCTACCTCAAATGGTTGTTGACAAAGTGGAGCATATATGTCACAAGTTCCTTTGGCAAGAGCATGAAACTAAGAATAAGGTTACTCCAACCTATCAATGAAGAAGACAATATAGTCTGAACTCCTTATGCTCAAGGCAAATACAATGTAGTTGTTACTTATGAAGCCATGAGGACTAAAAGGCTTCTGTGTAAGTGGTACAATCTGTGCTAGAGTAAGTATTCTGTTCCTACGCAGGGTTTTATTGCTTGGAAAGTGCTTAAGGGTTGCATTGAGACTTAAGACCAAAGAGAAAGAAAGACGTTAAATTAAGTTGGGAAGAGAGGATAGAGGGGAAGAGAGAAGGAAGCATTTTTTGTGGAGAGAGAGAGAGAGGAAGAGAGAAAGAAGCATATGTAGAATATAAATAAAATAACTTATTTATTAACTACTATTAAGTCTCTAGCCAATGAGAGAGAGGGTTAGCACAACTCTGTGTTAAGGAGGGTTGGCAAATCTGGACTCGAACTATGAGTAATCAGTAATGAGACTATGAACTGAAGTATGAGACTATGAGAGTATGAGTACTGACTGTCTGACTACTGCTGTCTCTGATCTCTATGATATCATATGTATTTGCAATTTTGCAGGTTTTCTAAATTCTGATATCAATGATGTCTTTGTATAATGTATATTATGAATTATCATTATGATTCTATGAAGTATGAACTATGTCTGACTCTGAATTATGAATCTTTGATGTCTTTATATAAAATTATGAATTATGAACTATGAGAATTCTGATGGGTCGGGTTGACCTAGGTTGCCAGGTTTTTCGTGTTAATCCAATAGTTTCGCGGGTCTAATGGGTTGGGTCGTGTCAACCCGATAATTTGCAGGTCGGGTTCGGGTCCAATTTTTTGACATGTTTAGTAAACAAGTAGGGTTCGGGTTGGCTCTTTCTTGACCCGAACCCGACCCGACCCGACCCATTGACAATCCTAATTTGGGCCAACAAGCCCGCATACCATCAATTCCCGACTAGATCCCCTTGGGCTCATGCAATAGCCCACAAACCACATGAACCGGGCAAGCCGACACAAGGTCGACGGGATCATACCAACCTCGAAGCCCATACAGAGGTAAGAATCGAACCCGTTGACCTCTCGACGGTAGGTTTCACACCGTCTTCACAAGAGTGCAATGTACCTAACAACTTGAGCTATTGGTAGTTGGTGCCTAGAAGCTAGATTAACTCGAATGAAGTGATAACTATAATAATCAAACAATCGTAGATAGATTTTTCCTCTGACACATAAATATTGAGAGAATGTCACAAGGTCATGTGCGTTTTCTTTGTTACTTATTTTTTCCCTCGACCTCACCTTCTTACACATCCCTCCCCCAATTCGGCTCACTCCTTCACCAATTCCTCTAAAATTCGCTTATCTTTACACTTATAACAACTTCCATGCTCCCCCACAATTTATCTCCTCCTTGTACATTCTCTTTAATTACCACCTACAATCAAAATCTGTCTACAATCACCACCACCTCCCATCCTATGGTATCAATTGGCATTAAAGGTATGGACCGTCCATCCCTATCTGATCCTAGAGATTCGTATAAAAAAATGGCGGGAAATGATGGCTCCAAATGCTCAAATCACACAGTAGTCAAATTCGTGCCTCTTCACAAATCTCATTTGTTTGAATCTATCTATCTCACAACATTTCCCCCAAACAAGCCCTAATTTTCACTCCAAAACTTTTCACAAACCCTAATTTCCTCAAAATTTCGATCAAGTATCCCCAATTTCGATGGAGAGCTTTAGATCTGTAATCTGAGTCTCAATTAAAGAGGTGTTCGAGGTGAAGACGCCATGGTTGTTTGCATCACAGACACCGATCACTCGGATGGCTTGATTGAGATTGGGACTGAGAGAGAGAAGGCGTGGCATTTGTTCGCGCTTTTGTTGAACCTAGGTCGACCTGCTTGTGTATCGGAACTAGCTACGAGGTGCAATTTGTTCGATGTGTCGCCTGATTTCGTAGAGTTTCTTTGTTTGATTCCGAATTCGCCTATTTGTTTGGCGGGTGATCGGTTTGTGACGGTATCGGTGGATGCGTTAGCGTGTGTTGGAGAGTTTTTGTCGAAGGCGGTAGCGAGATATGTACCGTGGATTGTGGCTCCGGTTTCTGGATTAGGGAGATTGTGTGGTGGTGGTAGCGATTGCATTGTTAGAACTTATTTTCGGAAGCGAAAGAGGAACAGAGAAGACGGTCCGCTTTTGCAGTCTACGAAAAGGAGATTATTTGCGGACTTAGATGGAGACTGTCAAATAATGGTGCCTTTGGCAAAGACGATCTGGGACGGTGCAATCAAGGTATTTTCATTTTAGTTATTGTTTGATGTTGTCGTTAGTTTTTCAATTGTATTAGAGCATATAGAGCTCTAGTAACTAATAATTGGGGCTTATAATTTGTGTCTATTTCTTTGTTGGGTGCTGACACCTTTTAAAATCTTCGAGTAAATATAGCTTTATTGAATTAATAAAGGTTACAAGAGATGGACTAGAGCATACCCAGAAATGACTCGAAGACCACATAGTCAATCTAGCTAGCTTTGAGAGCTCCTCGAACTTGAGGTAGATCTGACCAAGAGTTGTAAAGCCTACAGACTTGCGTATTCACAATTGTGGACAGTTTATATGTGGGGAAGTTAGCCCTTTTCAATGTCTAAGTGTGAGAATTTTCAAGAGAGTGCCTAACTAGGTCTTTAATATCGTCTTGTGAAGTCTTCGAAACAGCATTGGACCATGCAATAAGCTTATTATAAAGTTATTGTGCTTGACTATATAAGATACCGCAAGTACGACTGAAGAAAGGCCTCACTCACTGAACTTGCAATTTTACCTGCAACTAAAATATGATAAACACTCTCTATATCTATATGGTGAGTGCAGAGCAAACAAAAGGCATGTGTTAAAATGTCAGACACGTATGAACACAAAAAGCCTTTTTTGAAATTGACGTATCCATGTAACATAGAAGCATTTTCCAATAGAGATTTCATAAATTCTGTTTCTATTCCCGATTTAAGTTTTCTTTTCCTATCAAAATAGACAGCTTCTAAATCATTTCAGCCATGCAGGGACATATATCCATTGCCACCGATATGACCAGAAACACGAATCTGCTGACAGGTGATACGTCCATTATAAAGTATGACTCAAGTATTTTAATTCAAGAGGAAGCAATGATCCCGTTGCTCCTTGGGTCCAATGCAGACTATCAAAGTAAAGAGTTAATGAAAGTTGAACCAAGAAAAGATGATAGTGAAGGTCAGACTGATAAAGTTGTGGATAGGGACTTGCAAGAATCTGTACTTGTAATAGAATATCCGTACATATTTAATGGTAATGAGATTGATTTGAACTTTCCCAAATCAAGTGTTTTGGAATTTGAGAAGGAACCAGATAATCTAATAAGTACCCTGATAAATTCAGAAGTGCCCAAAGAAAATTTGATTTATGCGACAGAGACAATAAATAGAGCAGATTTTGTTACATCAAATTTTCTAGAAGCATATATCAAGAGTGATGCGGTAGAGGTAATGGATGCTGGGGTTTATGCTGGCCACTTGTGTGAAGCTGCCAAAGGTGAACTAATCCAAGAAGAAGCGGTGAATAGTTGCAAGAAAGCGCAAAGTGTACTTAAAGCTATTCCTGGAGGAGTTACAGAAGATCTAATGCCAATAAATGAAACTGCTCAAATGCATTCACTATTTGAAAAAGATTCTGGATCAAGACATTTAATTACATATAATGACTTGTTCACGCCTTTGGGCAATGCTACAGTGAAATTCCAAGCTGTTTGCCCTTTAGCTGAGCCCTCTTATTCCAAGAAGCAACCCTCATCTTTCAAGGGAAAGGGCTTGCCCAAGGATATTTCTATTCCAGGACCAGGAGTTCTCCATGAATCCTCCGGTTATCATAAAGATCTTAACTCTTCTAAACGACAAGAGCAGCATGGAGAAGATCATAAGTACTTTCCCACCAAAGAGAAGTTAAAGAAGAAACGTACTCATAATATGCATCCTAAAAATACTGGAGTGCAGTCCACTTCCATTGCTTCAAATGTAAGTTCTGTTCTGGAGGAGTTTTGTATTAAATTATGCCGTAATGTCAGGAATAAACTTTCATTAGCAGTAAGCTATGTATAGCAGGGGGGACTGCTTTCAACCCCAACTTGCCTTGCCAAAAAAAGCTATGTTACAGTGTATATTTTGGTTAAGCCAAACAATTTATGAGAGCATGGAATGGTTACTTTGCAGAATCAGCTGGAGGCAAAAGAGTTACCGAACTTCGAAGCTTACATAATAAAGGAAGAAGAAGGTTCAGGTATTAAAGTTTTGTTGTATACTGATTTTTATTTGATTAAAGTATATATTGATTTGGATCGTCTACTTACTTTCTCTCTTTTGTTTGCACATGCAGGTGGTTATGGGACTGTTTACAGGGCTCAAAGGAAAAGTGACGGAAAGACTTTTGCTATTAAATGTATGCAACAGAACTTACAACTCTTACGGTTTACTATACTCATTTTTTGATCCATTTGGCTGTGCAATTTCATTATTGGATCCAAGCTTAGTGTTTCTTTTGATCAGTGGGAGCTTCTCTATGATCCATAACTAATGTCCAAAAAAAAAAGTACTAAAAAGGGGGCATAACCCTTTATTCATAGAGAAAGAAATCTGTAGTGGTTTCTAAACTACAGGTGGGCAACTTTTTACTATACTCCAAAATCTTTGGAATCTAAAATTTAAAATAAACAAGAAGAAAACACTGCCGTGGGTGATGTTATTTGCCAATGAAAGTAACAAAAACACAAGTTAATGATCATTTATAAAAACCATTAGTTGATCAAGTTAGAGTTTCAGTTTGAAGTACAATGCATATAATTTTGACATTAAAATATCCTGAAATGTAAAAAAAAATGTCTCCACTTCTAATGAAACCCAACCCGCATAACCTTTTCCCTCCCCTCCCCATAGTCTTCAATACTGGCTTTGACCATGTGTGCGTATATTTACATGTATATGTCTGTATCAAGCATGATCAACAACCTATGGAATTAGATACAAATGTTAAACATCTCCCATGTACAGTGTTAAAGTTGTCTGATAGACTAATACAGATCCGCCCATCTAGAATGCTCTTTATCACATATAAGATTATACTCACAAAGTTTGGTCGTATTTCAATACTTATAATCCCGTAAAATTTGCATTCCATGTTAACGGTCGTCAAAGAAGCAATTTCCAATGTTAATTTGAATTACAAATTTAATGGGGTTACAAGTACTGGAATGCAACCAATTTTGAGGATGATTTGCTCATTGTGAAAAGAATTCTTTGCAGGCGGATTTGTATCACATAACTTCAAACCATATGTATCGGGGCGTAGGTCAACATTTTTGTCTAACTCTTTAGGTTTGTTGATTCAGTGCTATATATACGTCATGGGTTATTCCTTCTTAATAATTATCTTTGTATTTTAGAATTATGAGCACCCGTTATTAGGTAGCATATGAAAATGTAACCAACATGTATATCCTGTCGATATAACTGCATGTAGATTAGGACATGTCATAGTTTTGCAGCCAAAAATATGTTGTTACTATAACTGCTTATGGCTCTGCAGGCCCTCATGCGAAAGCTCATGCACATCATGTAAATAATGAGCTGAAGATGCTGAAGCGATTTGGGTATGGATAATCGAAGTTTACTGTATTTACCACTCTTATAAACTTGTATGTACAAGCAAAAGTTCTGTTACGCTATATTACGAATTTTCGATTTTAAACTCCAAGCCTATTCTTCTGTTCCAGTGGGAGAAACTATGTGATCAAGTATGAAGGCTCTTTCAGTAGTAACAACTCTGAGTGCTTAGTTTTAGAACACATTGAGCACGACAGACCTGAGGTAATTATTCTATTCTTGATTAGTTTCTTTTATAATTGTTTTTGGTCTCATTTTTTTAGTTACACTTTAGGTACTAAAGCGAGAAATAGATGTATATGAGCTCCGGTGGTATGCTTATTGTATGTTTAAAGCTCTTGCAAGTTTGCATAAGCAGGTAAGATATCAAGAAGAAAATTTGTCCGCTTCTTACAAATGTTAACCATTGTGCTTCCCCAACCAAGACAAATCTAAGTCTAGCTTTAATCATCACAGGGAATAATGCATAGAGATGTTAAGCCTGGGAACTTCCTTTTCTCTCGCAGGCTTAACAAAGGCTACCTCATTGATTTCAACCTAGCCATGGTCAGTAGTTGTTCTTTTGTTATGTTGCCTTTCTCCTACATATGTTACTTTCTAAACATTGTTTTACTATCTGAATCATGATGACATTATCGACGGTTTATTGTTTTTTATTTTACTTTCACAGGATTTACATCAAAAGTATGGTCACACGGGTAAACTTCCTGACTCGTTATTTCTTTCATGGTATTATTGTGAAAAAAACTGTTTTCTCTATCTTATACATGTATCCTGCGATCTTCCCCTTAGATGCATTTGGTAAAAGCCTTGTATATAAAATAAATGAGCAGTTGTAAATGATGTTACCCAGTTCGAAAAAAAAAAAACAACCTGAAACCCGATCCGAACCCGAGTTTCGGGTACCCAATCCGAACTTGCATATCTCATCTGGTTGGGTACGGGTTCGAAAGTTACACCCAACCCGAAACCCGAACCCGACCCAAAAAAACCCGATACCCGCAACAAAAATAGCCGAATTAAAGCCCGTTGTATATTTGAGAATATTTTGTAGAGACATCTAGGTATTTTCGGGATATAGATAATTAGATACTTAATATATCTATGCACCCATATTTATTAGTTATTATTTTAAAATTACAAACAACTTATGATATTATAAACAATCAATAATATTTTATAAATAAATTAAAGATTTGTAGGAATATCTTCTAATTGTAGAAGACTAGAAGATCTCTCTAATGAGTACATTCTACCACAATGTTTGATGTTTAATATATTTTTCAAATAAATTAGAAATATTTAAGAATATCACCAATTTACTCAATTACTATTATGTGCTTAGAAATATTTGGAAATTGGATTTTAGGTTTGAAAACCCGAAACCCAAATTATAACCCGTACTTTCAGGTATTGGGTGGGGTTCGGGTTTGCTATTTTCTAAGAAAATCCGATCCGATCCGAAGATAATAGGTAAACCCAACCCAAACCCGAAATCCAAAAATACCCGCGCTCTTCAAGTTTAGGTACCCAACCCGATCCGAATGCACACCCCTATCCGTAAATCTTTGTATCATGGCATGATTTCTATTCCCTATGCCCCAATGCGCTTATTATCATTTACTAATCCATACTCGGTTTCATAATTAGATGTCTATTTAGCAAACCATTTTGTTTGGTTATGCTACATTTATCGCTTGAATGGTATAAATGGTGACTTGGAGGGTTAAAATGGTGAAAGAAAGACATGAATCTGTGACTTTGGTGGTCTATACAGAACATATGCCATTTTGTAGGGGCACACTTGTGTGCGGAACATTTTGGCAATCCAAGTAGCATAAGTCTACTTTGGGAGTTATTTTAGCAATTAAATGAGGGATAAAAACCACCACTGGAGGTGCTATTAATTATGTCGTGTCTGACGTCTCATATAAATGTACCCAAATTTCATGCATCTGATCTTGCTATTGCATGATTATTCAAGAAATTGATAAGAGTTGTTTAATTATCTGCTCAGGCAAATTGAAGACAACGTGTAGCACGAGCTTTGAACATGTTCCTCTTCCCAGCACCAAATCTGCTCTTCCTACCAAAGGTGGGAAGGTAATGGGTAACAAAGTTCTCGAAGCAATGAATCGGGATACATTAAAAAGGGTCACAAAACCATTACTTGAATCCAAGACAAGGATGATGAGAGGTAGTGGTGCTGATCACTTGAAGAGGGTATACCCTGATTTGCATAACAAAAACATGTTAACCAACCAAGTTGCAGATGGTTCGGGCGTAACCTCAACAAAGGATGCTACTAGCAATAGAACACCTTCAGCTGAGCGATCTAGGCAACCTTTGACATACACACGAAGAAAGGAGCTAATCAGCTTTGTTCAGGAAGCAAGGAGAAGTCCTAATCACAAAGAAGCAAGTGTTTCCCCAACAACTCAGAGGAAGAGAGTTGCTGCTCCTGGAAAACTGGACAGAAAACTCTTTTGTTTAACTCCCATGCCTCTGCACTCTACTGGTATTACTGTTGCTGGTGCTGGATTGTTAAAGAATAAAGGTGTGTTGTCTGTGTGTTAAAATAGTTTGGATGCTATAGGTTTTTGTTCCCAGATTCTCTTTCTCATCCGATTCATTTTGTATTAATGTTTTAGGCGATGGAAAGCAGAAGAGAGAAGGCCCTTGTGTTGGAACTAAGGGATTCCGAGCACCAGAGGTAACATAATGGATCACTCTCGTACAATTGTATCAGCAAGGTGTCTTGTTAATTCCTAGGTAACAACGACACGGATACAGGTGTCGGTGTCCGACACGGGTACGAGGTGTCGGAAACGGCATAAAATTGTTAAGTACCTTGTAAATAGCGTTGGACACGTGTGTCCGAGTGTCGGGTGTCAGACACGTTTTATTTTCTTAAAGTGAAGTGTCGTTGTTACCTAGGTTAATTCCAATGTAATGACTAATAACTCCTTGTTTTAGATTATTGTCTTATCAGGTTGTTGTATATGTTTTACAGGTCTTGGTTCGATCTCTACATCAAAACTTCAAGGTTGATGTGTGGTCTGCTGGAGTCACATTACTCTTTCTCATGATTGGAAAATCACCCTTTGTTGGTGATCCTGAACAGTATAATTTTCTCTCGAAGTCTCAATACATAAAACACCTTTATCTGCGCTTTACTCCAATTTGCTGATTATAATTATGTTATCACTTGCAGGAACATAAAAGACATCTCTAAGCTTAGGGGCAGCGAAGATCTGTGGGAAGTGGCTAAACTGCACAACCGTGAATCCTCCTTTCCCATGGTAGTCATTTGCTTCAAATGATTTTATATGGGTTCTTAAATTTCTAAGTTTAGCCAAAGTTTAAGTTTTTGAAGAGGACCAAAACCATTATGTTCTGACATTCTTGAACGATTTATTTAAAGATTTTGATTTATCATCATAATCTAATAGCAAAGAAGCGAAAGCAATCGTTTAACACAAAATCAATAACTCTTAAACAAATCTCTCTTATATATTTTAATCAAATCACTCAAACGTAAACCCGAAAACCCCTTCCTATTCTCTCACAAAAAACCACCACCGAAACCTAGATCTAACTCTCCCCACATAGAAGAGGATTTTACTTTATTTGCTTCTCAAATCTAGCCTATTACAAGATGCTAGGATACCTAATATAACAATATAAGAAAATACTAATTAGGGAAACTACTAAATACAAAGCTGATGGGGAGAGAGGCTTTTGCACAGAGGGTAAACGACCATGGGGTTCCCACGACGTATCATGACCATTTTAACAGGGTATACACTACAATCGACTGGTGGGATGAGACCCTAGCCATACCTAGACCGATATATGATCAACTTAATGCAAACAAGGGAAATGCCGCTCGTACCTGAAAAATGTGTTTATATTCTTCTATTTCTTTGGCAGGATTTGTTTGATATACAGTTCTTACCATCAATTCAACTGGAGGATTGGTGTAAGATGAACACGAAGAGACCAGAGTTCCTTGAGTTAATTCCAAGGTCCCTCTTTGACCTTGTAGACAAGTGCCTGACTGTGAACCCGAGGCTGAGGATCAGTGCAGAGGAAGTTTTGGAACACAAGTTCTTTGATCAATGCCACGAAGAATTTAGAAAGTTGCGGCTACAAAGACGGAGACTTATTCCAGACTCTGTTGGTGCTCAGCCTTCAAATGCATAAGTGTAATCAGAATAAAAAGGTTGGGATGGGAGCTGCGGTAACTTGTTTTCGGCTCTAAATGTTGTAAAAAATTATGTTTAGCAAAAGCTGCCAATTTTCGTTGATCCACTGTTTCGTGGAATTTCCCAAGTCCTAAATACAGGTGTTGCATCACTGTACAATATATTTCGATCTAATTTATTTAAGATGTATGCGAGTGACTGTAACCATGAATTGGTCCATTCTTTAAATTCAGAGGAAAATACACCAAGCACAGAAGTCTGAAGTTTAATTTGATTGCCATTGTTCAAATACCTCTGCAATAAGTTTTTTTTTCATTTTCTGGAAATTACGACATGATTGCGGTGGGAATTGGTCCGGGGCTAAATCACTTAGTTGGGTTCGCTTGCTTAATCCAAGTTTGTGAGCCAAATGTTAGGGTCCAGACTCCAGACTGTTGATGAGAACTTTCAAAGGGATCGCCCAAACCTTTCCTGGAACCAGCTCTCTGGTGCATGTGTTTGATATAGTCTGCAGCTGTGACATGTTTCAGTCTACACTTTCTGATGGTTGTCTGGAGCAGGAGAGACCCTCAAAATAAATGGGCAAGCTTGAACTATTACAGGGTCGATTTTTTTCGAGTTCTTGGCTGAATAGAGAACAATAGACATAACAAATTTGAATAGTAGTGCTCTAGTATAAACAAATAACAAAATCCTCTCAAATAATGAATGTACAGTATTTATGAATGTCCAGGTATAACAGATCCGTAATTTAGAACATAATTGCATAGACGAGGAACGATACAGAAGGTTCAACAAAGTAAAACTACTCAATGAGAAACCTGTAAATTACATAAGCGAAAAGACAACATAACGTTGAAAAAAACCCACATCTGCAACTTCCTTTCAAATGATCAAAGTTCGTATAATTGATGAGTTTCTGCTTTAATGCGTTTGTTTATTTTGACTTCCTTGGTGAAGCTGTGACACAAACATTCTCTTTATACAGTACTTTTACCTTCTGTTTGGAAGAAAAAACTACACGAGGTTGCGAATGATCAAAACCTTTACATCAGAAGGAGTCTGGCCATCTCATAACCTCGGATTTCATACGTACCTCCCTGAGTTTTCCATCTAATCCGTAATCCCTCTCCATGACAAGATTGATTCCTTCGTTGGAGTACCACCCGACTCCAATACAGAGGATACCATCCTTGTTAACGTCGACATATGCCGTCACGCCACCCGGTAGCCAGAGAACAGTCGCATCCTGCATATCCAATATTTCTTCCTCTCCAAAATGGACAGGATTTTCAGGCAAACTCCTCTTCTTCAAGGCCTCTGTACAGAGATACACGTATGATGTTTTCTCCTCTCCAAGGATTGGAGTAGCACTAGTCTCAAACACCTTCCAAGACCCAGTAAGCTCTGATGGTTTAATTCGATTGCGTTGGGAAAATGCCTTCAGATCCAACTCCACATCATCACTGCTGGAAGGGAAGAGAAAAATGAATTATGCACCACGAATAGGGCTGTAAACTGTGAAAAAAAGACAATGTACTGAAGAAACATACTTGAGAAGATATATGTACTAATGTAGTTTGTCTATTACATCTCCAGCCCAAAGGCTTGCATCATCTCGAGCCCGAAGGCTAAACAGCACAAACTAACATCTTGACACCACTAAAGCAGCTAGTAAACTGTGTAATATTGTACCCCCCAAAACACTGTTGGGCACAAACTTAAAATTTATCACTAAGATGGACGGCTGTACGACCAGTCAAGCCAAGTCCACAAATTAGAGTGATATACTATATTATTACCAAATCTTAGATTAAAAGCAATGGGATTATCAAGATAGTGGAAGACAACCCAAAAGGACAATATCTATTTGTAAGAACTGGAACTTGGTCCTTGTTACAACCTGCCCCAGGTTGTCTTCTGCAAATAGAAGCCCCTCCTGTGGACTTGCTGTGTACAAATGGATCCTATTAAGAAAGCAGGGGAGGTTATGGAATATGGAGGCATGTACAGAAACCATGAGGGCAATGCCTATTGGGGTATGCAAGTCAGAGTAAGGCTATCTCAGTTGCTTGTCATGAATTGCAAGCTATATGGAGAAGTGACCAAGAGATATGGAAGATGTTGAATTCAAAAGTACCCATTATTTCAGGGAGACAAATAGAGAGCCAGATTTTATTGCTTCTTGTGCAACATGAGATTTTGTTAACACCCAACTCCTTTCCTACTGACTTGAAGACTATTACAGAGAATGCTAAGGGTAAAAGATATTCTAGATTGTATTTTCATATATATCAAAACAAACATGGTCCATAGGGTTCTTAACCCCAGCGTGCCTAGCAAAAAAGAAAATGTGAATGTTGGTAGGAACATTTATCTGTTAGTATGGGAAGGCAAAGGAGAAATGAACTGCAAAGAGAGGGATTGAAAGAAAGAGATAGAGAGTGACGAACAGATAATGGCAAGAAGAAGCTAAGGATAAGAGTTAGAGAGTATTTTCTCTGCCTGATTATTTATCAAATCTGAAAAGTCGAGAAAACTTTCAAAGATATCCTTGTAACTCTCTAATTCATTGCACAGACTTTTGATGGTCCCTGTTTCCTCTCTCCCTCTCCCTAGATATTGGGTGTTTTTATGTCCAGCATCTTTGATTCTTGAGTGTTTTGGTTTATTGGTCACTTATTTTTCTCCAGTTGGAACTTTTTAATGACATTCAGGGTGGTCCGGGTTCATAATTTATCATCATTTGCCTAACTAATCCCTGGGGTACACAATATCCTCGCATACACACATGCCGGGAAGTCAGGATAAATCCTAGCGAGTGCACTCATTGATTCATATTTATATGAATATACTCAGGCCACTTGATATCTCCAGTTAACCTCACTAATTGTGATTTACGGTTTCATAGAGGTGAAAGTGTCAGTATACTTCTATTTTACCATTTGTTTCTTAATTAGTACAGTATACCCCATTCACCTGATTTTAACTCACTAATTGCATTTTATTGGTTTTTCCATTGATCTCGTTTAATTTTACAATTTGTTTTATTTTTGTTCTACATCTCAGAATTAAATGCACTGTAAGCTATATTCTAGAAATGGTTCATGCACATAAGCGTGCTGGGTACAGAGGTAATTATATAAAGAGAGAGATAGAGTACAGAGCAAACTACAAGTTTAACAGTGTATTCTTACCTATGATCACAAATATTGGCAGGATTGACCCATTGTTCTTCATATACAGCAACCCTCATTATCTGTATATCTGAACCTCCATCATTAAATTCTATAGTGTGAATGATGCGCAGTCTCTTATGGCACCCTTTGACCAAACACTGAAACATGAAATGGTATATATGAGTTTGGATAGTCATTCACAAATTACATCTTTCTCCGTTTTTACAAAGGGCCAGTGCATCCGGCATGCACATTTCACTGGGCACAATTTCAATGGGAACCCATTAACTAATGTCAATCCATGATTTAACTTGATGAAATAGTTTGCTTCATCACATGAGTAGATATTTTTAAATTGCAGTGAACAGTACACAAACGCGCACAAGATAAAGCAAAGTGCATAGTAGGTAAGCTCAAAGCAAACATCAAACTATTGAAAACTAAACCAAACTCCAAAACAACTCACTTGTTCAAATTTCAGTGTTGGCGATACAAAGTACTTAGATTCCTCAGCTTCTCCAACAGGTATGTCCATTGGGCCCCTAGAATACGATCCATCCTGCATGACAACAGAACTAACAGTAAAATCATGACGTGGGTATCACGAAAATGCATGAATGAATAATATATAGAAACCGTATACATAAGATAAATATATTAAATATATCTTTCATCATGTTTAACTCTTTCTCATGTTCTTAGCTAATACTTCATCTTCCTTGATATTCACATATACGACTGGCAGGGTCACATTTAAATAGATGGGATCCACAAGAAATAACAATGCGGGCTTATAATATTTCACCATGGTTTCGCTTAAAACCTTAATCCATTAGGATTTAAACTAAGTTTGGAGGGGAGCTTCAATCATCTATAACAAAAGAAATCTTTCACCTCCAACGTCTTTCAACAGCCAAAAATGTCGTTTTAGCGCACTATCTTTCAGCACAAGGTTAGCCTAAAATACAAGCTTTTAAAAAAATCCCCTAGAACACCCAAAAATAAAGCAATCATCGCCAAGGAATCAGAGGTTCCGGTTGTTTCTTCATTGAGGGTTGTTTCAAGTGGGCTAAGCTACAAAGAGGTGGTTGAGACAAGGGGAAGTATAAGCCTAGAAAATACTTCTAATAAATTACGTTCAGTTCCTGTTATTCGTAAAACACCAGGGGCTTCTAGAGATGTCGTGTAATGGGGCAGCAAGGTCTAACGATGTTATCCCATTTGGTAAGAGCTCCCTCTTAGTACTAAATTGGGACCACATGTACATGTTGACTTTGGTAAAATTTTCAATCCATGTACTTCTAATCTCAGCCTAGAGATGGTTCCATCTACCGGTTTCCCTTCTCCTTCTCTTATTTGTTTTACGTTTTCTACTATGTGTTTGCATGGGTCAAGTCTTGGGCACATGCAAGCAAAGGATAGCCTTGACTGTGTTCCAAATGGAGTAGTTGAGGTCATTACCTCAACTACATGTCATGCTATTGATATGTTTGCTCTCGTGTGTCTGACAAAGAGTTGTATTCAAGTGAGGATAGTGGTGGTAGGGAGGTTGGTGAGACTAGTGATGTAAAGAGTCGGTGCATTATGTTGGTGTAGAAGAGGTTGGTCGGCCTCCTAGGTTTGTAGGGTTGGATATGGTAGAGTATGTTACTCCGATTAGTGCGGGAGAGGACGGGGTTGCTTTAACTTTAAGATGGATCAAGGATAATTTTCTTGGAATCTCAGAGAGATAGTAGGAATGACCATGAAGGGTAGGGAGAAGAAGTCGTAAGTATTATGAATAAGATTAAATAGAGGGGGAAGGAAAGAGGGATGACAACCCATAGTAAGGGTGAGAGTAGTACCCTTAAGGGCCCAAAAGGGATTCGTAAGTTGGCTAGCTTGGTAACAAATTTGACTTATTCAGGGGGTGTGTGTGTGTGTGTGTGTGGGGGGGGGGGGGGGGGGGGGATAGATCCAAAAGGGCTAAGAATCCAGTTTATAAATGACGATTCCAAAGATTGTGTTGTGGAACGTGAAAGGTCTTGAGAGTCATGAGAAAAGGTATCAGATTAAAGAATTTATTAAAAGGGGGAAAGCAAACTTCGTGGTTCTCCAGGACACTAAGTTGGAAAGAATGGACGCGATGTTTGTCCGGGATGCGTGGAGAGGCAAAGATATTGGTTGGTGTGATCTTCCGTTCATAGGGGCGGTGGGTGGGGTTATTGTGATGTGGGACAAAAAAGTGCTTAAATTTGATAAGTTCAGTGTGGGCAGTTTATCTGTTACGGTGAGTGGTAACAAAATTGGTTATGAGGATATTTTGGAGTTTATGGGCGTAATGAGGATAACTTAAGGCACGACCTTTGGGACGAGCTAAAGAGGGTGAAGGTTTCTTTTGGGGTGGACGTTTGACGTATTGGAGGGGATTTTAATGTGATTAGGGTTTTGAATAAGAAGAATACAACTACGAGGATTACTCTTAGTATGTGTAGTTTCGGTGAATTTATTCAAAGGACCTACCCTTATCTGGTGGCAAATTTACTTGGTCTAGTAATGAGGAAGCTCCAGTTCTTTGTCGTCTTGACAATTCTTTGATTAACGGAGAGTGGGAGGATATTTTTCCAAAACTTTATCAAACTATAACTACTAAAACTTGCACAGAGCACTCTCATATTGTGTTAAGATTGTGGCTCAGTCAAAGGTCCTCCTAAGCCGTTCAAATTTGAGAATATGTGGTTCTAGGCGGTGAAGGGTTGGTGGGATTTGTTTAAGGTGGAAAATAGGCCGACATAGTTTTTAGAAGTAAACTTAAGATGTTGAAGTGTGAAATCATTAAATGGAATAAAGACATTGTTGGTGACATCGTGTAAGCTGATTTTGTTTGATAAGATTAACGAGTTGGATAAGGAGTATGGTGGGTTAGTTAGTGTGGATGTTACGATGAGGGAAACCTTGAAAAGTAAGTTTTTTAGTATGATTAAATTGGAATAGATATCATGGAGGCAGAAGCTCCGAGTTTAGTAGTTGAAAGAATGGGATAATAATACAAATTTTTTCACAAAGTGGCTAATGCTCGTAATAGAATTAACAGGATGAGTAAGATGGAAGTGTCAGGGGTATTGTACGAAGATGAAGGAGATATTCGTAAAGGAGTTGTAGAGTATTATTCTGGGCTTTATTCCAAGGATAGTTACCTAAGGCTTAGGTTGGAGGGAGTGATGTTTGATAGGATTTCAGCAGATGAAGCTACAATTTTGGAGGCCTCTATTGAGGAGGATGAAGTTCTGGAGGTGATTCGAGGGATGAATGGAGATAAGTCCCCAGCCTGATGGTTTCTCTATGACTTTTTTCAAGTTTTGTTGGGACATTATTAAAGAAGATCTTATAAAGAAGGTGATGAAAGATTTTTTGGAAAATGGTTATTTGGATTATTATTCACATAGTACTCTTGTTACTTTGATCCCTAAGGTTGATGGAGTTGTCGATATCAAAGACTTTAGACCCATTAGCTTGGTGAACAACGTGTACAAGATTATCGCTAAAATCTTAGCTTGTAAAATTAAAAAGGTCATTGATTCTGTTATTGCGGAAGGGCAGGGGGCATTTGAGCTTGGCAAACAAATCTTGGATGGCATCTTGGTAGCTAACAAGAGCATTGACTTCAGAATTAAGTCAGGGACTCCCGGAGTGGTGTCTAAAGTGGATATGGAGAAAACGTATGATCACGTCAGCTGAGATTTTATTGATTATATGCTATGTAGGATGGGTTTTGGTAAGAGGTAGAAAGGATGGGTGTATAAGTACATTTCCTCGGCTTCCTTCTCTATCCTGGTGAATGGTGTTCCGGCGGGGTATTTTAGAAGTATAAGGGGGATTTGCCAGGGAGATCCTCTCTCCCTCTTCCTTTTTATCATTGTGGTTGAGGCTTTGGGGAGGATGATCAATAGAGTTGTGTTACACGGGGATATTGAGGGGTTTAAGGTTCGCCAAGATCAGGTAGAGGTGAAACATCTTCAGTTTTGCAAATGACACCTTAGTGTTTGTCGGAGCGTCTGTGCATCAGTTACGGTTCCTTCGTGGTCTTTTGTTTTGTTTTTAGGCCGAGTCGGGTCTATATATCAATCTTATTAAGAACAAGATTATGGGGATCGAGGAGGTCCCTAGTTTAGATTCTTTAGCCGAGATTTTGGGTTGTGGTGTGGAAACTCTTTCTTCTTCATACTTGGGGTAGCCATTAGGGGCGAAGTACAATTTTAAGGCTATTTGGGACTTGTTATTGAAGAATTTTCTAAGAGATTTAGTGAGTGGAAGGCCAAGTGAGCTTTTGGTCAGAGGTTGTATGGCATGGATCCTCTTGCTTACACGTTTGAGGTCAGACTGATCTTTGATTGTAGGCGGGCGGGCCGGATGGGAGGATTGGTAATGCTCTCACTTTGAGGCCATAACTCTTTTTAGCCGCATATCTAAAAAAGTTTGATGTAGAGCCCATCCTGTGAGTTGTTCAATCTTAGATAAAGGTTTTGTGTGACGTAGAGAGATCGTGCATAGCGCGCAATTTAGTAACATGGGTCTTTCACTATAGACATAAACCCACTAACCAATACAGGGGCGAAAGTCTGCTTTTCTACTCTTATGTCAATCTCCAACTTATGTAAATCTAAAGACATACCCCTTCTTCTCTTCCTCGTCATAATGAGATGAACCTACGGCGTCTCCAAAGCAATATGGATGAGAATCTTTCCGCTCATTTGCGTGTTGAGGGTTATCAAAGAATCCTTATCCGCGGTCCAAATCCTTTTCTTTAGGTAGGATACACTAGGTCGGCGAAAAGAAGATAGAAAAAGCCCAGTACAAGCAAGGGATTGAGCCCAACGCAAGAAAAGAAAGACTATAGATTCTCTTTCTAAAGATCTACTCAATCTCGGCAATGAAGTCAACTCAAACGTCGCTATGTTCAAGTCGGCTACTTTGAGGTCATAGTTTCTATAAGCCAAAACACATTGAGTTCTTTCCCCCGTTTGGGGGCTCTATGGAGTGATTCCCCCATTTCCTGGCTAACGTGAGGTACGTCGGGGTCTTCCTGGGCCCCTTCTAAGAAAATCGCGACTAGAGACAAACCTACTATGAAAGAAAAGAATTTGATCCTAGCTTGTGACTTGGCTTCGTCACGCTATGATGGTCATGGTCCTAAGCGCGAGAACCCTCGGTCAATCGCCCCTAGCTCCGTTTAGCAAATAGATCCTTATCCTTCTATAGACCTCAAAATTTCCTAGAAGACCTAGTAGAAAGAATTTATGGAAAGGGCGCTTGATTTCCTAAATGGCGCCCCAGAACTACGACTTTCTAGTACTACAGACTCATTCACTCACTCTTTTCCAATCTTGCTGCTGTCAGTGGGGGGTCTTAAGGAAGACGCCCCTAATAGGAGAATAGATATAGACCGGCAATTCACGTCCTCTACTGGCTTGGGGTGACATTCCTCGGAGTAGTTAAGCAGTGGCTTAGGCCCTATTGCGACTCTGGGCCGCGTGAGCGTCCTATTCTTCTTTTGAGTCAGGTCCGACTCCTGGCCAATGCTTTTTCGCTCTTTTGACTACTATAGACATAACTACTACAAGCAAGGCTTTTTAAATGACTAAACACCTAAGTGAGTCAGATGGAGTTTTCGAAGGAAAGAGGAAGAGTTTTGAGAGTCAAAAGCTTCAGGGAGTCCAAGCTTGAAGTGACTTAGCCTAACCGTATCATATTAGGCCGAAGCGATAGCGAAGGTGCTATGAGCAAGAATGTATAGGCGCGACGAACCTACCCACCACTCCGCTAGCTTTTTCAGTTAGGATAGCTGCGAGGTCACCCTCTTCCAAATTGTAAGCGAGCTTTGACATAATGTGCCCTCTAGTCTGGTCAGCATTGATCGAGTCTAACTGCCGCTTATGCCGGAGAATCAGACTAAGAAGAAAGAGAACCAGAAACAGGAAAGTCGGGATCTAGCCTTTAGCCATGTCCGATGAAGAAGGCAAGCTGTAAGCGCAGGTCCAAAAGGGGGGAAGAGCCAACTCATATAAGAAATCTACGAAAACCCCACTCTTGTGTAGAGAGCTTGAAAAGAACGAAGAGGAGAAAGCCAAGGCTAACTCGAAGTCCAATGCTGGAAGCAAGATGAGAGCCCTCACCTGAGCGAGACCCTTAGAGAGTGAAAGTTTGAATTCCACTTTCGTCTGAGTAAACTGAAGGAGAGGAGCGAGCCGGTGAAGCACCAATCCCCGTCCTGTGGTCAGAAAGGAGTGAAGCAAGGCTAGGTTCAAGACCCTAGCGAGAGGAGAAAAGGCCCGAAAGAAAAAGAGGAAAGAGACTATGAAGTCAATCCGCTGCCTAACCAGAAGAGACAAAGCAAGCCGAGGGGAAAGGAGTAGGGGAGGAAGTCAAAAGCAAGGTTCAATACAACAATAAAGATGCAGAGCAAGAGTCGCAAAGGGAGATGCTGTCACCCGACATAAGCCCGTGAAGAGCAAGGCTGACATCAAAACCCAGGAGAGTGAAGAGAGTCCACCCAAAGAATGGCCAGCCAGTGCGACCAGAGGACGAAGCCAGACAGAAAGAGGGAGGAAGAGACGAGACCAATGCACTACTAGAGGAGGTCGGAAAGGAATTAGGGCATAGAAAACAAGAATGAAGAAGGGGGAAAGGCAACCGTCATTGAGTGAGAGCCGTGTGGAAGATAGCCAAGGCAGACTATAAGGTAAAAAGACATTTTCTTCTTTCGACGTCCTCTTTTATTTTTTGCGCGAAAGAAAATGCTCCACCGATTTTGGACTAGCTCAATGCCCTGACGCTCGGTTCCTAGCGCTAGGGTTGGATTTCTTGCTGGACGAATCAAAATTCATCTCAAAGCAAGGCCGAAAGAAGGAACGGTGAGGGAAGGGCACCGGAAGCGTGAGTAAGGAGCCAGAGGTGGAGTGAGTTAGGGCGCCAGAGGCATGAGTAAAAAGGAGGTGGAGCTAGCGTCGGAGGCGTGAGTAAAAGACGTAAGGTGGAGTAAGCGCCGGAGGCGAGTAAGGAGCCGGAGGTGGAGTTAGCGCCGGAGGCTAAGTAAGGAAGCCGGAGGTGGAGCTAGCGCCAGAGGCACGGGCCAGAGAAGGAGGTGGAGTTAGTGCCGGAGGCGTGAGTAAAAGCCGTAAGGTAGAGTTAGCGCCGGAGGCGTACACCGGAGCGGTAAGGTGAAGTTAGGGCCTACTGCGCCGCTTCGGTTGGTTGCCTAGTTGGCAGGGGGAATCTTAGGACGAGATGGCTTACCTCCCCCTGCTTTGCTTATTCAGTGTTTTCCTGCTTCGTGCCCTTCTCTCTTCTATAGTAGGCTGCTCTCACTCAGCCAATGATCTTAGGCCTTGGCTTCTGCCCTGACTCCTTGGGTGTTCGTGGGTAGAGTTCATCTTCTAGCCTTAACCCATCTACTTCTTGTTCACTAGAGTATTGCTAAGGGGTATTCCTCGGGTTTGCTGACTAAGTAGTCCTTCCTATCTTTTATCCGAGATCTCCTTGATCCACTGGTCTTTACCTAGTAGTGCTGCACTTGTCCCCCTTGAGGACCTTGGGCCTTACAGGTTCTTCGGGTCTTCTCTCTCCTTCTTCCTCCTTGGTAGCTGCCTTTTACTTGTGCAGGACCATCATTAGCTATCGCCCTTCTCTATTCTATAGACATCTGAGACGGCCTAACTTTGCTCCTCATCCCTTATCTGGACAGAAGGACCATAATAGCCTATTGTATCGGTTATGCTATGCCTAGTGGGCCCTACTTATCCAGGGCACTAGGCCGAAGGGTGAAAGAAAGAATGCCTTTTGTATGCATACCGCTGAATGGATGTGCTATCCAAATGGTGAGTTGAATACGTCTTTCTATACTGACCATGTTCTACATCTTACGCTTCATCTCGCATGAAGCTCTTAGCAAGACCCGCCCGCAATGACTCATGAATGAAGCTATAGGCCAGTGCTAGCATACGCAGTGTTTCGGGTCTATAATATACGAGCCTTCAATACTCGGCATAAGCCAAGTCCCGCATCGACTCTATTTACTGTTATAGATGCACACTCGTCTCTTTGGTCCTATAAGACGCTCCGACACCAGTCAAAGAAGCTTCATACCTTTCACTCGCTGTAATGTCTATAGTCAGTGGTATACATACAAAAGTCTTCTTTCGTCTCAACCTAAGACTAACATAGTCGCACTAATAGGTCGTATAGCACTTCCGGTCAATGATGCCCCCCACGGAAAGAGGTGCGCGTTGCGAAGGTCGAGGTGTGCTTGGCAAGAAGAGGCATAGGTCTTATTACAGAGCAGGGGCTGGGTTGGCGGCTAGGGCAAGGGGATCATATGCATGTGAAACCTAGACGAAGCCTCGCATAGGTCATAGGCAATGTCTTATAGTGAGGACGGCTTGTCACCAGCAGCTACTAGCCCGCAGTCAAGCTATAGCATACTCTCTCACAAAGCACTAGAATGATGAGGCACAATCCAAGGAAACTAGGAATAAAGGATCAGTCAGGCTAGTCTTTGGCTTAGACCAGTACGCCGGAAGAGAGCAAGGACTTGGGCTGTCCTAGGATTGATGGAACAGGAACTTAGTAAAGAAGTAGATCCCTCTGGAAGGTGTAGCAGTGCCACTAACTAATAGGACTCATGGGTATTCTATCTTCTATATTAGAGTACTTGGTGTAGGACAAAAAAATGGGGAAAGTCGTCCAATGCTGATAAAACTAAACCTCAGTTGTATCACAGGTAGATCAAGGAGAGAAAGCGGGTCAGATCAAAGATCGGGAAGTCAGGATGGAAGAAGGGTAGGACCAAGTTCATAGCTAGAATACCCGTATAGACCAAGCCTAGATATTGAAACGACTAGACCCAATCCCTCTCTATCCATTATAGACCGACCATTAGACCAAAGAGATGACAACTGGCAGCCGCGTCACGAAGAAGGCCTACCTACTACCCTACCACCTAGACAAATAAAGTGTAATGAGCAACCGGTAGCTAGTAGCCAATAATATAGAGAGAGAAGCAAGTAGATAAGCGGGAAGCAAAGCCCGATAAGTTGGAGTGAGAGCCGTTATACAAGAGCCATAGATGAGAAGGTCTACGGAGTTCTTTCTTTTTCTACTGTCACTTTGGTCTAGGACGGGGCGCCGCGTGCACCAACGGCAAAGGGAGAGCGAGCTCCTCTACCCTTTTGAGAGTTTATGACACCTTCTTGAAGGCATGCTAAGGCTATGGATCCTGCAGCACAGGGCTTCGATTTTGTTATTGATTCGCTCGAGACCTTTGGCTCTTGTTTCGCGCTCAAGACTACATTGATTTGGCTCTCTATTCACTCAAGACAACCGAAGGAGAAGATAAGAGCTATAGAGAAAATAGTAGGACACTTAGTAGACAGATGCAGTCCTCACAAAAGAAAAAGGGGCCGAAGCATCAGAGCGCCCATCGTTGTCTTTGATTGATTTGTTGAAAAAGGTGGTTATAGACCAAGTGAATGAGAGCCATTTCAGTGTGAGCATATTCTTCCCAGTTTCACAAGACGACTTGGTTGACGTGAGAGTCAGGCCTATAGTAGCCAGACAGAAAGCTAAAGCGAAGGGAAGGCCTAACGGTGGTCTGCCTCAACAGGAAGCGTTGGCGTAGCCCTTATGGTGGTCCACCTCAAGAAAAGAAGAGCACTATAGTTATAGACATGGGGGGATGGGCTTTTGGAGTCCTGTCCTAATCGAGCAAGAAATCCCAGAAGCTGCGTTGGCTCCCTAGCTCTGAAAGAGAAGAGAGTAGGAGCGTCGCGAACCGAACTCCTTCCAAAACCAGGGCTTCTCCAACCTCCGGCACTAACTCCACCTCCTTCTTTAACTCTCGCCTCCGGCACCCTAACTCACTCCACCTTCGGCGCTAACTCCACCTCCGGCTACCTTTCTCTCCCACCTCCGTCTCCTTACTCACGCCTTCGGCTCTAACTCCACCTTCTTTTATGGCCCGTGCCTCTGGCGCTAGCTCCACCTCTGTTTCCTTACTCACACCTTTGGCGCCTCTATCCCGCCTTCAGCGCTAGCTCCACCTCCTTTTTATTCACGCCTCCGGCGCTAACTCTACCTCCGACTACCTTGTTTTTTTGCTGTGAAATCGTGAGCAATTTCTTGCTGTCGTCGAAATAATGAAAAAGTGGAATCGGCCCCTATGTAAAAACTAGGCCTGTTTTCGAATCGGATCGGAAATGGGGCAGTCGAAATTTTTCCGAAACTGTAAAATCTGTTCCGATCAGATCCGATTTTTTTTTTCAGAAATCCAAAAATTATTCCGAATTCGAAAAAATCAGATTTTTCGGAATTTTCGGAAATCCGAAAAATTCAGAATTTTTGGATTAAAAATTCGGAAAAATCTGAAATTTCAGATAATATTTGTGAAAATAGTGAATCTTTGGCCTTTTAATATGTAAAATTAAACGTAATATTCCCAAATCAAAATATTCAACCCTTACTCATACAATGGTAACATCACCACACCTCCATCTAACATTTTTTTATTATTAAACTACAAAAAACACATCAAATATTGAATAAGAATATTCGGAAAAATCGGATTGGAGGGTGTTCAGAATAATCGGATTGGATTTTGTTCGAAAATTTCAGAATAGCAGAAAGCTATCCGATTCCGATTCGAAATTTTTCAAAAAAAATCGGAAATCGGATTTTCCGAAATCGGAACTGTAAAATAGGGTTCCGAAATCATAAAAATCGAATCGAAAATCGGAAAAAAAATGAAAGTTCGGACAAAAGTTGCACCCCTAGTAAAAACCCACTACTTTAGGGATTTCGCAGCAAGAGACGTTTTGCCACTTTTTGCTATGATCGGATGAAACTTTCGCGCTTTTTCGATCAGCTCCACTAAAGAAATCGAAGTTGTGTCAAAAATCTAATAGGATGTGAGTAGCCGGCGTTCTTGTATAACTCACAAGTCTGCTTTCTCGCGTGTCCTAGAGGGAGGACCAGTTAGGCTGGTTCGACCAAGAAAAACATGGGAATAGAGTAGGCAATGCCCCCTCACGTGAGGTCATAGAAAAGAAGGTCAGCTTGTAATTTAACGGGCCCGCCTTTTCATACATAGGGGAGTGCAACTCTCCTGATCGGTATGATCGCATGAAGAAAGCCAAACCTATAGTGTCGAAACGTTAAGCTCTACTAGGTCTGCCTTTGACTCTCCTACAATGGCCATTTTGCTATGTCGTCGCCTAGCCGAACTGGGGTCTCCAGGTTAGGAAAGATCATAAAAGTTGGGTTGTGGTAGGTTGTCTATAGGCCTTTTTGCCACCACTACCTGCAACGATACCAGGCCATCATATAAACGCAGTGCAGGCCGTTATAGCCCCCTAGGCAATGAGGTGTGGAAGCGAAGCAGCAAAGGTCTTTTGCCATCTCGTACTCAAGGCCCATCAGGGAGTGATCACGAGCAAACCTGACATCGCGAAATAAGTCACAAGTGACGTTAATAGTGATGAGCCCTAGTAGTGGACTTCAACATAACGTAGCGAGCGACTCAAAAGAATTGAAAAAACGTCGATTGCTGACGCTCGCCTTTGGTTTTCACTTTTCACATGAGCTCCTCTTTGGCACTGGTGCTTTGCTTGCCACTCGGGCGTTAGGGGCTTGAAACGCGAAGACAAGACGTGTTAGGGTAGTTAGTTGGTGCAAGCTGCCTTCGGTCCTACAACGCAGGGGTCTGTTATAAGTCTCTTCAAGCTAGACCGCCTAGATTGATAGCTTTTGTCCGCAGCACAAGTCATAATAGGCATAGGATCGAGATCCTAAACGCAACGATGACCTTTGCCGTGAATGATTTCGTAGTGAAGAATCCGTCTATACTGACTAGTGGTGAAATGCAACTTCGAACCCAGAGCTAGCACGTATAGGGCGTTAGAGCCGACTGATAGTGCTAATCAGAGTATTTGAGTTTCACTCTTGGCCATATCCAATACATCTACAACTTGCAGAAGTGTGACAAGTCGGAGTCTATTTAAGTGAGCTACAGGAAATTAGGGTGGGCTCACCTTGCGTGGAAAGACGTCTTATAGAACTTCGCTACATGTGCTCGCTGCCTGCTCGAGACCTAGTAGGCTCAGGCTAGGCACTTTGAGTGGAATGAGGTCCGGACCCATGGAATCACCCCTATGAATAAGGTAGTGTGTCTCTTTAGTCAAGCATCCGCGGAATGTCGAAAAAGCATTGTGGGTAACCTGGACCTGGATAGATAGATTCCCTCCCACATCTTCCTCGCGTAAGGCACCAACAAGCAGTTTCGTCGCAAAGAGCCTAACCTATCTTTGAAGAAAACCTTCCTGCCGCACCCGCGATGCTAGCCCGACACGAAGCGTTGGCGAAAAGGCATTGCTAGCTAAACTTGAGAATCAAAAGGGGTAGTAGCATGGCACTGAGACAAACCCAATATCCTCTAGTCAGCTAGGCAGGTCTTATTAGGCCTAGGAAGGCCGTAGGACTGGTGGGGTAAGGCTACCAGCCTACTAGGCCGAAGCTATAGGAGTTTTTGCTATTGCTATTATTCTTTCGTAGTGGCAATGTCTATAGAAAGAGCACTCTGCAGTGAACCCAAACACGAAGCGTTAGCTCATCGAGAATAGCGACTATCTCATAAAAGCCACACGTACCTTTCCTTCGCTTCGGGAAGAAGAGTTAACGTAAGTTCGTTGACTTTTTGCCCCATTCGTCTAGGAGTTAGCCTTGACGTCGGCGCGATTCTTGCCACAATAAATCTATTATGGATACGCTATGTGCAAGGCTTCGAATAGCCGAGTCGGGCCCATTGTACCGCTATTTACGTAGTGCCAATGTCCACAGGCGGTGTAACAATGGGTCTACCCCAGGGTTCAACGCTTTTTCAACGCCTTTGCGTCGCTATGCCAAAGTATCTACCTAGCATATCGCCTAGTTTTGGCCACTCTGCTCATTCCTCAATCATAGCTGAGCTACGCTGCATCAACCAATCAGTCGGGGAAGACCTAACTTAAACCAACAACACCGACGCTCATTGTCGACTATTCTTGATGTCATGTATAAGCGGGCCAAAGGTGATCTTTCATTTTGGTTGGGCTTGTCATTATTCATGCGATCTTTAACGGGTTTGTCTATAGGCTAACTCCATCTCCATTAGGTTGGTATCTTTATCAGGGCGAAGGATCTAGTTACCACTATGAAATCTTGAAATCATTGACAAAGCGTTAGCGCCGCCAGTAGGTTATCAAGAAGACTGACCTAATAGAAATAGAGAACGCGCGGGGGAGACCGGTCATCAATCAAAGCTTGAAGTTTCCTAGTGGAATAGACGTTGAGCTTTTTGCAATGAACCCAGACTCGAAGCTAAGAGGTGAAGAAAACGTTTTGAGTGACTACCTTCTACTTTCTTTCTTGTTACTTCCAGCACCACGCGAAATCTCTGATTCCCATTTTTCTTGCAGTTCCCTGACCTCCGGCCTCCTACGCCTATCAGCGCTAACTCCACCTCCTTCTCTGGCCCGCGCCTCTGGCGCTAGCTTCACCTCCTTTTTACTCACGCCTCTTGCGCCCTTACTCACTCCACCTCCAATTTTTACACACGCCTCCGGCGCTGGCTCCAACTCCTTCTGGTCTGCGCCTTTGGTGCCCTTGCTCACTCCACCTCCTGCTCCTTGCTCATACCTCTGGCGCTAGCTCCACCTCCGGCTCCTTGCTCACGCCTCCGCAACCTCCTTCTTGGCCTACGCCTCTGGCGCCTTTGCTCACTCCACCTCTGGCTACCTTCGCCTATCGGCTCGACCATCTCCGGTACCTGCTTTCCATATCCTGTTGGTTGGCCCTAAGCGTGCGTTTATTGCTCTTCTATGGACATTAAAAATGACCGCTATGAATTCATAACTTTGATGTGTTTTGCTTTCCAGTGTTCCACTTCCGCGTTAGCTTCATGTCTGGACCTCTATGAAAGCCGATAATACCTCCTGCTATGGGAAGAATTGTTCCTTCTATTTTTATAGATATAGACATTACCACTATAAAACTGAAGAATTGGCTTTCTTTCGCTGGACATGACCACTGGGCTAACGCTACACGCCTCTTAAAGCTTTCGCTCCTATTTTTGGTTAGTTTGCCGTCGCTCGACAAAAGCTAGATCGATCCCAACAAGTCACGACTGCAAATACACTACACAAGACCTGCCTTTTGACTCCACTTCGCCACGCGTTGAAGAGTTGAGTTGGGAAAAAAGAGAGGGGGAAGACTCGATTTCTACTACGTTGCTGGTAGACTCTTGTTTGCCAGCGAACCTAAGAGGTTGTTGTTCCCCTAAGGTTCAAAGTAGTTCGGTTTCACACGTTAAGTTTTTTGAGGGGTCTAGGCGCATTCTCGTGGCTCCTTTACCTACCCCTTACTTGCAATGCATTAGCTGATGATGCTTTATAAGAAAGGTGACGCAAGGGCGCTGCTAGTAGACTCTTTTGCATTCCCGTTGACTGCGTGAGTCAGAGACCTAGCCGACTTTCTAGTCTTTCGGCCTCCTTACTCACACCTCTGGCTCTATCTCCACCTCCTTCTCTGGCCTGCGCCTCTAGCACTAGCTCCACCTCCGGCTTCCTTACTCACTCCACCTCCGGCGGCGCCCTTTTGAATCTTTGATTCCTTATTCACACCTCGGGCACTAGCTCCACCTCCGTCTCCAGACTCGCGCCTCTGGCGCCCTTATTTGACCTTTTAATTCGTTCTAGGCCACTGACGAAAGCTTCTAACCGTTCATTCTAAAAGGCCCTCCTAGGAAATTTTAAATTGTTGTTCCTAACGTCAATCCCTTTACAAAGGCAACAAGAACTCTACCACAGTGGTTTGACACAAGATAGCTCCTACAGCTCCCTAAAGAGACTCGTCGATAAGCGTGGCAACAGCTCAACGCGTGAAACCGACGCTCTCCGACGCTGCCTAGCTAACAACTCGTAGCTCACTAGCAGATAGAGCAGCAATAGTGCATTTTGACCAATACGAAAGAGAACCAGCAAGAAGAACCCCTAGCTCCTAAACCAACTCAACACACAACTCGTAGCACACTAGCAGATAGAGCAGCAATAGTGCATTTTGACCAACACGAAAGAGAATCAGCAAGAAGAACCCCTAGCTCCTAAACCAACTCAACACACAATGCCAGCAAGAAGAGCTATCCAAGCCAGCAGGAAGATAGTCGCATTGGGAATTCATGAGCGCAGCTGACCTTATGTAGTCACGCATAGATTTCTATAAGTAAGAGATGAAGAAACCGGGTTGATAGCTCCTATGCTTCATGTTCATAGCGTTAGTGCAAGTCAGTAGCAAGAAAATCACTACTACAGGGATACGACATAGTGCATTCACTCAACTTCTACAAGTATCAGGAGGGGCAGTGCTAGCGGTAAGTAGAAAGAAAATGATACCATGAGGCAATGAGAACAACAAGACCAAAACTAAGAACCCGTCATGTCAGGCTATCATGGGCAGTCCCCTAGCCCCAGTTTCTAGTTTCGTTTATAGTTTCTAGTTAGAGAATGGCTGAACATCGCAAACAAACCTCCCCCCCCCCCCTTGCCCAACTTGATACAGAATGACGGATGTTGATATCGCAAACTTTTTCGTAAGAATCTGACACTTTTTGGCCTAGACTTTTCTCGTTATGTCTATGGTTCTAGGCACTTTCAGTCGTTCTCTCTCATAGTAATGGTATTGGTAGCTCAATCATTCTCTGTAGTAGCCAGTAGCCTAGGGGTGCTGAAGTGTTAGTGATCCCATGCGCTTTCACTTTTGCATGCGTGACGACAAGAAAGGAAGAAGTCTGAGAAAGACAAGAGATAGCCTACTGATAGAAAGGAGTTGAAATGGAAAAGAGATATCTGCAGCAAGAGGACACCAGAGGAAGGAGAAAATTCTAGTGTTGAGCCAAACCGAAGAGGTGGGCACGCCGATCAAAAAGTTATAGGTGCAGCGAGGGTGAAGACCGTAAAGAAGAGAAAGAAGATAGCAGGAATTGGGAGAACCTATTTTCTGGTGATTCTGTCTATAGTTGGTCCGCTGTGGGAATCGACCCCGTAGTAAAAAATTTGGGAAGTGGATTCGCACAAGACCAAGACTATAGCTAACAAGAAAGAAGTCTAAGTCTTGTGTAAACCTGTGTTGGGGGGACCTACTGTCGCACCATTGCTACGATGCAACTAGGTTTACGAATAGGATCTACCACGACTATGAAGACATACGCCCTTTGCTTGACCCTCCGAATATAGACTCCCACCACGCAAGAAAGGTCTCTTTCAGCATAGCATTTCAACATAGCAAGCCACTAGAAAAGTGCCTAAAAGACTACTACAAGCTACTAAGAGGTATAATAGCGCACACTATAGGCATAGGCTCCATAATAGAATAACATTATAGACTATATAAAGAAAAGTAGGCGTAGGGGCCCCATAAGCAAAGAAAGGAGACGAAGTAGAGGGCCGCCAGTAGGTTATTCGGCTTTAGGTTAGGTTCTACCTTAGGGCTTTCAGGGGTCTGGGGAGTGATGAAAAGGAAAGCTACGCAGGAAAGTGCATTATGGTCTATGACTCTCCTTTCGCTTCTCTTTCGGCTCCTTAGTTCCTCTCCACCCCAAACCTCCTCTTTCATGAGCCTTTTCCAACTCAATATTATTGTCTAACTGCTTTGTTACTCTCTTTTGACGGTGGTCAAACTTTGTCTGGCTGACATATACAAACGTCTGGAAATGACTTCAAGAAATGGAGGCCGAAGGATGCCGGAGGTGGTCGAGCCGATAGGCGAAGGTAGTCGAAGGTGGAGTGAGTAAGGGCGCCAGCGGCGTGAGTAAAAAGGAGGTGGAGCTAGCGCCAGAGGTGCGAGCCAAGAAGGAGGTGGAGTGAGTAAGGGCACCAAAGGCGCGGGCCAGAGAAGGAGGTAGAGTGAGTGAAGAAGCCGTAAGGCGGAGTTAGCGACGGATGCGTGATTAAGGAGCCAGAGGTGGAGTAAGGAAGCCGGAGGTGGAGCTAACGCTAGAGGCGCGGGCCAGAGAAGGGGGTGGAGTTAGATAGCGGATAGGCAAAGGACTAGAAAGCAAGAAAAGAAAACAGTCTATTATTTACAATAGAAAACTTGCTCTTTATGATTTAGAATAGAACTTGAAAGAAGTCTGGTATTAGGATTTTGTGGGCCATTCTTATAGATGTTTTGCTGGAGGTTTCGTTGAAGGCTTAACAAAAGCCCCAAGCTAATGCCATTGATCTTTCAAAGCCAAAGCAGAGTTCCTACTGGCGATGTCAGAATAGCGAGTCTACTGTCAGTATCAAACTCAACTTCACTAATGGTGCCTGTCTAGTAAGGACTTTACCTAGGCGCGGGGTCTAAAAGTAGCCTAGTAGGGTATGGCAAGGCTCTAGGTCTGATATTGATATTGTTAGGCTACTGGGGTTAGGCTACTAGACCTGCCTCACATTAGTGCCATCAGTACGTTATTCCAGCACTAGAAAGCAAAATGCACCAGCAATCAATCACCCAACAAGAAAGAAAATTCTTTTGCTTAGCAGTAAGGAGCAATGTTGCTAAATCGCATGGTGTTGGGAGCAGCAAGAAAAAGCCCAACAAGAAAGAAGCAAGAAACAAGGATGATTTCGCCTAGGAGCCTGGGGTTATGAGCTATGTTGTTAAACTCACTCGGGTTGTATCTTTGTCCTAATTAATGTAACCCTAAAGTCACTCTAATGTATCTGACTTGCAGCAAGAAATCCAAGACAGGTGGCTAGGACTTTGAGCTATGTGTGCTCGGCTCATTTCCCGCCTCCGACACTAACTCCACCTCCTTCTCTGGCGCCCTTCCCTCTCGCTTACGGTCTTCGTCTAGTGGTGTTGCTTCCTACGACTACTGCAGTAATGGGCTCGCATAGACAATTGGAACTTCATAGTGGTCTAACTTCGCCTATTGGCTAGGTATGGCTAGGGTCAACTGCGATAGGTTTAGGACCCAAGAGGCAAAGACGAAGACTGACGTAAGGAGACAACAACCCTTGTATCGACAATAGGCTCTCTTCTATCTATATGGCTTCGACTCCTATAAAGGCTCAGTAGCTCTCTACCTGACTACCTTCTTGCTTCACTGCTTGTAGGCTCATCTTGATGATAGGTAGAATATCTATATAGATAGAATAGGTAACACAGGCTGGACATGGGTTCTGATCTTCGTTGCGCTCTGCTGCTTCAGAGCTTATACGCCTTCCCTATCCTTTATCCTTCTACTAAGAACCTTCTTTCACTTTGCTTGTCATACAGCTGATGTCACTCGCTTATGGTCCTGCCATCTATCCTATCTATCCTGAGATCTAATTGAAGTGAAGAGAGCTTGATCTACTCATGTAGGTGAGAATGGAATGATATGTTATTGTTATGTTTTGTTCTCCTTCTGCGTTCTTTGGTTAAATGATGATCTGCCGATACTCTATTTTCATCTACTTGAACCGAAGCCTTGGGTTGTTCTAGCCATGATCTCATTAAAGAGAACTCGACCTGTCCACTGAGATGAGAACGGGAAGAGAACGGGAAGACTGATCAGCTATCATCATGCTTTGATCCTTCTGAGTCACGGACTTTGGACCAATGATCCCATTCTGATCTCGTCTCACTAGCTCATCCCGTCTCTACCCCTTCATTGCTTGCACTCTTCCTTACTCCTCATTCATCCCTATTCTCTCCCGCTCTCGCACTTCTAGCCATTGGTGGCTACTGACTGACTATCTACTATGGGACTAATCTCGGGATTTGATTCAGCGGCAAATACTCTCTTCCTATCCCATTCAGTTAGCTTCATATGTGCATCTCGGGTAACGACAGTAGCCGATAATTTTCTACTACGGTAGCGAAGTGGTTCCTGTCTCTCTTCTGGGGCTTCCATAGCTCATATCAGCATTCTCCCTTTCTTCCCTTTCGACTGACCTTCTTGGCTTCATTGACGGTGCATGACTAAGCTCTCTATCTACCGACTATCCTCTCTCGCAAGTAGATGATCTCTTGATCCACTTCTGAGCTTCACTACGCTACGAGACCCCACTTCTAAGGACCAACGTTTATAGGTTATGCTTTCGGGTTTCTATGGTCTTCTTCTATGCTTTCCTAGCCTATGGTCTACAAAGCCTATGACTTCTCTCTCCTCTAGGTCTTATCTGGCTTCGAACTTTGATCCAATTACAGGTTCACTGGACTTTGTAATTGGTCTGCATGACAGTGTCAATGGCTTCGTTTATCTATCGGCCATCAGAATCTCATAGGCAGTGAGTTTTCTTTCATATATTCTATTGATCTCTTTGATAAGAAACATTCTAGATAGGCTTGGTCTCGCTATCAATAAGCTATTCTTTTATGGGTCTCTCATCCATTTATTGGTGTCAAGGCTCATCCATTCCATAGTCAATCACTCATCTTCTTCTCTTCCTCATTCCAGTCAGGCTTATAGCCTTCGTAGGAGAATGGGTCTTCGCTTCTGTCTCTCGCCCTGGTCTCCTCTTTTTCATGCTCGGCTTGAGTCGCATCTTTGCTTGATTTTACTTCTCGGCTGGGTTCAGATCTCATCTTGCACCATCCATTGGCGCCTATAGGGCTAGCCCAACTCAAACTAAAGCGACTACTATCTATAGGGACCAAAATAGGTACGGAGGATCGAAGACGAAGAATGAGCTAGCAAGCATAGTAGCAATGCCGCTTAGCGAAGACTGACTAGGAGACACCAACCCTCGCTCCTCGTCGGTCTCATCCTATTACGGGTCTCGTCCATCTATGGTAGCAAGACCTTTCCGGGCGAGTACGCCCCACAGGCCATGAGGGTTTGGTGAGCTGGTTCTCTGACCGATCCATGAGATTTTTGTCGGTACGTCATACGTATGGTCTACCATTCCTTAAATGCACCTTCGCCTGGCTTCAACTTCCCCTTCTTCGCTCTTCGAGGACTTACGCATTTAGCCTCTACATCAACCATTCGTCTGGAATCCTTGCATCCCATACTGTCGCCCGGACCGTTGAGAAACCATGCCGCTTCCTAGGATCACATCCTGGATGCCCATGGAGCATTAGGGCCGATTGTGCGTATGACACCTTTGAATCCGCAAAGCACTCGAAAAACGTTAGAGCGAGTAGGCTTCATCAACATCAACATCCATCGAGACAACGAGATGCAGCGTAATACCGGAGATTCAACAAAGTATCATCTTTCAGGAATTCAGACTTGTGGCTTCAATCACTCTAGCTCTGATACCAACAACCTTCTTCTTCTACCAACCGGAGCATAGCCAACTGCCATAGTGGGTTTGTTTATAGCTTTTTTTTTTACTAGCAATCCGCGCAGCGCTTGCAGTTAGACCTACTGCGTCTCCCACCAAAAAGAGCTAAGGTCACCTATATGCCAAAGTGACTCAATTCACTATGAAAGTTGTCACTTTGGCCTATGGTCCGGCCAAATTTTATGAAATCCATAGACGATGGTTTTCACACGTTGTTGGAAACGATGTTGATAATCCCTACAGAAAATGGCATTCGTCACTTTCGTCTATACTCCAACGAAACTTTCGTGATTCTGAGATCAACAATTGGATTGTGAAAGTGCTAGGGCGCCGGAGGCGTGAGTAAGGAGCCGAAGGTGGAGTGAGTAAGGAAGTCAGAGGTGGAGCTATAGCTAGGATGCTTCAGTCTTTCGAGCTACCGCTACACTTTTGGTCTGGCGCTATTCTGACTTACTAGAGGTACCGCTCGTGAGGTAGGTCGTTAGAGGCCCACATCTTCTAGAATGCCTTGGATTTCACGTTGGGTTATACTTTCTGAGAGTCGTGGTAATGGTTATAACGGTTTTGAGGCCACTTAGCTAACGCTTCGTGTTTGGATCCCCATCTTCGGTGCATCACTTCGGCCTAATCCGACCTACCATCATGATAGTGCCGCCAGTAGGTGATTCCAGCACCTAGCAAAAAAAACATTGTTTTGCTTTCGCGTGCCCTTCTAGGAGCTATAGCTATTTCTTCTAGGAGCTATAGCTGAAGAAAAGCTTGTGTAAATAAAATATGGAACTTGAGAGAGAGAGAGAAAGACTTTTGAAACAAATTTTCCATGAGAAGAGAGTGTGTGTGGTAAAGGGTAGAGATGGAGAGAAATTCAACAAGACAACCCTAGGGTTTTGTTTTATATGCACGTCTTTTCTTGGTTCGGTTTATTCGGCCTCTTTCAAAAATCAAAATCGAATACTGAAAAACCAAACCATTTTGTTAGATATGGTCGGTTGGGGTCCGGTTTTTCGGTTTTCTGCTCTGCACAAAGACCAAGGAAAGTCCTTCCCCCTTTATAGGATAAATACCATATTTTCGTATATGTAGAAACAGACCAATTAAGGAGAACTGGGAATCCAAGTTTGAAATGGCAAGCAGAGAAACAACCTAAGAAGTCTCCCTGATTAGAAGTGTCTCAACAAAGCTCCAATGTAAGCAAATCTAACCCCTCTAGTGTCATCAATAAACCCTAAAGAAACAAGAGACCCTTGATTGGAATGGAAAATCACACCCTTAGGTTATAAAAAAAAAACTTTCCCAAAACAACCACTTACTGATAAAACACTGAGAAGTGGACTTTTTAGGGCACAAGACTATATGAAGAGAGAGATAGTTATAGTAAACCAACAATATTTTCGAAAACAGAAGGTGTTTGGAGAGAGAAAAAGGTGAGAAACTGATTTCTAAGGTCCCTTTGATAGCACTAAGACCATATAAGTAAGCTGATGCATTATTGTATGTAGTTAAAGATGTTCTCAATAACCTTATATTGGTGTCTTTTACAGTATCAATTTTTATTGTCACAAATATGTCGTTATAGTTCTCTAGACTATCTGAAATCGCTGCATTGCTATATCGATGCATGGTTACACTTGCACTTGCACACATGCACTGCCAAATTGTGATACTTATATACAATTGTGATCCATGGCAATAGCCAATATTGGGCTTTAAGAGCAGTTGGGTACAGTAAAAACAATGCACATTAGTATTAAATGTGCATCCAAACCTCTTTACCATTGCTTACATACAGTATTAAAACACAGTGAATCATACATTAGTATCTGCGAGAAAATCATGAAGTATGCAATTTTGATTGACAGAAAAGTAAATCCTACCTCAAAGAAAACAAGGCCAGGCTCCATCCCCATGAAGTCCTCTTCCAGTACATCACTAGATTCAAAGTCGAAAGATTCAAATCTTGGGAAATTAAGACTTCTCACTTTTGCATCAACCATTTCTTTACTCCTGGATCTGCCTTCAACTTGTTGTACTTCACCGTGAGGATTCAGAGTGACCCAATTAATCATCCTTCGAATTTCAGAGCTACGCTCTCCAGAAGGTGACGCCACTGCTTCAACTAAGGCAAGAATGTAGCAGTCAAAAAGATTCTCGCTTTTGTCTCCAATGTCAATTGGCTCCATTTCAGCAGTAATGGGTGAAAACACAGCTCCAACTCCCTTCCACCAGCCACTAACACTACTCGAAAACGTATTCCACGACGGTTTGATTACGGGTTCCTGAGAAACCGCATTGATACCCATAATAAGAACCCTAATTTCCAGTTCTCTAATCCTTTTGGGGGTGTAATTACGCTAATTACCAAAACCTATTAAGCTAAAACAACTACATTACAAACTACAAACAAGAACCCAAGTTTTCGATCACGTACCTGCATCTCTAACACGGTTTCAACCTCCATTAACATTGCCCCAGACACCAAAACACTTGAATCCTTCTCACTCTTCCCTATTTTACTCATCCTCCTCCCCCTCTTCCTACTTCGACTCGAACTCTCCGCCTTCGCAACATCGTTATCGACACTCCACACATTCTCCTTCTCCTTAACCTTAACTCTATCTCCACCATTGTTCTTCTTCGTTTTCTCAATTTTGGGCTTTCTAGGATTTCGATTGCCTCCATGAAAGCTGCATGAGACTCTAGGAAATAGATTGCGATTTGGGTGCCCTAGAAATGGTGGAGAAGCTTTGAAGTTCAGACAAGGAGATTGCATTGAGGAAAGAGATGTCATAAACAACATACCTCAAAGTGGTGCAAAGTAGAACTCTACGTCCTTTATTGAAAGTGTGGTTTTCTTGTCTACAACGCTAGCAATTAGTCGCTCCTTGCGCAATTACTGTACCTTTTTGTCTACTAAGAGCGCATCCCTGCCTCCCGCAATTACTTTACCTTTCCTCAATTACTGTACCTTTGAGGAAAGAGATGTCATAAACAACATACCTCAAAGTGGTGCAAAGTAGAACTCTACGTCGTTTATTGAAAGTGTGGTTTTCTTGTCTACAACGCTAGCAATAAGTCGTTCCTTGCGCAATTACTGTACCTTTTTGTCTACTAAGAGCATCCCTGCCTGCCGGAGAAGTATCGTTATTGTAGGCTCTACTTGGTATGTCGGTTTTCGCACCGGGAATCCCACTTTCCGATTTTATTTCCTGTATTTGAAATGCTCATATGCTTGGTTGGGCTCCACAAACTTAAATGCTCTATTAGAAGTCGTAATTGGCAAAGACAATGCAATATGAGTTGACCGTTTGGGTGGAATGAATTGTATGAACGTTGACGAGTATAATAATGCAAATGTGGAAGAGTCGGTATATGTTGCAGATCCAACTTTTGTGCAAACCTTAGATGAAGATGATGTTTCTACCAATCTTTCTTCTTTGTTGAGAAAAAGAGGGCCACAATGGGACAAAGAAAAACAACAACATGGGAAGAAGACGTGAAACATAGATGAAGTGAAAGAGATGATACAAGGTTAAGTGAAGAACTTAAGCAAATCTCACAATATATTTCTGCTATGAATCCGCTTGTTGCCACCCAAAGATTTTACAACGATTTAATGAGTGTGGAAGGATTTGAAAAGTTGTATTTGGATGTAGCATTTCAAATTATAAATTATAGGGAAAGATGAGAATGTTTATTGTTAGCGACGGTGGTAGAAGAAAAATGATGTTGGAACGTAGTATGTTTATTGTGGTGAATATAAAGCCTTTAGATTATGAATGGGGTCTTCTTAATATGGAATGGGGGTTTCGTAGTATGTTTTATGCTAGAGAAATAATTGTTTGTCGGTATATTGAATTTTGATCGGTTTGCCTGTAATGGCATAATTCCGCAGCTCAAAATAGCTCAAAATTATATCTTACACCAAATGTACCTGTGACAAAAATTAATGTAATACAAAAAATAACATTGGTGATTTAGCGTAAAAAACCTTTGAATATATAAAAAACCACGACCTCGAGTTGAGGGATTAGTAACTGTAACTTTTATTGCTTGAGGCAGATATTTTATTACAAGTGATCTCTTGAACTATAAATACTTGATCCTGAAATAAAACTTTTAGTGGTGTTTAGAATCTAGAAATTCATGTGTTATAATCTATAAAATATAGTTTTTCTGGTCCTTATCTACTCTAGAACTTTTTCTTTATATAGACCTTGCATACAACTCGTTATCGTGCAGAAACACATTCTCCGGATAATGAGGTAAGTGACAGTTGAATGTGTAACTATTAGTTCGTAGGAAACAAGTGTTTTTGACTTGTTCATATTTTATTGTAGTGCTCGATCCACATTCTTTATCAGTTCGTGGTCTATGTGTCAATGTTGACTGTACATGTCACATGTGTAATGCGTGAGTCTGATATTGAGATAGTTCGAGTTTGGACTAGGTCGAGGGATATGTCCCTATAATCGTTGCCTCGCAATTGAAGGCACGGGTGGCTTTGGTTGAGAAATAATATTTTGACTGTTGGTGTTGGAAGCTGGAAAGTTATGATGTATTGATGAGAAATTTTGACTGGCTGAGTACTCGGTATTTATTTATGAAAGACTGTATCTGGCATTTATGATGGCGGAAATGATTGATGTACTTGACGTTTGGGGTTCCCAGAGAAGTTGTTATTTGAATGATGATTGCTTTGGAAATGTTTTTTTGTATTAAATGCGGGTCTGATATAAATAGTGCATGTACTGTAGTGTCTGTCATCTCTGTGAAGCATCATGTTATTGTGAATATCTTCTGCTGTACTCTGTTTTGATAATAGTGAAGATCAAGCGGTTGGTATATGAAGAGAGGGTGGCTGCTAAAGTTCAGAGGCTGAAGTTGTGCTACTTTGGTAACCAAGTATTGAAGATGCCCACGCCCATTCCCGTACCACCAACTTACCATGGTATGATGGAGGAGGAAGCTACTGAAGCTGAAGATGATTACTGCTGTAATGGCCAAATTACGTAAATTTGATATGATTTGGAATTAGCTATCACACCAATGAACCTGTACCAATGTTCTATTATAAAGTAAGAAATGGACATAAGTGTTTTTAGCGTAGAAAACCTCTGAATAGTAAAAAACCACGACCTCGTAAGGATGATTTTTATAAAAGTCTATTTATTGCTTAGAGTGGGTATCTTTATTACAAGTGATCTCTAGAATCTAGAAATGCTTTTGATCTCGTAAATAAGAAGTTTGAGTAATTTTTCTGGTCTCTGTCCATTATGGAGCTTTTCCTTTAAATAAGCTTCTTCATACCTCTTTATCGTGATAGAACACGTTTTCTGAATAATGTGGTTAGTGGCGGTTGACTGAATAACTGACGAGTTTGTGGAAGACAGGTGTCTTTGGCTGGGTAACGTTTTCTAGATTTAGCTCAACCCACGTTCTTGAGTAGTTTGTGGGGATGGTTAGAATGTTGATTGGAGTATTGAGTGTTAAAAAATGTGTGAGCCTGAGATGGAGATAACTCGAGCTATATGAGTGAGCTCGAGGGATAAGTCCCTATAATTGCCCCCTCGTAACTGAAGTCACGAGTGGCTTTGGTTAAGAAAAATTATGTGAAAAGTTTAAAATTTGAAACGAAGTAATGATGACATTTGACTGGGTGGCAGTTACGTGATATTGGGAAGTGATGGGTATTAAATGATGATGTGGATGTATGTGACGGTGGCTTTTGAATAGTCGCGTCTGTAATAAATGATGATGCTTGGGAAAATGTACCTACACAATAAATTTAGGGTTATATAAAGAGTACCTGCAGTAAACCTTTGAAACAATTCCTGCATGCGTAACTCTTTTTTGGGATGGTGAAAACTCAAAGTATTGTTCTTGAAGAGAGGATTACGTCTGAAATGCAGAGGTTGAGCTTGAAATACTTTGGTGATCGTTATTTGGAAATGGCGATCCTTGCCCCTATTCCTCCGAAGCACCAGGGCTTGTCGGGAGAGGAAGCGGTTGAAGCTGAAGAAGATTTCTACTATAAGTGGAGATTTTATGCTTTTGCCTTGACAGGGGAGGAACGTTGGACCTGTCTCCGCACCCTTGCGAAAGACAGGGTTAGGGCTTCATATGCAGGGAAAGGTATATTTGTGGGGCAGATATGCTGATTTCTTGTGTCGCCATGGATTCTAAGGTTGGGCCCTCTTCATCTCTACCAACTCTTTGGTGGTGGTAGTTATAGAAGGGGCAGTGATGGCAGTAGAGGAGGAAGACGAAAAGTGGGAGTCTGCTGACACATTTCCATCGCGTTTTTGCACTCATAAGACCTTCATCTTATTTTGTGGGGGCTAGCACTGAGTCCACTGTTTGCATGGCTTTCGTTTGGAGTTCGACTAAGCTTCAACCGAGCTATGTGAGGGATGATCTTTGTTGGTTCCAATGTCTTCTTTGCATCAGGGTGAAAAATTACTGAAAGAAGAAGAACTGGAAGGCACGACTCCTCTACGTGCCTGATTATTTGTGACTTTGAACAAACTGGGAAAACTTATTATCTGTAAAATACCTAAAGATTATTGTTGGATGGATAACATTCTGTTATACCCCTGAGGTCGATGTGTTGAAAACTTGTTATCTGTAAATTGATATAATATCTTTGACATGAATGAAAGTTGATTTTTAGTAAATTATGTATAGAAAAATTCCTTTGAATCGAACTGATTTGTGTCGTGTTTGTTAAACAATAGTGGATAAGTGATAAAACAATATTGTAATGTTACTCTAACCGAAGTGAATATGTATTGACAATGTCGAGCTGGTATAAATGACTTATGTCTAATAGGTGCGGGATGGAAATTGTAGAAGATATGTAAACTGGAGCTGTTATAGGTCGATAGGGACACTACTCGTGTAGCATAAGGTCGAGTGTAGCAACAAAATGTGGTGTTAGTGAGGGGATAAGTTTGGATGCCAAGATCATGGGTTTCTGTTACGAGATACTAGGTAAAAAATGCATGTAGAGGGAGAAATGAGTGAGAAACTTATAAATACTGGTACCATGACCTGCAAATATACGGGGGAAGGGTTAAGGATGGTAAGGACACAAGCTCAGAGGACTCGTCACACTGCGGAAGGACGATTGGCTATAAAAACTGATAAAGTGCGGGAGATGATCTTCGGTTTGTTTGGTTACGATGTTGAGTTACCATTGAGGGAATGTCAGCTCGAAGGATTAGATATAAGGAGCAAAGAACTTAAATATTCTCGTTACTTTTATGAGTCATTCTTTTATGTATTTGTGAGGGATTCGGTAAAACGAGAAAGGTTGGTGGGTTTGATTGTTGAAGTTGAGATCGAATTTGAAGATCTAAGGATCGACGGATAATTTAATTAGATGATGGTTGCTTTGTAACCAAGGCTGTGATGGATGTTGTGTAAAGTGGATCTTATGAATAATTTAAATGTTGTGAATGTAACAGAAATAATATAAGTCAATCGGATCCTCTATAGGGGCGAATCTGTTTTGAGACTATTTTAGCAAACATTTTGAATAAATTTGAACATTTGTACTATTTAGAAAATGATGTCAATCGCTATAAATATGTTAAACAAGGACTGAGAAACAAAAATGTGAAAATGCATAAGCTTATAGTTTTATTTTGTATGAAAAAGGAAATAGAGCTCTAACATCGTACAATGCGAGTCATCATGAGTGCGGGAAGGTCAGGAAAAGATATGAAAATAGAGAGAAAAATTATGTTAAATAATGAGGGGAGTAGTAATGATGGAAAAATGGTTTTATCAAAAAGGTACAAGGCGTCTGATATAAAGAGTGGAAATGACGCCTCGGTTCTGGAATCGATGACGGTTTGTGCGAAGAGCAATAAATGCCAGCCGTATGAGAGAGAGGATAAATAGTTCTTCTTCTACAAATAAATGTTTTATCACAAAAAACTTGGAGAGCACTCAGAGAGAAAGACGTAAAATCAGGGGATTCGATAAAGAGTTATCCGAAGGCGATAAACGGTTGAAGATGGCAAAAGATTTTGAATCTCGTAGGGGGCAATACAGCAGCGTTGTGAGGGGAAAGCTTGATTTTACTGCCGATTCTCATCCGGATACTGAAGGGTAGTAGTGATATATGCGATAACTGTGACTTATTTCTACATATTTAAAGATATACGTTATACGTGAATGATTAATCATAGATATATGTTGAATATATATATGCATACATAGATGGAAGAATGATAAATACCTTAACCTGTATGTAGGTCGAGCGTGAAAGGCATCTGTGTAGATCAAAAACGCGCCTATAGGATCTATTTTTAAGATGGGTAGTTCGTCTGTTAATGAGGTTTTGACCTCTGGTCAGACGAATGAGTCTGATAACGAAGAGGAAGGAGAATTGGAACAATTCTCGAGTTTTCCTGGGCAGTTGGTATCTTATCCTCTGGGTTCTGATGCATTTAGAGAATTTTGTAAAGCCAAAGTGGTTGTAGGAGGGAAGTGAGGTAAATGTGTAGAGTTTGCCGGTATGCAGTTTAGGGGTTGTACGGTAGCGGAGGGGGAAGAGTATTTTTATCTGTTGGCAGATTTGGAAATAGAAAATTGAGATAGGTGTGTAGATGAATTGATCTCGTTAGAGTATTTCGATGGGGATGTCCGGAGTTACCTCTCAGAGGGTTTTCTGTGTTACCTATCTCAATTAGAGTATGGGTTGAGCCTTCCCCTTACCAATTTGACGAGGGAGATTATGAATGCAATTGGGGCATGTCCTGTTCAATTGAACGGGTACATGTGGGAGGTAATAACTATGTGTGACCATCTGAATGAAAGGAAGGAAAAAGTGAGGAGGATAACCCCGGAGGACGTTCTGCAGTTTTATGGGGTGAAAAATTTAAAGGCCAGTGGAGGGGTCATATTTCTGTGCGGGCGCAACTCGGCGTCGTTTTTTCGATCTGAATTCAGCAGGTCGAACCTGGAATGATGACATCATATGGGTGAAGGGTAATTGCCTTCAAAGAGATGATGAAGAACCTTTGGACCTTCGATTTAGATCTGTAAAACAAAGTAAGTATAGACATGCATAGATATAATTATTGTTATGTTTGTGGACAACTGTAGTTGATTAGTAAAAATGTTGTTATTGCAGGTGTAAAGTCTACAGTGGAAAGGAAAGAATCCCTATTGGACGAAGTTGCGGAGGAAGAGACTGAACTTGAACTCATTTTGACAGAACTCGGCCTGAGTAGAAAGAAGAGAGTTGACAGTAGGTCGAACAAAGTTCGAAAGGCTCAGTCTACTAGGTCGATGGCAGGGGTCGACGAAGGAAAAAGGCAAGTCATCGGTGAGGAGGTTTGAACTAGTTTATCCAAGACTCCCAGAGCTTGAAGTTCAGCTCAGCCGAATCCTGTCAAGCCGAGCAAAGTAGCTCAGCTATTTCTAAAGAAACGGATGCTAAAGACTCTACCGGCCTCTGGTACCACAGGAAGTGGTGAGATCACGAAAGATAAGAGGAGGAGGGTCACCCTTGGGAGAGTCATGAGAGAAGGTCGTCGAGAGGCGATCTGCTTTAGGGGACGACCTCAAAGAGATTGAGGAAAGGGTCAGGTTGGCGATTCTCCATGGAGATGAAGATACGAGCAAGATGGTAAGTTTATAATATCATAAAGAAATGTTTAATACTTCGAGCTAATAACTGAGATCAATATAATTTTTGCAGGTTGCTCGTCTTGTCAAGGGGATGTGGCTTGGTATAGAGGAAAAATAAGCGAGTTGAAGAAGGTCAAGGGCGAACTAGAGAAAGACCTAGCTCAAACCAAGACTGAAGCCATGAAGAAAGTTAGGTAGTTGAAGGCCACTCACGATATGGCGATCGACCAGCTACAGGTCGAGGCAAAGGCTAATCTAGACGAGATGATGGAGGAGCGTGACAGACTGGGTTGTCACTTGATGTTGAAGGGCTATTCAGAGGTGGAGGTGGATGTCATTAAAGTTGGCACCTACGTTGAGGTGGAAGATGAGGAGGAAGCAGAAGTGGTGGGAATTATGGACGGTCTGGATGGTGTATCCTGCCAGACAGTACTCGACAATCAAGTGGATGACGTTGAGCTCCCAGATGGCGGTAGTGGGAAGGTAGGGTAGACATATGTTTTATGTAAATATTTGTGAGTAGTTTGAATTGTGTGCGAGGACGAAACTTCTGTAGATTGACTTTGTTTATAAACGTCTTGTAGGTAGTTAGAGAGACGAGTCTCAGGATAAATGACCTAGATTATGGACTTTCCCGTGAAAAAGAGACCTCTAAAGCCTTACTGTCTGCGCAAGCGGAGCTGCAGGTTAGATTATAATAGGTTTTTCGACTTGTATGCTACACCAATGTTAAGTTATCACGTCAGCAGGATAGAAATGCATGGCAAAATCTAACGCTATTAATACGGAATAATATATCGAAAGTGTGTACCTTGTACCCCGAAAGACGATCCATAAAAGGTTCAATAGAGTCTAAACTTTTAGTCAAAATGTACTTGGAAGCAGATGCTTAGAAATTACACAGTCTCTTAGAAACGTAGTATGTATATGTTAGGAGATAGATCTCCTGAATCGAACTGTACTAAAACTTGTTATATTTCCCAGGTCGAATTGGATTCATCTCGCGCACGTAAGGACAACGTACTCATGTGCAATCGGGAATTTGCAGAGCAGTTTGATAGGATGAAGGAGGAGAACGAGAATAGAGAGGATCAATACGTAAAAGTGCATTTCAGACTTGAGAAGTTGAATCAGGCAGTTTCCAACCAGACTTTCCAGGTCGAAGAGAAAGATTATGAGATTAAGAAGGGATTAGAAGAGCTATCCGAGGCAACAAAACGTACCGAGAAACTTCAACGTCAGGTCGACGTATTGGCTGTAAAGGGTAGGCAGGCTGACACGACTCAATACCGCATTTAGGCCCTAGAATAAATAGAGGAGCGATTTCAATCTGATATTCAAAGATGCAGGAACGAGCTGAAGTGAATGAGGCAAAAATTCATCGAAAAAGACGACGAGCTGAGGCTGCAGCTGAACATTTGTAAACAGCCCTTCCTGCCAAGGATATAGAATTCTGAGAAAAGCAACGCAGGTGCGATGACTTAAATGAGAGAGTTGCTCGGCTTAAAGCTGAAAAAGACCAAACCATTGCTCGTGCCAAGAAAGCCGAGGCTAGAGAGTGTTCAGAGGGAAGTAGAACTGAGGTTAAGGCTCCTTTAGTTCGAGGGGATGTAGTTAGTCTCTCAAGTTGAATTAGAGAGTTAGAGAGTGACGTTTCTCGAATTCAGGGGTATGTTCAGAAGGGAAATGCAAACTTAAGGAAATGCAAGCATAAGTTTGATGCTACTCTTATCAGGGATAATGTTCTGGAAGGGAGATCAAAGCAAATGACTTGTTAGTGAAGAGGAAGGAAGAATTATTGAAAGATCCTCCGGCTAGGGAAGAGTTGAATGAAGAACTTGTGAGACTCTATACTCGGGTAGTAGAATTACAGGCCATGAACCTAGCGGAATCGACGAAGTATATTGCCAAATTGGAAGGAGATGTCATTTATCATGATAAGGTTGATGCGGAAATAAGTGAATGGAAGGATAATTGCGCTAGGTTAAAGTCACACCTCGAGAAGTTGAAGGCGAGATTTGCAAAAGCGGTATTACCTGATGTGTCCCGATCTGGCCTGTTAAGGGTGATTGTTGCATATTTTGTAGAGGAAGTTAAAAAACTTGAGTCATAATGAAAAACCTTGCTTAAAACTTTGTCGGATCAGGGAAGCATCTGTGGAGCTAAGATAGATCGAGGGAACTGTCTGGGCGTCATAGAGACCCAACTGGGTCCTCGAACTGCTGAATTAATAGAACAAGGTAGAGCTGCTGTGGCCCGCAAACTGAAAGATAGACTTTTTGATGCGGAGGCAACCATTGTTGATCCTCCATCAGCAAAAAAGAATCCTCTGTAATTCAACTTTGACCTGAAAATAAATAAAATTTATCGCAGACACATTGAAATAGATGAAAGTTAGTATGACCATTGTTTTATCTTGTGTATGGTGGGGTCTTTGATATAAAACAAATTTTTATATTCGTTTTAATCGCAGAAATGGGTTGAGTTAAACCAAGTTGAAACTTGATTTGAACTATAGAAACGTCACATACATATTGAAAGAGATGAAAGCTAGTATGACCTTTGCTTTATCTTATGTCTGGCTGAGTCTTTGATGTGAAACGATTTTTTATACTTGTCACAATCGCAGAGATGCAAAGAGGCAGCTAGACCAAGTATTATCTTTGATCTAGGCCTACTGAAGTATGTAGTTAAACCAAGTTAAAACTTAATTTGAACTGTAGAAATGTCACAGACATATTGAAAAAGATGAAAGCTAGTATGACCTTTACTTTATCTTATACCTGGCTGAGTCTTTGATGTGAAATAAGTTTTTACACTTGTCACAATCGCAGAGATGTAGAGAGACAGCTTGACCAAGTATTATCCTTGATCTAGGCCTACTGAAGTATGTAGTTAAACCAAGTTGAAACTTAATTTGAACTGTAGAAATGTCACAAACATATTGAAAGAGATGAAAGCTAGTATGACATTTGCTTTATCTTATGCATGGCTGAGTCTTTGATGTGAAACAAGTTTTTACACTTGTCGCAATCACAGAGATGTAGAGAGGTAGCTAGACCAAGTGTTATCCTTGATCTAGGCCTACTGAAGTATGAATTGTAAGCTAGTATTACCTATGCTTTAATATGTAGAATGTGGATGATGTTCGAGAATGACATTGTTCAAAAAAAAGTTTCATTGATAAGTTTCAGAATTTACATTAGAAGGAGATAAAAATCTCACTTTTGGAACTGAAAATCACAAATTGAACAACGGAAATGGAGTAGTAAGGCGCTTAACGATAGTACCTTTTCAGTCGCCCAGTGTTCCAAGGATTTAAAATTAGGGTTCCCTCTTCTGTCATGAGATAGTATAATCCCAGGCCTGAGAGACCTGTGATAATGAATGGACTCTCCCAATTGTCATCTAATTTCCCAGCGTGAGGCTCTTTGCGATGTTGAGGAATTTCTCGAAGGACAAGATCTCGAATTTGGAAAGTACGGCTCCTGACTCAGTTATTATACGATCTGGCAAACATATGATGATATTGACCTAGGTTAGAGATGGCGTGTTTCCTGGTCTTATCTATCATGTTGAGGTTGCAAGTCAATTCGAACTCATTTTCCTCATCAATTAGCTCGTGATCACGAACTGGATGATGATATTCAGAAGGAATGACAGCCTCAGTGCCATAAGCAAGGAGGAATGGGGTATACCCAGCTGATTGTCGGGGAGTGGTTCGATACGTCCACAGGACGTGCGGTAGTTCGTGAACCTAATTTCTTTTTTTCTGTGAGTAAAACCATTTTTTGAGTCCATCCATGATGGTTTTGTTGGTAATTTTGGCTTGGCCATTGCCTTGAGGATAATATGGATTTGATGGTAAGTGGATGATATTATGGTTATTTAGGAAGGTTACGACCTTTTCTCTCACAAAATTATCGATACGAATTAGGTGGGGGCACCCGAATCGAGTGATTATGTAGTTCCAGATAAAAGAGATGGCCTCCTCCTCTCTTATTTGACATAATAGAATTACTTCTACCCATTTTGTAAAGTAATCGGTAGCTACGAGTAGGTTACGGCGATTACCTAGAGAGTTAGGGAATTCACCGACGAGGTCTAGTGCTTATCTTTTGAATGACCAGAAAACCTTGCTTGCATGGAGTTCGAGCGTAGGGACGCGTATCATATGTCTATGTCTCTGGCAGATGTCGCACCTGCGGGAATACTCTTCTGCTTGCTTGCACATGCCAGGCCAGAATACTCCTTGAGTTATAGCTTGATTCACCAATGATCTACCTGCGACATAGGAGCCACAAGTTCCTTCGTGTAGTTCGTGGAGCAGTTCGTCTACTTTTGACTTTGAGATGCATTTGAGGTAAGGCCCTGTAACGGAGAGGCGGCAAAGCATACCGTTCTGAGTAATGTAGTACTTCGAGTTGTTGATCAGTTGTCGACGCTCTTTTGGATCTACTGGGAGTGGTCCATTGCACTTATTGTCGACAGTGAGGTAGGCTAAGAAAGGCTTTTGCAAATCGTCATCTCCCCATTTATCGCCCCCAGTGTTGATCGTGCATACAGAAATGCGATTAATGCTGGGGGTTAAAATAATTTTGATCTGGAGATATCGAGCTTCTGTACCCAAAACCCCGGTTAGATATGCCAAGGAATCGGCATGTCTGTTTTCACCTCGTGGAAGATATTCGGGAGTTGCTTTTGCAAACTTACTCATTCTATCTGGAACGAGGGCTGTGTATTCAATCACCTTTTCGTTCTTCTTGTATTGCTCGGAATAATGTGAACGATGAGTAATGAATCTGTATAAACTGAGAGTTTGGGGGCATCGAGCTCAAGTGCGAGGTCGAGTCCGTGAATGAGAGCTTCATACTCGGTGATATTATTTGAGGCCTCAAAATCCAAGCGGATTGATTTATCAATTCTGTCATTAGAAGGGGTAATCAAAACAATTTCGATTCCTGACCCTGCGGGTCTTGCTGATCTATCTGTGTAAAGTAGAGGTGCAACTTTGTCTGAATTTCTAATTTTTTCTGATTTTTGATCCGATTTTTCCAATTTTGGAACACTATTTAGCAGTTCCGATTTCCGAATTTTTCTGAAAAATTTCGGATCGGAATCGGAACAGATTTTGCAGTTCCAAAATTCTAAATTTTCCGATCCGATTTATTCCGAAAAATAATTTATGAATATCCATCCGATCCGATTATTCCGAAAATTTATAAGTTAAACACTTAAACTTATATCTGAACTAGGGCTCCATTTTCCACTCCTCTGCCTCCATTCTCCACTCCTCTACCTCCAAAATCCACCACCGACTCTTCTCCACTGATCTCCACCACCGACTCTTCTCCTCCAAAAATCAAAATTCATCCACTACCTCCACTTCACCATCGACTCTTCTCCACTGCCTCCACTCTACTGATCAGCAGTCCACTCCTCTGGAGATCAGTTCACTTTGATTTGAAGAAGAATCTTGGGCGTACATATCCAATATCCAATATCCATCTCCACTGCCTCCACTTTGATTCGAAGAAGAATCTTTGAATCTTTAATTTTAAATCTCCACTGTTTCTGTATAGTAGTTTCATAGGTGACTCTCTCTCTCTCTAGGTTGGCAATAGAATATCACAAGTAAAAACAGTATCTTGATTTGGGTTTGATTTTCAAATTATTTCAAAAATACATTCTGAATTTTTTTTTGAAAATACATTCCGAATTTTATTCCGAAATTTCTGAATATTCCGAATTCAGAAATATTTATGCAGTTCCGAAAAAAATCGGATCGGATCAGAACAGATTTTCCAGTTCTGAAAAAATCAGAAAAATTCCGACTAGGCTCATTTCTGATCCGATCCGAAAATAGGCCTAGTGAGAAGCCTCTACCCTGACGTAGTGATATAGTCAACTCTTTCGTCGAATGGCTTGGGGGTAGGATTCTCTGGCATGTTTTCGGTAAGGTCCGGGTCGTGCTCCTCCCACTCGGGACCCTCTACAGGAAAATCCGCAAGAAAATCGGCAACGGCCTGACCTTTTTTGGAATGACGTTGTTCAAATTTGATATCATGTTCTCTCAAGTTGACTGACCATTGCTGCATTCTTCGTGATTTCTCTTTTTTGGACAGAACTTCCCAAAGTTGGTAGTTCGTCATAACTTTGACTGAATGTGCATGGAAGTAGTGTTTGAGTTTCTGTGAAGTGTAAACAGGGTGAGAAGAAGTTTTTCAATTTTTGCTTACCTTGTTTCTTCTGGTGTGAGTGTTTTGCTGATGAAGAAGACTGGTTTATCTATTTTCCCTTCCAAGTGAATGAGAACCGACCTGAGAGAAGTATCTGTGACTGCTAGGTAAATTATCAGGTCCTCATTACCTACTGGGGTGCTCATTATGGGAGACCTCCCCAAATAGATTTTGAGATCCTAAAAAGCTGCTTCACATTATGGTGTCCATGTGACTTATGCAGTTGGTTGAACCTTTCCTTGTTTGGTACATCTGCGGAGTAATAGGAATAGCCATCGATAGCGGTCAGAAGATTTAGAGACAAAACGGTTGATGGCGGTAATCTTGCCGGCGAGTTTTTGAACGTCTTTTATTGTCTTTTGAGAAGGCATGTCAAGGAGAGCACGAATTTGATCCAGATCGGTCTCAATCCCTTTTTTGCTGATGAGGTGGCCTAAAAAGCGGCCAGAATGTACCCCGAACTGACATTTATCAAGGTTGAGACGCATTCTGCAAGATCGAGGGATGCTGAATATTGTATTGAGATCTGAGATATGATTATCTAACTGTACACTTTTGCACAAAAGATCATCGATGTAGACTTTAACAATTTTTCCCAGGTGTACTTTGAACATAGCAATCATCAATCGTTATTATATGGTACATGCGTTCTTGAGCCGGAAGGGAATGACTTTGTAATAGTAAAGGCCACTTTCGGTGATGAATGTTGTTTTCACTTGATCTTCTTCAAGAAGGGGGATTTGATTATACTCTAAAGCAGCATCCATCATAGATAAAGATCATGGCCTGCTGTTGAATCGAGAATCTGATGAATGTTGGGAAGGGGGAAGCTGTCCTTTGGGGTGTGTTTGTTCAAATCTGTGAAATTTACGCAAACGCAAACTTTTCCGTTCTTCTTTGGGATAACGACAATGTTGGATATCCACTCCGGATACTTGGCTTCTCAAATGAATCCTATTTTGATCAATTTCTTGATCTCAGTGTTAACTTCATCTCAAAGATGAGGTGAAAGTCGTCGTTATTTCTGTTTAACTGCTGAGGCGTTGGCATTGATGGTTAACTTGTGGCAAGCCATAGCTGGGTCGACTCTGGGCATTTCATCGAAAAACCATGCAAAAACGTTTTGGTTGAGTTGTAAGAACTGAATGAGAATATCTTTCTCATGCTGAACCAGCTTGGTTCCAATAAACATACCTCTGATAGGGCCATCAATGTTGACATATTCTGTGGGTTCCTCTGTAGGTGATTAATCGCTGAGGTGATCAACTTTATGTAATTGCTATGTGGCCAATCTGTTTGAAGTATCGATGATGGCAGATACAGTATTTTTACAAGCCCGATAGAGTTTCTGACTACCTCTGATCTCATAAATACTGTTGTCGTGCTTGAATCGGAGTGCTTGATAATAGGTAAAAACGATTGCTTCCATGTTGTGTATCCAGTAGAGGCCCATAATCCCAAGATAGCGAGACTTGACATTGATGACGTAAAAAATAACGTCGATAGTGGCTAGTCCTACGGTAATAGGTAAGATAATCTCGCCTACTCATTCTTCCCTAGAGCCGTTGAACCCACAAATGTGTGTGCCGCTCTGAATGACTTGGTCTGCCAAACCCATCTGGTCGATTGTACTCTTAAAAAGAATTTCAATACCATTTCCAGTGTCGATCATCATCGTGTGCATGACAAACTGTTTCATCTTGAGCATTATGACCAACGCATCATGATGTAGAAATTTGACATGGCTAGTATCGCAATCCTCAAAGGAGATTCTGAGTCAGCAATTGCTTGACTTGGGAAGAAGTTTGGCTTATTTGTCTTGAGGTGTAAGATCACAGCATTCCAGAAGCTTTCGGCATTTCAATCGGTTGGAACTGATAATCTGGTTCATTTTGATCATGTTGCTGAGGTGCATATAGTAGAGATGTTTTTCCTCAGCTATGTCGTTGACCTGAACAACTTTGAGTTATTTCTTATAGTTACCATCTTGGTACGACTTCAGGTCAACAATGTATTCGAGCATCCGTCCTTCCTTGAAAATTTGCTCAAACATCCGCTGTAGAGCATAGAAATTGTCAGTAGAGTGATAATTTACCTTATGGTGTAGGCAAAATGGTTGATTCTCGATAAGCTCCAGTGGCTGAGAGGTGCGGTAGAGTGCGTCTTTCAACAGCAGTAGAAAAATGGTAGAGATTCGGACGTTCAGCTTTGGGAGGACGAGTTTGTTTTGAGGACCTCTTCTCCGAGAGTAGCCAGTGTTTCCCTTGGTGCGTTTCTGATCTCCCTGTTCCTCTTTAGGCGTGCTGGTTCGTTTTGCAGGTGGGGATTTGGTGGAGAGGACAAACTTTATAGATTTTTGTCACTCATACATCATCCTCTCCAAGTCGATGTTGCCGTTTACTTTGGTGATCATCTTCTCTAATGTCACAGGCTTGTTAAGGAAGAGGTATTCTTTGGCCTTGCAATCGAGCCGAAGACCATTGGTGGAAGCGGTAACGGCTATTTTTTGGTCGAGGTTATCCACCTTTCTTACGAGCTCTAGGAATTTCTTTAAGAAGTCTTCAAGTTTTTCCTCGTGTGATTGCTTAAGACCGATAAGAGAATACAAGTTCTCCTCTTTATCTTTGTTGTGAGCATATGTCTTGATGAACTATTTTTGTAGCTGATCAAACGTGTAGATAGATTCTTCAGGAAGAGAATTGAACCATCGGAGCAATTCCTCCTGTAGACTTGTGGCGAACATGCGGCAGAGAATGTGGTTGAGATTGGAGTACAACCCCAATGAATCATGGTATTGCTGAATATGCTCCTTTGGGTTAGTACCTTTGTACTTGTGAATTTGGGGAGTATGGAATCCTTTCGGTATTTTTATATTAAATAGTTCTTTGGCAATCAAATTTCCTTATAACTTCGTAGTATCGCCTGTAGAACCCAGAACTTGTGCCTCGATCAGCTCTTTAATTCTTTGATCCATATACTCTTTTGTGACGTAATGACAAGTTGGTTGAGTCGTTGGACGTGCAGGCAAGGGATGATGAGTTCCCGTACCTTCACTCAAGCGATCTCGTGCTGAGACTTCAGGTAGAGGTCGCTGGCCTTCCTCCTGACGAATGAGAATTTGGTAACCTCGGCTAACTTCTGATTGGACTTCACCACCCAAATGGATGGAGGGTTGCAGTCTGGGTGGTAGATTTTTGGAAATGGCTTTACTAGTGGCTCCCTGAGGCCCCAATCTTTCCCTTGCCGAAACGTGGGAGGTTTCTAAGAGTTGATCGCGACCCCTAGCTGGAGGATCCTGCTGAGTATTTTGAAGAGCCTCGAGTGAAGTCTGTATCGTCGTTATTTGATCTTCGTGTCGTTTGAGCCCTGTCAAACGAGCTTGTCGTTCTGCATCGAGCTCCTTCTCTCAGACCTCACGATCTTTTGTCAACTGAAGTTCAAGTTCGGTACGATTCTTTGCCTCTGCGTGGAGATTCGCCCGTAACTCGGTGAGCTGTCCTGGATCGACAAAAATTTTGAGTTGAGTTCCTACTGCTTGTCGTCTGGAAGAATCCATAATTAAAAATTACAATGAAAGACTACCCTAGGATATCGTGAAAATGCAATCTTTCCCACTGACGACACCAAATGTAATGGCCAAATTCTGTAAGCTTGATATGATTTGGAGTTTGCTATCACACCAATGAACCTGTACCAATGTTCTAATATAAAGTAAGAAATAGACACAAGTGTTTTTAGCGTGGAAAACCTCTGAATAGGTAAAAAACCACGTCCTCGTATGGATTTTTTTTGTAAAAGTCTATTTATTGCTTAGAGTGGATATCTTTATTACAAGTGATCTCTAGAATTTTAAAATGTTTTTGATCTCGTAAATAAGAAGTTTGAGTAATTTTTTTGGTCCTTGTCTCTTCTGGAGCTTTTCCTTTAAATAAGCTTCTCCATACCTCTTCATCATGCTAGAACACATTTTCCGAATAATGTGGTTAGTGGCGGTTGACTGAATAACTAACAAATTCGTGGAAGACAAGTGCCTTTGACTGGGTAATATTTTCGGGTTTAGCTCGATCTACGTTCTTGAGTAGTTCGTGGGGATGGTTAGAATGTTGATTAGAGTGTTGAGTGTTAAAAATTGTGTGAGCCTGAGAAGGAGGTAACTCGAGCTGTATGAGCCCGATTATGAGTGAGCTCGAGGGATAAGTCCCTACAACTACCACATGTACTGGTTCCACTATGTGGTACTAGCTGGGGAGCAGCATTAGATATGTTTTTGCCTACTGGCATAGGACAAGGTTGAGGAGTTAGATGCAGAGGTTGGCGTATATGCGAGGTAGTACTGTCAGTATCCTGCGAGGGACTGGGTTCTAAAGTAGGACCCTCTTAAATCTCTACCAACTCTCAGCTAGTGGGGGTTATGGAGGATGAGATGGTGGTGGTGGAGAAGGGAGACAAAGATTAGAAATTTTCTTTCGCACAATCATCACTCTATTCCCTAAAGGGGTATCCTTTGCTGAAGGTTGGTTCAGGCACTAATATCACTAGCTTCCTCAATTTTTTTTGTAAAAGTAAATAGTGTGAAAACCATTGCCTGAACCTTTCTTGCAGAAGAGTTTCAGAATGAAACAGTATTTGAAAATATATATGTAATATAACCTGTAGATCGATCTGTAGAAATATGTAAAAAACTTGTTATCCGTAAAGTATTCTGAAAGTAATATTTGAGCTAATGAAAGAGATTTTTGGGCAAAGATTGTGCTGATAGATTGAATTAGTAGTCAGTAGTGAAATCGAACTAAAAGAAAAGTATGTTAGAGTATGAAAATGTAATGTTTAGAAAGCAAACTAAAAATGAATATTAGGAGTCGACCTGTTGAAGATATAAAAATAGAGGTGTGTGGTATGAATATCGAACTTATAAGGTTTGAAGAATCGAGTTTTAATAAAAATTCTTACGTAGAATAGAATATGCATAAATCCAATCTCAAGCTGGGGAGGTATTGTGAAAAGTAGCTCAAAAATGTGATGGATGATTTTTAAAGAGGTCGACCGTGAAAGATAAGTTTAAATAATTTTTTATCATGAACTTGTGGTTTATAGTTATGGAAAATTGGAGTAGATAGAGTTCATTATATACGGGGGATTTGATGTTATCTTTAAAATATGTATAAATAATGCTTAAAAGGTCATGTAGATAGGAGGAAGCAGTATAAATGGTGAGGACTCGTTCTGAAAGAGCTCGTAATGCTTTGGAATGGCGTTTAACAATAAAGATTGTAGAAGTGCGGGAGATGATCTTTGGGCAGTTAGATTATGATGCTAACTTGCCTGAATCTGAAATTCAATTTGAAGGTTTGAATGAGAGAACAAGAGAGTGCGAGATTGAACATCATTTTTACTCAAAGATATTCCATGAAGTGATTTTGGAACCTGAAGCTCGAAAAGATGTTGTAAGGCAAATTATCGCAGAAGAGATAGCTAAGGAAGATGAGAGGATTACTGGGGGCAAATTGATTAGGCGTGGCGCTCTAGGCCATCTGGGATGTTTCATGTGTGATTATGTATGAGTGAGCAAACTGAGTTAGATCGAATAATTGGAATGTGAATATAGGTAAAATGTTTCTTATGAATTTGTTTTTATTTTGTTATAAATATTATTAGAAACTGTGGTGAATAAAAATTTTGAAATTTGAAATATTAGAACATTGGAAATGACGTCAGCAGTTTTATAAGTAACATAAGTAGGAATTGAGAAATTGAATTAGCTTTTTTGTCTTTTGTGTAAGGTTAGAAAAAGTTTGATTGCGTGTTATATAGAGTCATCATGAGTGGAAGGTCAGAGATAGATTTGGGTAAGAGAGAGAAAAATATATTGAAATATAGGATGTGGGATAATGATGGGAAGGCGTTTTTATCGAAAATATACGAAATGTCTGACATTAATTATGGAGTGGACACTTCAGTTCCAAAGCTGAGGGCGGCTTGTGTAAGGCCTAATAACTGCCAGCAGTTAGAGAGAGAAAGTGCAAATAATAGTTCATCTTCCTCATTCAAATGTTTATCAAATCTAGAAAAATAAAAGAACAGATGGAGAGAAAATAGAGTAAGTGGCAGAGATTCAAGTGAGAGATTAGACGACGACTATAATCGTAGAAGGATGGAGAAAGTTGTAGAGGTAGAGGCAAGACATTGCGTGCTCGGTACCATTGTGAAAGAGGGATTAGGAGTTGTTCCTGACTCGTACTCAGACGTTGAAGGTTAGTGATTGAGTTATGATGTTGATATTTGTGAAGTTTGAAATAAAAATTGCGATATTTGTGAGCTTTCAAAATTTAAAATTTTTGCTATTTATAGTTAACTTTTGGGAAAATCTATTTTATTTGAATGAAAATGATATATGTATATGTATGTATGGACGTGTATAGACTAAGGAAAATGATTGAGAAAATTGACAAAATACCTGAACCTGTATATAGGTTGAGGCATGAGGAGAATTTGTTATAGAAACTAGCCTCATCCTCAAGCCTATATCTGATATGGTGGTATTACCTGATATGGAAACACCGACCTCTGACCGTATGGGTGAGTCTGAAAATGTTGGGGCTCTAGATGTTGATTCTGAGGGGGAGGATAAAGTACAATTTCTAGATTTTCCTGGTCATTTGGTATACTATCCTCCAAAGTCTGATGTATTCAGATAATTTTGTAAAATCAAAAGTATTTTAGGTGGGAAATGGGGTAATGTCGTAGAGCATGCCGGTAGGTTGTTTAGGGGTTGTATTGTATCAACTGGGAAAGATCATTTCTTCTTATTGCTCAATTTAGAACAGGAGAAATCGGATAGGAAAGTGGAGGAATCGATCTTCTTTGAGTATTTTGATGGGAATGTCCAAAGCGACCTAGAGCAGGGCTTTCTGTACTATCTCTCTCAGTTGGAATACAGACTGATGCTATCTCTTAACAATTTTGTTAAAGGTATTTTGAATACCATAGAGACATGTCATTCCCAACTGAATGGGAATATGTGAGAGGTGATAAATGTTTGTGATAATTTGAATAGAGTGTGGGAGGAGAATGAGGTGGAGAGGAGAATAACTCTTGTGGATGTTTTACAGTATTATCCTATGAAATATTATGCTGAAACTGGAGGCATGTACTTCTGTTCTAGTTTGTCTCGACATCTTTTCTTCGATCTGAATTCAGCAGGACAAGCTTGGAACGATAATATGATATGTGAAAAGTGATTGCATTCAGAGAATGGATGAGGAACCCATGGAACTTGTATATAGAACTTTGAAGAAAAGTAAGTAATAATATATGATATTGAACTGTTATAGTTGTAGATTCGTTCTGTGTTTGTTGAACAATTTGTTGTATTATGTTGCTGGTCCTCGATCGAAGGTTCCAAAAAGAGAATCGCTGTTAGATATTATAGATCGAGAAGGTGTTGAGCTCGAGATTGTCCTGAAAGAGCTCGACATTATCAGAAACAAAAGAGCTAATAGCAAGTCAGAAAGAGTACAAAAGTCTCAAGCCAAGAGATAAATGACTTAAGCTAGAACCAGCAAGAAAAGAGCAGCGGACGGGGAAAAGCGTCTGGCAATATCGAGGGCTGCGCCGACGTCGCTGCAGGATGTTTATGGGGATATTACTTTAAGCAAGCTAACTCAAAGGCATTCAAAGCGGAAGGCTGTTAAAGGTGGCTCGACCTCGGGGACCACGGTGAGTGGTGAGGTCGAGGGGAACGCAAAGAAGAGGTGGGTGGATGAACCTACTGCTGTGAGTGGATCGAAGGTTGGGGAGACTCGACTTGTTGAGGGGGACAAGCAGCTTGCGGTGGAGAACCGGTTAAGGCTAGCAGCTCGAAGTGGCACTGAGGAGTTGAATACTTCCGCACAGTTAGAGTTGAGCAGGGTGGTAAGTTAATGTCTTTGTGATATTTGAACTTGTATTTTTTTAAGCTAAAAAGTGTCTTTTTCTATGTTAGGCTGCTCGGATGTTGAAGGGTATTTGCCTGGCGCTCGAGGAAGGAAGGGCTGAGATCGAAGTTGGAAGGGCCGAGCTCGAGAAGAAGGTGACTCAACTTGAGTCTGATCTGGCGTTGGAGAGGGAGCGCTTGGTTTTTGTGAAGGACTCACATCAGGTGTTGATTAGCGAGCTCACGGATGAGGCGCAAAAGAACTTTAATGAAGTTACAGCTACCCGGGACAGCCTTGGGTGGAAGCTACTAGAAGTGGGGTACTATGTTACTGATATCGACGCCATTATAGTAGGTACCTATGTCAAAGAGATCAAAGTGGAAGATGATCTCCAGGATGATGATGGCTCTCTCCTAGATATGGTTACGGGGCTAGACTCGGTCTCTGCTAGAACTGATCTTGAGAACCGTGAGGGAGATAATGAGAAGGTAGAGTAAAAATTGTTTGGAGTTTGTTTGTGTGTGCTAAAAGCTGTAAGTGTATGGTACATTGATTTGTAGGATAAGTTTGGGATAGGCTAAGAAATGTGTGTAAACATTAATTTGAAGGAACTTAAAGATATGCGCCTCAGAATTGGGGAATTATAGAAAAAACTTGCTAAGGAGAAAAATGTATCAACACCCCTGTTGACTTCGCAAGCGGAGCTACAGGTTAGATAATAACAAAAAATATTTAACTTGTATGCTGTACTACTTTAGAGCTACACTGTAAAGTTAGAAGATAGATATAGATCACAAATGTGTTAGAAAATTAGGAATGATAGTAATCCAGTATGTTCATATTATTTTTAGAGGGTTAGCAAATTAAAACATAGAAAATATGTACCTTAAAAGAGGATGTAGATGTTATTACCATTATTGTGAGATAACTTTTTAACTTGAGGTCGAAGTATAATCTCAACTTGTTGGCATGTCAAAAATAGAAATTTGTTAGAAATCTATAAAGTAATCTATAATATATATTGATTGTATTTGTGAAGTATTGTTGAATCGAGCTTGATGATGCAGGTCGAATTAGAAATTGTTTGCCTAAGCGGACAACAGACGCTCTAATACAATCATGAGTTTGTGGTAGAGTTTGATAAGATTAAAGAGGTATCTGAAGATAGGGAGGATCAATATGTCAAAGTACAGATACAGTTTTCTAAGACGATAAAAATAGTGGACGACCTGACTCGGAAGATCGAAGGTAAAGATGCTGAAATAGAAAAAATGTAAAAGGAGCTCAAGGGGGTGTGAACTGAAATAATGAAATCTAAAAATAGGATAGACTTGTTGAGGGTAAAAGGCAAAGAAGCGGATGTTGCTCAATACCGTATCAGGTCGTTAGAAATGACAGAAAAAGAGTTACGTGATTTTGGAGCTAATTTGATGGGTCAAATGATCAGGAAAGTAAACGAGCTTAAGAAGGCTCAAGTTGACCTGGTGAGTTTTGAAAGTGTGGTTGAGCAGTTAAGTAAGGCCATGCTTGCAAAAGATATTGATTTTTAGATGATTCAAAATTGATGTGCCAAACTTAATGGGAGGGTTACAAAGTTGAAGGCAGATTTGGCAATGGCCAATTTGCGTGCCCAGAAGGCCGAGGCTGGAGAGCGGTCAAAGAAGAAAAAATATGACGCCGGGGTCTCATCTGCCAAGGGCGACATAGTTAACCCATCAGTTTGAATAAATGAGTTAGAGGCAAATGTAGCTCGCGCTCAAGCTCATGAAGGAAAGGTTGCAAACGTCTAAGAGAAGGCGAGTATAAGTTAGATGTTGCTCTTCGTAGAAAGCTAGAGTTAGATGGGGTGATCAAGAGGAAAGATGAGTTGCTGAAGAAAACTCGTGTTAGGGGGAAGTGATGCAAATGAATGGGACTTAGTGGAGCTTCGTGCTCAATTGGAAAAGTTGAGAACGATGTATAAAGCTGAGCTGGATAATACGGCGGGGACAATAGCGCAGCAAACTGAGGCGATAAAAATCTTAAGGAAATAAGCAGAGAAGGAATATGCTTTCCACAAAGATTTGAAGCAGCATTACCAGAGCTTAAGAAAATGGTTTGTCGAGGTAGTGATTGACCGAGAGAAGTATGGCCTGGAAGAGTTGTACTCGAGGGAGCTAATGGCAGTCATTGCTTATTTTGTGGAAGAAGTAAAGATGCTTGAACTTGAAAGGGATACCTTGTATGACTGTGTCGCACTCCGAGGCTATATCTGTAATGCTGATATAGACCGAGGAAATTGCTTGAACGACATGGAAATGGAAGTAGGCTCCCGATCTGCAGAATTAGTGGAGCAAGGCAGAAATGCTATAACTGCTCGAGCTCTAGATTTTATGGCTGTACAACCTCCTAAGTTGGGGAAAACACAACTGACCTCCCATAAGCAAAAGACCTGTAGAAGTGACCTGTAGTTTCGTTAGTGTAGACATGTAGAGAGATTAAAGCTAATTTTACCTTTGTTTTATCTTGTGTCTGATAGAGATCATTGATTGAAAACTAGTATTACCTTCGTTTTAATAGTTGATATATGTATAAATGGGCGATTGAAAGCTAGTATTATCTTTGCTTTAATATGTATAGATGTCAATTTCAAGCTAGTTTTACCTAGCTTGAATCGGTATAGATGTTCGATTGAAAGTTAGTATTATCTTTGCTTCAATTTATGAGATTTAGTATATTCTACGTGAGTAGGGAGTAATGTAGGAAAAAAACTTAGAAGTTTTCATTGAGTAGAATCGAATTTACACTGTTGGAGATTGAAATCTCACTTTTGGAATGTAAAGAACGATAATAGAGTAATATGTAGTGGAGAAACTAGGGACTTAACGATAATACTATTTCATTCGCCTAGTGTTCCATGGATTTGGGATTTAAACCCCTTGCTCGATCATGAGATAGTACGATCCCAGGCCAGTTCGGCCAATAATGTGGAAATGACCTTCTCAATTTTTTGTGAGCTTCCCAGCATGTGTTTCTTTTCTACTCTATGGGATTTCTCTGAGGACGAGATCGTTGATTTAGAACTCACAGCTTCATACTCTTCTATTGTACGAGCTTGCGAGCATATGATGGTATCGACCTAGGTTGGTAATAGCGCGTTTCCTAGTTTTATCAATCCAATTCATATTTCAGGCCAGCTCGAACTCATTTTCTTTGTCTGTTAGCTCATGATCTATGACTGGATGATGGTACTTTGTTAGAATGACGCCTTATGTGCAATAAGCCAGGAGATAGGGGGAGAACCAGTTGATTATCGTGATGTAGTACGGTATGCCCATAAGACGTGAGGAAGTTCCCGTATCCAATTTCATTTCTTCTGTGATTGAAGCCTTTTCTTTAGTCCATCCACTATGGTTTTGTTGGTAATTTTGGCTTGTTCATTGCCTTATGGGTAATATGGATTGGATGGGGAATGGATGATATTATGTTTGTTGAGGAAGGCCACGACCTTTTCACCAACAAACTGCGGTCCATTATCAATTTGAATTAGATGGGGGCATCCAAACCGCGTAATAATGTGTTCCCAGATAAAAGAGATGACTTATTCTTCTCTAGTTCGACAAAAAGGAATTGCTTCTGCCCATTTCGTAAAATAATCTGTTTCCACTAGTAAGAAGTGTCGGTTACCTGGTATATTGGGAAACTCTCCCACGAGATCGAACGCCCATCGCTTAAATGGCCAAAATACATTGCTTGCATGCAGTCAGAGTGCAGGGGCACATATCATGTGTCCATATCGCTGACATGTGTCACATTTGCATAAGTACTCTTCTGCTTGCTTGCATATTCATGGCCAGAATACTCCTTATCTAATTGCTCTATTTGTAAGTAATCAACCTGCGGCATGGGAGCCACAAGTCCCTTCATATAGTTCTTTGAGCATTCCATCAACTTTCTTCTTGGATAGGCACTTGAGATAAAACCTTGTCACTGATCGGTGGTATAGACGGCCATTATAAACTGTATAACGCTTGGAATTTTTAATCAGCTGTCGGCGCTCTTTTGAATTTGTCAGAAGTGGCCCGTCACATTTGTTCTTCAGGCCGAGGTAGACAATAAAGGGCTTTCGCCAATCGTCTTCCTCCTCTTCATCGCCTTAAGTGTTTATCATGCATACAGAATGGAGATCAATGCTGGGGGTGGATATCACTTCAATCTGTAGATATCGTGCTTCAGTACCCAAGACCCCGACCAAATAAGCCAAGGAACCGGCATGTTTGTTCTCACCCCAAGGTAGATAATTAAGAGTTATTTTCGCGAATCTACACATCCTATCGACAATGAGGGCTGCATATTTGATCATCTTGTAATTTTTCTTGTAATGTTTTGAGTAATGATGGACGATGAGTAAAGAATCTGTATAGACTGAGAGCTCAGGGATGCCTAGCCCGAGTGCTAAATTGAGTCCATGAATCAAAGCTTCGTATTCTGTGATATTGTTAGAGGCTTCAAAATCTAAGTAAATTGTTTTCTCGATTATGTTGTTGGAAGGTATAATCAGTACAATTCCAATTCCTGACCCTACGGGTCCTGATGATCCATCTGTAAGAAGTCTCCACCTTATCTTTCTGATCTATTCAGCTCGTTCATCAAATGGTTTGGTGGGAGGATCTTCTATAATTTCTTCTGTAAAGTCAGGATTATGCTCATCTCAATCGGGATCTTCTATAGGAAAATCCATGAAAAAATCGGTAACGGCCTGACCTTTTTATGAATGCCGTTGTTCGAACTTGATATCATATTCTCCCAAACTGACTGACCATTGCTACACTCTTCGTGATTTTTATTTTTTAAACAAAACTTTCCGGAGTGGGTAATTCGTCATGACTTTGACCGAGTGAGCTTAAAAATAGTGGTTGAGTTTCTGTGAAGTATAAACAGAGTTAGAAGGAGTCGCTCGATTTTAGAATACCTCGTTTCTACTGGAGTGAGGGTTTTGCTGGTGAAATAGACTGACTTTTCGATCTTGGCCTAAAGACGAATAAGGACCGAGCTAATAGAATTGTCTGTAACTACGAGGTAGATAATCAGTTCCTCATTGTGTTCCGAGGTGCTCATGATGGGAGACTTCCTTAAATAGGTTTTGAGTTCCTGAAAAGCTGCCTCGCATATATGCTATTATGAAAGAGGGATTGGGCGCTGTTTCTGATTCGTATTCAGATGTTGAAGGTTAGTGCTTGAGTTATGATATTGTGATTTATGAAATTTGAAATAGAAATTGTGATATTTGTGGGCTTTCAAAATTCAAAAAATTTATTATTTATAGTAAACTTTTGGAAAAATATGTTTTATTTGAATGAAAAATGATATATGTATATGTATGTATGGATGTGTATAGACAAAAGAAAATGATGAGAAAATTGACAAAATACCTGGACCTGTTTGTAGGTTAAGGCATGAGGAGAATCTGTTATAAAAACTAGCATCATCCTCAAGCCTATATTTGATATGGTGGTGTCACATGATATGGAAACGTCGACTTCTGGTCGTATGGGTGAGTCTGAAAATGTTGAGGTTGTAGATATTGACTCTGAGGGGGAGGATAAAGTACAATTTCCAGATTTTCCTGGTTATTTGGTATACTATCCTCTAAAGTCTGATGTATTCAAAGAATTCTATAAAATCAAAAGCAGTTTAGGTGGGAAATGGGGTAATGCTGTAAATCATGCCGGTAGTTCATTTAGGGTTTGTAATGTATTTACTAGGGAAGAACAGTTCTTCTTGTTGCCCGATTTAGAACATGAGCAATTGGATAGGAAAGTGGAGGAATCGATCTTCTTTTGAGTATTTTGATGGGAATGTCCAAAACGACCTAGATCAGGGTTTTCTGTGTTATCTCTCTCAGTTGGAATACAGACTGATATTGCCTCTTAGTAATCTTGTTAAAGGTATTTTGAATACCATAGATTTCTATCCTATCCAACTGAATGGGAAGGTTGAGGTTCGTGCTGAAGATCTTTGGAAATGGCTTTTCTGGTTGCTCCTCGAGGCCTAATCTTTCTCGTACAGAAACTTGAGAGTTCGCTGACACTTGATCACGATATCTAGTATGGGGGCCTGTTAAGTGTCATGCAAAGCTTGCAATTCGGTTTGCATACTTGTCATTTGTTCTTCATGTCTCTTGAATGCTGTCTAAGGAGCTTGACGCTTACTTTCGAGCTATTTGTCGCGGAGCTCATAGTTAAAAAGTTAACTGACGGTCGAGCTTATTATGCTTCTCTGTTTCGACATGAAGATTCACCCGTAGTTCAACGTGCTGTTCTGTTTCAACTGAAAGATCGAATTGGACTCATGTTGTTGGTCGCTTGGAAGTGACCATGATTAAAAATAGATAGTTGAGTAAATTATACCTTAGGATACCGTGGAGAATGTTTTGATTCCCACAGACAATGCCAAATAATAGGAAAAAAAAGTAAAAAAAGTAAAATAAAATAGAATAAAATAAAAAATAATAAGAAAATAACGAAAGATATAAATAATAAAAGAAAAGATGAAACCAAAAAAAAAAAAGGAATATAAGAAATTAATAATTAATAATAAAAAAAAATCCAAGAAAAAAGAAAAAAAAAGAAAAAAAATTATAAACAAAAAAGTTTAGGTGGGAAATAGGGTATTATCGTAGAGCATGCCAGTAGGTCGTTTAGGGGTTGTGCTGTATCAACTGGGGAAGAACATTTGCCCAATTTAAAACAGGAGAGATCGGAAAGGAAAGTGGAGGAATCAATCTTCTTTGTGTAATTTGATATGAATATCCAAAACGACCTCTTCTATGCTATCTCTCTCAGTAGTAATACAGATTGATGTTGCCTCTTTGCAATCTTACTAAATGTATTTTGAATACCATAGAGCCCGGTCCTACCAACTGAATGAGAATATGTGGGATGTGATAAATGTTTGTGATAATTTGAATAGATTGTGGGAGAAGAATGAGGTGGGAGGAGAATAACTCTTGTATACGTTTTGCAGTATTATGCTGTGCAATATTACGCTGCAACTGGATGTGTGTGTACTTCTGTTCTAGTTCGTCTCGATTTGTTTTTTTTGTCTTTTCTTACTTCTTTTTTTTAATATATATTTTTGATTTTTTGATTTTATTTTTTTCTATTATTATTTTTTTCATTTATTAGATCTGAAAACATATACTTTCTTCCTCATCATTTTTTTGTTTTTCTATTTCATATTTCCTTGTATTTTTCTTTTTTCTTTTTTTGTTATGTTATTGGCATTTTTTTTCTTGTTTTCATTTTTTTGTTTTTGTTTCTTCTTTTATCTTTCTTTATTTTCTACTTTTATATAATAAACGAGTTTTTTTTCTTTTTATTTATTTAAATTTATTTTTATCTCCTTTTTCTTACATTATTTTAATCTCTTATTCTTTATTTTTTTTTTAATCTTTTTATCTTCATTTTTTTTTGTTTTTACTTTTGTTATTCAGACCAAAAGGTAATAACTATTTTTTGATCAAGATTATCAACTTTTCTTACGAGCTCCAAAAACTTCTTCGCAAAGACCTTAAGCTTCTCTCATTGTGACTATTTGAGACTCATAAAATAATATAAATTCACATCCTTGTCTTTATTACGAGCATAAGTCTTGACGAAATTCTTCTGTATTTGATTGAAAGTGAGGATGGAATCTTCAGGTAGAGAATGAAACCACCGTAGCGATTCTCCCTGCAGACTTGTTGCGAACAGACGACATAGAATATGGTTGAGATTTGAGTACAATCCCAGTGAATCACAGAATTGCTGAATGTGCTCCTTTGGATCGGTACCCTTATTTTATGGGTCTTCAGAGTATGAAAACCTGTTGGTACTTCCATATCAAATAATTCTTTGACAATCATACTACCTTGCTACTTAGTGAAGTCGTCATGTCTGCCTAGATTATGAGCTTCAATCAACTCCTTGATACGTTGATCCATGTATTCTTGTGTCACGTACTAACGTGTGGCCTGAGTGACTTGGTGAGCCGGTCGAGGATTATGAGTACCGGTGCCCTCACTCAAGTGCTCACGTGCTGGAATTTAGGGTTGAGGTCATTATTGTTCCTCTTTGTGCTTGAAAGGCCGGAAACCTCTGCTGATATCAGACTGAGCTTCTCAGCTCAAATGAATTAAAGGTTGAGGTTCGTGCTGAAGATCTCTGGAAATGGCTTTACTGGTTGCTCCTCGAGAGCCAAATCTTTATCGTGCAGAAACTCAAGAGTTCTCTGGTACTTGATCACGATTTCTAGTATGGGGAGCCTGTTAAGTGTCCTACAAAGCTTGTAATGCGGTCTGTATAGTTGTTATATATTCTTCATGTCTCTTGAATGCTATCAAATGAGTTTGATGCTAGCTTTCGAGCTCTTTGTCATCAAGCTCACGGTCAAGACTTAACTGACATTCGAGCCCATTACGATTATCTATTTCGGCATGGAGATTCGCCTCAGTGAGCTGTTCTGGTTCAACTGAAAGATTGAGCTGGACTCCTGTTGTTGGTCTCTTGGAAGTGACCATGATTGGTAATGGATAGTTGACTAAAGTATACCTTAGGATATCGTAGAAAATTTCTTGATTCCCACGGACGACGCCAAATGTAATGGCCTAATTTCGCAGCTCAAAATAGCTCAAAATTAGATCTTACACCAAATGTACCTGTGACAAAAATTAATATAATACAAGAAATGACACAGGTGATTTAGCGTGGAAAACTTTTGAATAGGTAAAAAAACCACGACCTCAAGTTGATAGTTTAGTAACTGTAACTTTTATTGCTTGAGGTTGATATCTTATTACAAGTTAACTCTTAAACTAAAAATTTTGATCATTAAATAAGAACTTTTGGTGGTGTTAGAATCTAGAAAATATGGTTTTTCCGGTCATTATCTCCTCTTGAACTTTTTCTTTATATAGACCTTACATGCAACTCGTTATCGTGTAGAAGCACGTTCTCCAGATAATGAGGTAAGTAGCAGTTGAATGTGTAACTGTTAGTTCGTGGGAAATAAGTGTCTTTGACTTGTTAATATTTTGCTGTAGTGCTCGATCCACGTTCTTTATCAGTTCGTGGTCTAGGTATCAATACTGACTGTACATGTCACGTGTGTAATGCGTGAGTTTAATATTAAGGTAGTTCGTGTTTGGACTAGGTTGAGGGATATGTCCCTACATTACCTATTATTACATGTCATATCCCATTTTTGTATGAGTAAACTATGATGTTGATGCACTGACTATTTAAAGACCAGGTTTATCTATGCATGAGCCTATTTTACAGAACACCATTTTATTTATTTATTTGGCAAGCTACGGTTTGGATGTGCACTGATTGTTTCACATGGTTCTTTTATTGTGACGCTATAAAGTTGTAGAATGTCAGGCCAATACATATTATTTTGGACATACGACATTTTATATATAAAAAAATCATCGCATATATTCATGCCAAACACTTGCAATTAATAATTTCGTAAACATTACCATAGGGAATAAAAACATTGTTTTTATATGTGGAGTCGCCGGGATACCAAGCATAGCCCAAATCCCTCAAAATTGTGCTATCATCTCTAACCAAACCCCCAAAACCCCTCAAAACAACAATCCAGACGCAACAACACGATGATGATGATAAGAAGTCCTCTGGCCACTTTGGATGCAGCTTTATCCAACTTTCTAATGCTCTCAGGTGGTTTTTGTTTGCCGAAAAACCTTAATTTCATGTATTGGAAGGTTCATGGTTCTAAAGTTCCCAGAAGAACGGATAAAAATCTAAAAAATAACCCATCTATAAAATTGATCAATTGAAGTTAAAAGTCGATACCAAAACCTAAACTCGAAGCGTGCTCTGGGCTCATGTTAGCAATACTTTAAAAGAGTAACAAACTAGTAATTAAATCTTCAAGTGCATGTTAGCCATCTCCTTCCCATCATCAAGGGCATTTTTGTGATGATTAATTCCAGCCGTTGATGATGAGTTAGCCCAACCGTTCGATCTAGTTGCTTTCTATTTTTGGGTAAGTAGGTTTTACTGTAGCAGTTCCAAGTATTAGCCGTTTTCCTTTAATAGTTACTTTTCTGGGATTGAGATCTAAGCTTGATTGAGGACGAACTCGGGGAGAGGGCGATGGCGATGGCGATGGCGATGGCCCCGTCTAGTGGGTCTGGAGCTACCGAGTCACATCCCCTTACAGCTACCACTCAATCCCCTCCAATTGCTCATGAAGTCCCGTTGAAACGCTATACAACGACGGAATTGGTACAACTCTCAAGGGAAGAGTGATGGGGAGGTCTCTGAAGATATGAAACAAGTAACAAGAATACTTCTGGACACCATAATCAAAGAGAAGCCTTTAGAGGAAAGGGAAAAGTTCATTCTAGATCTGAAAAATGGGATGAGGTCTCCACCAGTCATTCTACTTTTCGCGAGCAAATGGCAGAAAGAAATGAGAACAAATAGAGCAAGGCTACAGTGGATATCGATCGAAGGTGTCGGAGTTACTCAGGGGAGAGAAGTTGGTCAACTTAATTGATTTGCAGAAAATTGCGGGAGGCAAGAGACTAATGAAAAACGATGCACCAATCACGGACGACGAGAAAGCATTAGCTCAGGAAATACTCGAGGAAAGAGTGCAAAAAGCCAAAGCTACTCTGCCAAATTCTAACACCCAACCTATCACCGACACAGTGGAGGAAATTCAAAAAATGGATGCTTTAAAGGCCTATGCTGATCAGAGTTCTCCTTCTGTTACTTGTGCTGAAAATAGTACTGTACCTGAGCAAAGAAGTGAGGTGGAGGAAGAGCAACCTGGATGTAAGAAAGGGAAGGGGGTACAATGTGCTTGTTTTGAATGTCTGAAATCAGAAGATGAGAAAAGGCCTTAGAAGCTGGCTCTCAACATATTACCAGTAGATTGTTCATTCTGAGGCGATGGAGGCCTTTTATTGAAGTTGAGAAGCTTGACCTTAGTACAATTCCAATCTGGGTGGTGCTAAAGAATGTGCCCATCAGCATGAAAAATCATGAGGGCCTTGGGAGAATTGCTAGCTCAGTGGGGATTCCCTTGTATATGGACAAAGCTACTGAGGAAGGAACCAAAACAACCTTCTCTAGAGTATGTATTGAGATTTTAACTAAGTGCAAGTACCCAGAGGTGATTACTCTAAAGTGCAAGAATGGCCAGCTGCCACAGGTTTATGATGAATATGCCTGGATTCCTATCAAATGCTCTCATTGTCATATCTTTGGACATAATGTGTTCAACTGTGAGCATGCCCCACCCCCAGAGAAACCCAAAAAACCTCAGGAGCCTTTCTATCCATCTAATAACCGAAAGCCTGCAAACTCAATCAATGCAGTAACACAAAGAGAACCCCAGACATCCAAACCATCAAAATCCAACTTCACTCCCAGGGAAGTACGAAAGGAAGTGCATCAAGCTTCAGCTAAACCTACTACAAAGCAGCAATGGACACCAGCTAGTAACAAAGGCATTATCAAGACTTCTAATAAATTTCAAGCTCTAGCCCAAGAACCCGAGAGAGTACTTACCACTACGACTGAAGTTGATGCTCAAAACACCAATGATAAAGACTAAGGCCAGGGGTGAAGTCACTGAAGGTGAGACGCAACAAGTTAATGAAGGTGATGATGCAGGTCAGACTACTAAAGGACAATGCAATAAAGAAATTGAAGAACATGAACCTGACAGCTTAGATGGAGCTGAAGCAAGTGGGGTAGAACTGGAGAAAAAGAGAAGGAAAAAAGCCAACAAGAAAGAACGAATAATGAAACAAAAGCTAGATAAGGCTCTTAAGGAAGCTCTTGATCAAGTGACCCTGTCTGCAAGGAAGTACCTCAATGAGGGTCAGGTATCTCAAACATAAACTAAATGTTTATAATGTGCAATATTGGATGCTGGAGTATGAGAGGCCTCAATGACCTCGTTAAGCAAGCTGAGATTAGGAACTGGGTGAAAAAGTATAAGTTAAGTGCCTTCGGCATAGTGGAGAATAAAATTCATGAAAATAACAAAAAACAAGTGGAGCGCAATATTTGTAAAGAGTGGATGAAGATTCAAAACTACAGCCACTCTGTAAAGGGTAGAATTTGGTTCTGTTGGGACCCAAATGCTCTTGAAGTGTCTAAAATCGAAATAGAGGAACAAGTGATCTCTATGGAGATCAAAAATGGGGAGCAAAATTGTTTTTATTTAACTATTGTTTATGGGTGTAATGAGAGAAAAAAGAGAGAAATTTTGTGAGACTATATTTTAAAGAAGAATGCTAGTATGAGCTTGCCTTGGGCTCTTATGGGGGACTTCAACACTATTTTCCACTCCAATGAGAAAGTAGGAGGTTCCCCAGTGACTAATGCAAATTTTTGTGATTTTTTCGACTGTATACAAGCCACAGGTCTCATGGACTGCAAATTCAAGGGAAGCTTCCTTACCTGGTCAAACAAGAACACTATTGGGAGAAGGATCTTCTGCAAGTTGGACCGAGTCATGGTAAATAGTGATTGGATAAGCTCTTTTAACTGCTCTGAAGTGGAGTTCTTAAAGCCAGGTGTGTCTGATCATTCTACTATGATTTTGAGCCTCAACCTGCCCGTTAAAGGAGGAGCAAAGCCATTAAATTTTTTTAATCATTGGGCTAATGATGCTGGGTTTATGGATCTGGTCAAAGAAAGTTGGGCAATAACGGTGATTGGAAATCCCACCTTTTGTTTTATCCAAAAGATGAAAATTGTCAAGAAGAATCTTAAAGCTAAATTCTCTGGTGCTAATAGTGGGCTGAACAACAAGCTAGAGATAGCAAAGCAGAAGTTGGAAGTTATCCAAGTTGTGTTACATGATGACCCCAACAACATTGAAGCTGCTGTAAGAGAAAAACAAGAAGTGGAGGTGTATGCTAAACTTGTTAGAGATGAAGAAGCTCAAAGTAGGCAAAAATCCAGAATTCGGTGGTTAGGTCTTGGGGACTCAAATACAGCTTTTTTTCACAGATTTATACAGACAAGAAGGGGAAGAAATAGACTAGCTAACATGGAAGATGAAGTTGGAAACAAAACAGAAACTGAAGATGATATAGCCAGAGTTGGTGTGGATTACTTCACTAGCATTATGGGAACTAAAGGGCTTGATAATAATGATTGGGGGTTCCTAAATAGTATTGAAGTTAACCAGGTGAGCAACGAAATGCAGGAAGCACTCATGAAGGAGATTACTAGGGACGAGATAGTGGTTGCTCTGTCGCTATTAAGCAATGAGAAAGCTCCTGGACCTGATGGGTTTACAGCCTTGTTCTACAAGAAAGCTTGGAAAATTATTGGGGAGGATTTTGTCAAAGCTATTCTGAACTTCTTCAAGTCCTGCAAGATGATAAAGGAGATGAATGCTACCATTATTACTTTGATTCCAAAGACTGCCAACCCAAAAAGGTTTAGTGAGTATCGGCCCATAGCCTGCTGCAACACCATGTACAAGTGCATATCCAAGATCATAACTGAAAGACTGAAGCTGGTCATTGCCCATTTAATCTCTCTGAACCAGTCTGCCTTTATCTTTGGGAGGAACATAACAAAAAATATCTTGCTTTCTCATGAAATTCTCAGGAATTATCATAGGGATAAGGGCCTTAAGAGGTGTGATGCTAAGATTGATTTAAAGAAAGCTTATGATATGGTGTGCTGGGATGCAATTCTAAAAATCCTTGAGAAGTACCAATTCCCTAAAACTTTCATATCCTGGATTGAAGCGTGCATTTCTACTCATAGTTATTCTATTTCTATTAATGGGTCATTACAAGGCTACTTTCTGGACAAAAGAGGGAGTAGGCAAGGAGATCCTATGTCCCCTTATATATTTGTGATGGTTATGGAAATTTTCTCTAAAGCTCTCTCAAAGGAAGTGGAGATGGAAAGGTTTAAACTTCATCCTAAATGCTACCTCCGATTTCACACCTTTGCTTTGCTGATGACTTGATTGTCTTCATGAAAGGGGAAGTGGAGACTGCTAACGCTCTTGCTAATGTTTTAGAAAATTTTGCTTATAATACTAGTTTGCAAGTTAACCTGGACAAGAGTAAGATCTACTGTGCTGGTATGTCTGAGGTTGAAGCTTCTACAATAATGCAAGCTCTGGAATTTGAAAAAGGGACTTTGCCAGTAAAATACTTGGGATTACCTCTTATTACAACCAGATTGAAGCATTCTGACTGCTTATCCTTGGTCGAGAACCTGTTTAAAAAGGTGCATTCATGGAAAACTAAGTTCCTATCCTATGCTGGGAGACTCACTCTGCTGAGAGCTGTCCTTAGTAGTATGCAGGTGTATTGGATGAGTTGCTTTACCCTTCCACAGGCAACAATCAAAATGCTAACTTCCATATGCAGGAAATTTCTATGGGCTGGTACAGATGTGAACAAGAAAGCCTGTTTGGTGAGCTGGAACACGATTTGTCATCCCAAGAATGAAGGGGGTTTAGGGGTAAAGAAATTTGGGGTATGGAATAAGGCTGTATTTCTTAAGAATGCCTGGCAAATCGTATCCTTCAAAGATTCATTATGGGTGAAATGGATTTATGCAAACCTAGTTAGAAATAAGAATTTTTGGGAGCTCAACTGCCCTCAGGACTGCTCTTGGTCATGGAGACACATTCTTAAAGCTAGAAGTGAAGCAGTCACTCTTATTCATTATAAAATTGGTAAAGGTGATAAGACCAACTTGTGGAGAGGCCCTCATGCTCTCACTAAAGTGATTCAGTCACTCTATTCATTATAAACTTGGTGATAAGACCATGTGAGAGGCCCTTGGCATCCAGGAGTACTGGATGACACAGATATGAAGTATATACGTAGCTCTAACAAATAAGAGATGGCAGATGAAGCGATAAATATCAATACAAAGCTCGACCATCAAGCTCTTTGACCAATGTTGGGAGTTATGGAGTTATATTGCGGTAGACTATAGGCCCACCGATTACAGCTTGTACAGGCTGGTGTGTTGCCAGAACGGCTTTCCTTCATGAATTCAAAAGCATTAAAGTTGGGTTGGAACTAGCTGTGAAGTACAACAAAACTAAAATTGAGCTCAACTCTATTTCTGAGTTGGCTGTTCAGGTATTGAATAGGTCGACAAATTCGGACTGGCAATGTAGGACAGTTGTGAAGGATATCTGGAAGATAACTGATAAGATGGAGAGCTTCAGATGTGACCACATTTTCAAAGAGACTAATAAAGCAGCTTCTATTATAACTAAACTAAGGACTGAGATTGGGCTCCACGAGCTAAAGTTTACATATTTTCCAGAAGAGTTAAAGCTATTAGTGCAAGATGAGAATAATAAAGCATATCTAAGTGTACATTAATTGCATTGTACGTTTTTTTTTGTTAGGTGTTAGGCTCGTTGCTCCTCTCGTGTGCTCTTGAGAGGAAGAGGTTGTCCCTACCCTTGTAGTTTGGTTTTTTAATTTAATTGCTTGCTTTCAAAAAAAAAAATCTATAAAATTGATCTACAAAGAAAAGGACTTGGATGTTTGTATCCAAAATTTCAAAAACTTCTTAGCAGAGGTTGACTATTTCCCTGGTCTCAAAGTGTTTAAAAGTCTATCTTACCGTCTATTCAAAGCTAACAGAGTTGATAATGTAGATGAGATGTTAACTGAGTACAAAAAATATGAGTTACAACCGAATAAGAAGTTTATATATTTCATTCTCAAGTGTTAGGGGGAACTTCGATTAATAGATTAGGGCTTAAGTGTGTTTAATAAAACGAAGCATTTAAAGATTATGAGCGACGTAATTTTGTTCAATAGTTTACTGAGAATGTATTATGACTCAAAGGAATAAACAAAGGCAATCTATTATTACAAGATTATGGGTACTGGGTATGAGGTAAACGTTAGGACGTACGATATATTAATCCTATCTTTATTGAAGATAGAAGATCACACTTCCTCAATTGCAGTGTTTAGGGAAGTCGTTGGGAGCACTTTAAGATTTACTTAAAATATGACATTTGATGATGCTATTAACATGTATAGCATAATGGTGGCGAAGGATGACCACATTTGAAATGCTTATAACAAAACCTAGACTACATGTGTAAAATCTAGAATTTTGAAACTTTAGTTTTCTTACAGGAGTTAGAACCAGCTACTAGTAACTGCCTCCATGCAAATTGGAACGGGTCTATTACAAAAGTGATGTTTGTTATTATTGTAATGGCTAGTTTTCCACTAGTTAAACTTTGCCATTACTTTATATAAAAAAGTAAGCTGCAAGTGTAAAAAAGATCATGACACAATAGATTTTACGTGGAAAACTCAGTGAAACATGAGAAAAATCATGACCTCGATGAAGGTTTAGATATAAATCCACTAAGATGCTAATCTATTACACTTGTAGAGAAAATAGTATAGAGAGTGAGTAAAAAAAATCTCTTTTACTATTGTATTCTCTGCCTATATTTATAGTTGGATATAGGCAGTTACAAAAGAGAACGTTTCTCCTACTTTTAAGGATGTCGGGGGAACTTTACGGAGCGCATTCAATGGTTGCATTTGACCAAGTATAACAACTATCGTAGATAGTCGAGTTCTATAGTTGTAGATTGAAGTGTTATCGACTTACAGATGGGTACACGATCAAACACCTTCGATATGCCTTTAACAACTCTTCTTGTCAAATATGAGGAATATGCTACTACAATCTCCCCATTCTCGATACAAGTACTTGTAGTTGTGTCGAGAAGAATATTTTAGAACTTGTGATGTTGACTCTGTCTTTAGAAAAGATGTCGGGGGGACAAGAATCCCATGATTTATGCCGTGAATTCATAATAGCAACAAAACTTCATTTTGATTCTCTCTTTTCTTCCATTACTAACTGTTCAACTATTGGTACTAAGGAGATCTATGTGTTAGTAAAGTGGGCCAAAGTTGTGAAGGAGAGAGATTTGGAAGCAGTTCGTCTTCAAGGTTGGTGTTTTTATCTCATTTTTTGATTTCTTTTGCTGTTTTTGACTTTGCTATGATTAAATGGAACCTTTTGTAGATTATGTCTGTATGTGTGTGTTATGAAAGAATTGCCACGATATGTAGTAATGTTGTAGTAATTAGATTTTAAAAATGTTAGGATTTCGGCTGGTTTGATTTTGTAGACTGAGATTTTGCGAGTAATGGTTGTGTTTGGAATATGTCATTTGGAAAAAGGTTGTTGGGTATGTGATTAATGGTGTTTCCTAGCTTGAAGGAGATGGAGATTGGGTATTATTGCTATTGTTATGTATGGTGCTAAGTTAGGAATTTTTTATGTAGTGGTGAATGGTTGTGGTGATTTGAGTATACTATGGACGGAGTGAATTTGGGAAGAGCCGTGATGTACGCCGTGAAATACCATAACTTATAGTGGTGGTTTCGAAAGAATAAAAAAAATTATATTTTTTTTGGCGGGAAAAATGGGCACAGAGCGCCCATTTTCCCGAAAACCTGTATAAAGCTTCGAGAAGAAATGTAGTGAGAGAAATATACTTCGAATTGAGTAATAAATATATTTATTTGTTTATATATTCTCGATACTAGTACTTAATGAATATATATTAAAAATTATCGAGAATGAAGCAGTTAAATGTAATCAATGGTCAAAATTATGCTTGAAAAAGCTCGATATCTCATAAACTGGGTGCACTTGAGTTAAGTGTTGTGCCACATAAAGATTGAAATGAATCGTAGTACTAAAATGTTGTAGATCTAATAAAAATGATATAATTTTCAGGTTCGAATGGATCGACCGGTTGAAAAACACCAATCTTCCTTATGCTTATGTAGAAGGACAAATGTTTAATGTTGTCGATGTAAAGCCAATTATTATTGATGTAACAACCTGCGTACAAAAATTGGATAAAATTTATAGGGTTGGTAGTAAGGTTCGTGTTGACTGTGGAGAGCATGTAGGCACTAGGGTGGCAAATAAAGTTGCCTCGTGTTTTGATATTGTTAGAGAGGAAGTTGATGAGGACAGAACTGAGACAGATATCGAACATGATCCTCAAAATAGTGATTGAGGAGAATGTTCTAATGGGGGTAGGGTAGGAGGTGATATTGATGCCGATCTTGATGAAGATGGTGAGTGTTATGGTGATGGAGACGAAACAAATAAGATTTTAAGCTTCAAACAGAAGTATGGCATTCCTCAAGATGTTCAACTGCAGGAGTATTATGGGGATATGATTGATCAAGAAATCCCATCGATGGTATTATTGTTCATCGGGAATAAATTAAAAAAGGGTTTGAAGTTGCCTATTCGAGCTGATAAGAAGAAGTTTTTAATTTCTTTGAGGTCGCCCCAGGTCAGTTCAACCCCAATGTATATGATATGTTATGGGTTATTACTATTATGAATGCTCGACTAAAAGAGAAAGATGAGCAATTAATTTATGTGGACGACCTGTTCATGTACTACACATTGAAGTAGAACCCGAGTAAGCTTGGGTATAGGTATTTGGCCAGATTTCTGGAAAGGCCATTGTTGTATGATATGGTGTCGACTGGTGGAAATTACTTTGTCGATCGATTTATTATGTCGGGAAATTACGAATTCGACCATAAAGATCCTGGTGAACCTTTTAAGTGGTAACACTTTTAATTAGGTTAGTGGTATATGCTTGTTTATTTCTGTTTTGTCAAAAAATTTACTTTGTAAATGTTGTAACTGGTTGTTTATTATTATGTAGCTTTGAAGGAGGTCGACAAGAAATCGAAAGTGAACGAAAGGTTGTATAATTTTAGGACAAATTACTATAGCTGTATTGATTCTTAAGTTAAGGATAAGGAGGTGGTAGAAGAGTTGTTTAAAGAGGCCCGCAAAGTGTACCTGATCGACGAAAAGATGTATGCAAAGATGAAAAAAGTGGCAGATTCGAGCATTCCACTAGAGAACCCCGATCTAAGTGAGTATACGACTGTTCTGCTGCTACAGAGGGGGAGGTGTTTGGTGAGTGGTGGTTTCGGGAAGGCAATTTAGACCAAAAAAACCTAACCCAAACTCTAGTCACCTATGGGCTCTAGTGACGGGGATTTTTTCAAACTTATAATGTCCGCGGGAACTAAAGAGATCGGTCGCGACTCCTGCATATAAACCCAAATAGCGAACGCATCCTTCTTTAGTCCAGATAACAAACCATGACCATGATATTGAGTCTCATTGTTTCTCAAGTAAACCAAACTAAAGAGTACAAAAGTAAGAGATCTAGAGGCCATATAAATCCACCAACTTCAAATTCCACAAGCATGAAGTAAGGAAACAAATTTGAAGACCTTATCAATGCTCATTTAAGGTAGAAGATCAAGGTTTTGTTTGAAAACTCTATGTTGAAGCTGAAAAATTAAAGTACTTCAAATGAGATATGTATAGGCCTTAAAACCCTTTCTACTTGAAGAATGTGAATTCAAGAGTATTATACAAAAGAAAGGAAACGATTGCCATCACTAGTTCTGTAAATCGTAGTCTCTGTAATCAAATTATTATTTTCTTAAGGAAGTTAATCCACAATACGATAGAGAAACCCTAGTTAGCAGAAAAGTATGAAGAACACCAAAAATTGGATTGAGAAAAGTCTATTTAAGAGCTTTAATTGCTTAAACGTTGTTAATTGCAATGAATTACTCTAAACCCTAGCTTATTCCTTAAAACTTTCTATTAAACTAACATATTTTTGAAAAAATAACCTAAGTCACCTTTATATACTAGGGAACTAAAAATATTAAAAGAATGGATCTCGAGGCAAACTTATATCTCAGAATCACAACCAACGCCAAGCTCGTTCGAACGACATCCAAGCCCGTTCGAACGACTTTATGCTAATTGGTCTTAAACCCTAAAAACTTGACAAGTCATTCGAACGACATCCAAGCTTATTCGAATGAAATTTGTCTATGGGCCAATATTCCAGGGGATTGAACATTGGTCGTTCGAACGAAATAGGGAGTCGTTCGAACGGCTTTGGGTTCCTGGGCCAAATTTTAGAGAGATGGAAAATGGTCGTCCGAATGACTTTATACCTCGTTCGAACGACTTTACGATAATTCCCTAGATCCTCCTGGATCATGGTTCCCCCCTTTAGAATCCTTAAGCTCCCGTTTAAGCTAGAATTGGAGATGTGGGAATGCAGCAGTGCCCATTTCCCTGCTGTACCACTTCGACTTACTAGGTAGCTGACCCTTCTTCCAAACTCAGAATGATTCAATACCACCCCGTCTTGTATTATGAACTTTCCTCTCTATAATACCATCCTCCTTCAACGGATCTTCTCTTTCCATCCATAAGTCATCAACTGACGGTAGACAAGTGCCGATTGTAGAGTCTTCATCTAAAAGAGACGGCTCAAACAACTTCAAATGCACGACATTAATCACCGAATATATCATCATGAAAGGTGGCAAATCCAATTGGGATACATTGTCGCCAATCTTCTTGAGTATCGTAAACGGACCATAACGGATAGGTTTGAGTTTCTTACCTTCCCCCTTAAGCCGTTCCTTACCCAAATGCAACCAAACTAGGTTTCCCTCTTGAAAAATACACTCAACCCGATGCTTGGCGTGACGAGCCTTATACTTCGCTTGAATTTTCTTCAATTGTGTCTCAGTCTCCTCATGATCCTTGCCTTATTATCTTAATGAAACGTTGAGCTTTAACCTGCTCCTCTTCCTCCTTTCCTAACACCGTCTTGTCGCTAAGACTAAATGCCAAATCAAAAGGGCTTTGCGGTAAGTGCCCCAAACAAACTTCAAATGGAGACTTTAAAGTGGAACCATGAATCGCCCGGTTGAACACAAACTGAAGATACGGTAAACTTTCATCCCAAGTCTTAGGATGCTTAGAATGGAATCCCCATAATAAATGTACCAAAGTGCGATTAACTACCTCTGTTTGCCCGTCAGTCTGCGGATGAAAAACGGTACTTCTCTTCAACTTAGTATATATCATCCCCCATAACGATCTCTAGAAATTCCCTAAAAAGCTGTTATCCCTATCAAAAATAATAGAAGAAGGGAGCCCGAAATACCTCCAGATGTCTCTTAAAATCAATCGCGTTGCTCCTTTCCAGGTGACCGTCTTCTGGCATGGAATAAGAACAATCATCTTGCTGAATCGATCCACCACCATAAACAAATAGTCATTCTTACACTTGGTCATGGGAAAACCACCCATAAAATCCATCGAAATACTCTCCCAAGGTCGACTAGGAACTGGCAATGGTAAGTATAGTCCTATCTTCCTATTGAAAGGCTTCGATGTGTTGCATAACACGCAACCACGAACCACACGAGCAATATCTACCTGCATCTTCAGCCAATAGACATAACGCTGCAAATTTAAAATTGTCTTCTCAACCCCAAAATGAACTGCCACCCGGGAATAATGTGCATCTCGAATCCAATGCAAACAGTCTCCACCCTCTGAAATACACAGTGGACTGCCCCTGTAAATCAAACTATCCTTCAAAACATACTCGCATGTCTTGCCTTACAACAACTTCTCGTGAATCACACTGAGCTCATTGTCGTCCTCATACCCTGAAATGTACTCAGAAGGAACAATAGGTTGTATCTGCATAGCTACTAACAAAGCGGAAATAGTTGGTAATGGGGGCCGAGATAACATATCAGCCATTTTGTTGTCCACTCCTTTCTTTTACTTGATCAATAAGGTAAACTGCTGAAGGTACGATATCCACTTCATATGGTGAGCTTGCTAAAGCTTGGACTGCGTAGATAAGAAATGTAATGGTTTGTGATCGGAATGTACTACAACCTCCTTCCCCAATAAGTAACTCCGCCAATGTTTTACTAATTGATATAATGCGTAGAACTCCTTATCGTAGGTAGGATAGTTGCGTACTGCTCCTGTAACATCTCAGAATGGTAAGCAACCGGCTTCCCATCCTGTAAAAGGATTACCCTCAATGCATAGTCTGACGCATCTCTCTTAACCTCAAAAGGCCACTACAAATTTGGTAATGCTAACACTGGTGTATCCGTAATCTTGCGCTTCAATAAGATAAAAGTCTTCTCATAGTGCTCTTCCTACACAAACTATACTCCAGTCTTCGTTAATGAATGTAACGGTGTGGCTATTTGTGTAAAATGCCGAATAAACTTCCGTAAGTACTGACAAGAACCCATAAAACTCCTCACTGTACGGGGTCTAGGCCAATTAGTAATGACCGACTCTCCTCCTCGATAACCAAAGTCTGCTGAAACATAAGTGCAAGCTTAGGATTCAGTTTATCTAAATTTAGGAGGTTAACAACCTCTGCAGCTAGTGCATATCTCTCTTTCTTGCTCTTCTCCTCCTTCGGCTAAAGCTCCGGGTGAAGTTTCCAATATCTATCTGAAATATGCCCACTCGCCTTACAATGATTGTAAGAATTCTCCTTAGACGAAGACCCCTCTCCTTTGAACTCTCCCTTATGCTCATTTTTTTAACTAAACCTGTACCCCGACTTGTTCTTGTCATCTTCTTTGTCACTCTTCAAGTACTTGCCTTTAATAACAATTATCTTCACGGTAGCGTCCTCGATATTGGCCACAGTAAAGGGCTTCAACTCTCTTCTAATGGACTCCGACAAACCCCCCGTGTACTTCATAAACACCTCATACTCATCCACATCAATGTCCAAAACTAAAGCTTGGTTATAAAACGCCGTAGTGTACTCCTGTACGGATTGCTCAAACTTTTGGCGTAAATTGTGTCTTTTATACCATCTCTCTTGCTCATACCCAATCAGATAAAATTGCTTTCACACTAATACTTTAAATTCTTTCTAATTCAAACTTCCTACATCGTGGCGTTTCCAATAAGATTTCCACTACGTAAGTGCATGACTTGCGAATTTCAACATAGCAAAGCATATTTGTTGAGAATTAGAGTATTCGTAAACGGAAAAATAAGTTTTTAACCTATCTAACCAGTTATCCAATATATCGGCATCGATTGAACTATTGAATACCAAAATTTCAATCTTAAAGTTAATACGAATATTACGCATAAGATTCATTGACTTACCAAAACCCGAGCGCTCCTTGATGGATTTGGCATCACTAGAATCACTATCTATCTCCACATTATCACCGTCTCCATCCACCTCCATAACCCCTTTCTTCCTCGAACGGCCTCGCCGATGAGAGCGGCCTTGCCGTGTCACTGAAGTGGAATCCTTCACGAGGTTCGTGAGACGTAATTATTCTATTAACTCCCCTATAGTAAAAGTTAGGTAAGAAACTGTCATTTCCAAACGTGAGTCGATCGTTGGAATTGTCCATCTCTAAATCGTCCTTCTTCTTCGAATTAGGTTTGTGATGAATCGTCAACAGGCTCGCTAACTTCTTATTCGTTTGCTTGATATGGTCACGTGCAGAAACCATAAACCACAATCAACCCCCGATGATCGTAACTGGAAAATTGATACCACTTAATCCACAATACGATAGAATTGCCCTAGTTAGCAGAAAAGTATGAAGAAAACCAAAAATTGGATTGGAAAAAGTCCCTTTAAGAGCTTAAATTGCTTAAATGATGTTAATTACAATAAATTACTCTAAACCTTAGCTTTTTCCTCAGAACTTTCTATTAAACTAACATAGGCTTAAAAAAATAGCCTAAGTCCCTTTTATATACTAGAGAACTAAAAATACTAAAAGAACGGATCTCAAGACGAACCTATGTCTCATAATCACAACCTACGCCAAACTCGTTCGAACGACATCCAAGCCTGTTCGAACGACTTTACGCTAATTGGTCTTAAACTCTATAAACTTGATAAGTCGTTGAAATGACATCCAAACTCGTTCGAACGAAATTTGTCTATGAGCCAAAATTCCAGGGGATTGAACATTGATCGTTCGAACGAAATAGGGAATCGTTCGAACGACTTTGGGTTCCTAATCAAATCAAGATCAAGAGAGAAGACTGTCATATTTTTTTTAACATAATCGTAACTGAATTGGGGGTTTCAGAGGGTAATCTAGCAAACTCTCAACTAATTAGGGTTTTGATTTTAGCCCAAAACAGAGCAAGATATAAGGAGACAAAAGTGGGGGAGATAAAGAGGACCCAAAGTGTTTTCAATGTTGATACGGGTAGCTGCTGTATTTAAAAGTCTGGGCGGTTATCTAAAGTCAACCAAACTCACATTTTTAAGTTGGAGCTTCCCACACTCGGTTGAGCTCTGTTACGCCCAACTAATCAGCCCACACCCAATTTTTAGACTGCTGGGAAGGTTTGAGTGTGAGAACATCTCCTAAAGTGCCTCATTGACTTGGTTGAAAAAAAGGCAAATCCAAGTTAGTGAGGTTATATTTCTTCCAATAGTACTTGACTTGGTTTTTTTAACAGGCGCCTAACATTTGGGCGCTATGTTGGTCGCCTATTTTTTTTTATTAGGCGCCTAACTGTTAAGCGCCCAATTTGTATTTTTTTTGAAAAAAAATAATTTTCCAAAATTCAACCTTGCTTTTTGAGTTGAAAATATAAATCTAAGTCACTGAGGTGTTGTTGGAGCTCAAAAATCCAATGTGGCACTTTGAAATTCAGGAGATGCTATGAGTTGTGAGTTACTTTGAAAAAAAAAACAAACAAAAACAACCTAAACCCACTTTTTCAATTGTAGGAGAGAGATGTTAGAAGCACACGATTGAGGAGCTGCGCGCTTCTGCACGCGACACTAGTCTACATAATCGAGAACCATTGGAGATGGTTTGTAACTTGAATATCTTTTTCTCTAATCTCTCTCAAACCAGTAAAATCTTTTCCTCTCTCTCTCTCTCTCTCTTGCATTATGGCTTTCTCCTCCACCTTCCTAACCTCAAACTTACCGTCCTCCCTACTTCATCATCCGCCATTTTCAAACCTTCATTACTCCTAAGATCTCCACACAAAACCCTAACCCTAATTCTCCAATCCCAAACCTCCCAACTCCCATTGTTACTAACTAGGGAATTCTCAGTTTCTTCAGCTCCATCGGTTCAAACCCAAGAGAAGAAAGTTGCGAAACCACAATGGAGAGCTGCAATTGATTTCAAATGGATTCGAGATAACAAAGATGAGGTTGCGATTAATATTAAGAATCAGATTTGGAACTTGTTCTTGAGCTTTATGAGAATTCCTTTCAGCTTCAGAAGGTTAGTGTGCTTTATCATTTGAACAAATATTGAATTTTTTAACTATTGCTATTAAAGTAATTTTATTTGGCTCAAAAAATGCATTTTTTTTTTCCTTTTTCGAGTAATGTATATGCATAGTTATGACAATGTAAGTATAATTTTTTGAGTAAATGTGTGAGTGAAACAGGGGAAATGTTAGTGGTTTTATGGAAAGTATTTGGGGAAAATTGAAATGATGCAAGAGTACGGAGAAAATCTTATTAATTCACTAACGTAGGACATTGCTTCCGGTGATAGAAACTTGAGGTTGAAACAAAGATAGACAAGGTATTAGTTTGACTTTGACCCCTCCCCCCAAAAATTACATTGTTAAGAATCTTGATCCACAAGGTATTGACCCAACAACAGTCCATAAAAAGATGTTGAACACTCTCATTAGTCTGTCTGCACAAAACACAGAGAGTTAGTTATGTACCCTCTGGCTACTAGCTTGTTTTGAGGAGCCAAGGTTCCTTTATACAGCTGCCACATAAAGTAGCCTTGTCTAGGTATAACCAGAGGGGACTTAATAAGCCTAGTCCAATACTCAATGGGTCCGCATTATCCCCATCTCCATCCACCTCCATAACCCCTTTCTTCCTCGAGCGGCCTCGTCGATGAGAGCGTCCTTGCCGTGTCACCAAAATGGAAGCCTTCGCGAGGTTCGTAAGATGCAATTGTTCTACCAACTCCCCTGTAACAGAATTTAGGTCCGAAACTGTCGTTTCCAAAGTCGTGAGTCGATCGTTGAAATTGTCCACCTCTAAATTATCCTTCTTCTTCGAATTAGGTTTGCGATGAATCATCAACGGACTCACTAGCTTCTCATTTGTTTACTTGAGACGGTCACGAGTAGAGACCATAAACCACAATCAACCCCCGATGATCGTAACTGGAAAAATGATACCACTTAATCCACAATACGATAGAGAAACCCTAGTTAGCAGAAAAGTACGGAGAAAACCAAAAATTAGATTGGCAAAAGTTCTTTAAGAGCTTCAATTGCTTTAATGCAGTTAATTATAATGAATTACTCTAAACCCTAGCTTCTTCCTAAGAACTTTCTATTGAACTAAGATAGGCTTAAAAAAATAACCTAAGTCCCCTTTATATACTAGGGAACTAAAAATACTAAAAGAACGGATCTCGAGGCAAACCAATGTCTCATAATCATAACCTACGCCAAACTCGTTCGAACGGCATCCAAGCCTGTTCGAACGACTTTACGCTAATTGGTCTTAAACCCTAGAAACTTGACAAGTCGTTCGAAGGGAATCCAAGCTTGTTCGAACGAAATTTGTCTATGGGCCAAAATTCCAGGGGATTGAACATTGGTCGTTCGAACGAAATAGGGAGTCGTTCGAACGACTTTGGGTTCCTAATCAAACCAAGATCTAGAGAGAAGAATGTCGTATTTTTTTTGACATAATCGTAACTGAATTGAGAGTTTCAGAGGGTAATCTAGCAAACTCTCAACTAATTAGGGGTTTTGATTTTAGCCCAAAATAGAGCAAGATATAAGGAAACAAAAGTGGGGGAGAAAAAGATGAATTAAAGTGTTTTCAATGTTGATACGGGTAACGGCTGTATTTAAAAGTCCGGGTGGTTTTCTAAAGTCAACCAAACTCATTTTTTTGAGTTGGAGCTTTCCACACTCGGTTGAGCTCTATCATGCCCAACTAATCAGCCCACACCTAATTTTTGGACTACTTGGAAGGCTTGAGTGTGAGAGCATCTCCTAAAGTGCCTCATTGGACTTGGTTGAAAACAAGCCAAATCCAAGTTAGTGAGGTTATATTTCTTCCAACAGTACCTGACTTGGTTTTTTTAAAAGGCGTCTAACTGTAAGGCGCCCAATTTAAATTTTTTTTGAAAAAATATAATTTTCCAAAATTCAACCTTGCTTTTTGAGTTGAAAATATAAGTCACTAAGGTGTTGTTGGAGCTCAAAAATCCTATGTGGCACTTTGAAATTCAAGTTAGGGAGGCACGTTAGGAGATGCTATGAGTTGAGAGTTACTTCGGAAAAAAAAAAAAAACAACCCAATTGCACGAGGGAGATGTTAGAAGCACACGATTGAGGAGCTACGTGCTTCTGCACGCGACACTAGTCTACATAATCGAGAACAATTGGAGATGGTTTGTAACTTAAATATCTTCTTCTTTAATCTCTCTCAAACCAGTAAAATCTCTCTCTCTCTCTCTGCACTATGGCTTTCTCCTCCACCTTTCTAACCTCAAACTTACTGTCCTCCCTACTTCATCATCCACCAATTTCAAACTTTCATTACTCCTATGACCTCCACACAAAACCCTGACCCTAATTCTCCAATCCCGAACCTCCCAACTCCCATTGTTACTAACTAGGGCATTCTCAGTTTCTTCAGCTCCATCGGTTCAAACCCAAGAGAAGAAAGTTGCGAAACCACAATGGAGAGCTGCAATTTATTTCAAATGGATTCGAGATAACCAAGATGAGGTTGCGATTAATATTAAGAATCGGATTTGGAACTTGTTCTTGAGCTTTATGAGAATTCGTTTCAGCTTCAGAAGGTTAGAGTGCTCTATCATTTGAACAAATATTGATTTTTTTTTAAACTATTGTTGTTAAAGTAATTTTATTTTGCTCAAAAAATGCATTTTTTTCTTTTTTCGAGTAATGTATGTGCATAGTTATGACAATGTAAGTATAATTTTTTGAGTAAATGTGTGAGTGAAACAGGGGAAATGTTAGTGGTTTTATGGAAAGTATTTGGGGAAAATTGAAATGATGCAAGAGTACGGAGCAAATCTTATTAATTCACTAATGTAGGACATTATTTCTGGTGATAGAAACCTGAGGTTGAAACAAAGATAGACAAGGTATTAGTTTGACTTTGATCCTTCCCCCCCAAAATTGCATTGTTAAGAATCTTGATCCACAAGGTATTGACCCAACAACAATCCATACAAAGATGTTGAACACTCTCATTAGTCTGTCTCCACAAAACACATAGAGAGTTACTTATGGACCCTCTGGCTACTTGCTTGTTTTGAGGAGCCAAGGTTCCTTTACACAGTTGCCATATAAAGAAGCCTTGTCTAGGTATAACCAGAGGGGACTTGATAAGCCTAGTCCAGTACTCAATGGGTCTGCATTGTCTAAGCTTTTTATAAGTGGAAGCTACAGTGTAGACCCCTTTGAGTTGGCAGTCCACATGCCTATCACAAAGCAGATTTTAGGCAAAGAGCTGGTGATAATATCCCCAAGGGGATTCCTAATTCTTACAGGTATGTCCCACTTAATATTAGTAGTTAAGTTGCTCACCTTGGCCTCCAAGTTTAGCCTTGTGTTTTACCTGTGATGTTGTCTGAAGTGTTGGAGCAAATTCCTTTCATGATGCCAGGGCTCCTTCCGAATTGAGGTGTTCTTACCTTTACCAATTATGTGAGTAGTGTACTTAATGACCTCCTCCCTTGCCTGCAAAAACTTTTCTCCACACTAAAGAACTGTCTTTAGGGACTCCCATGGTCTAGAAAGACTTCATTATAATTAGGTTGTTATGAACCCATTCAGTATAGATGGAGCTCTCCTTAGAAGCAATTTTCCAGGTGGCCTAAGCACAACAACCTTGTTCCATGTTTTTAAGCTTCTTATACTCACTTCCCATTCATCTATTGGATAACAAACTCTGTCCCAAGCTATGGGAATGTTTTTCTTTTCTGTATCTTGACCATGCCATAAAATCTTGATAGATTAGAGTTTATCTTGTTGACAACCTGCATATGGAGGGTGAAAACATCATTAATCCAGTATCTATGCTATCTATGCAACATAGATACTGCTAAGCACATACTTTATGAGCTCAGCTCTACCAATATAGGAAAGAGCTTTGTGCTTCTTGGAGTGAATTCTCATGTTCATTTTGTCAATAAGAAGGTTACAGTCCTTAGCCTTGAGCCTGGAAGAGATGAAGAGTACTCCTAAGTATTTGACGGGCAGCTCAGCAATGGAGAAGCCAAGAATGCTCCTCATAATATTAGAGATCTCAACATTGACTCAAGTTTTGTATAAATCAAATTTGGTGGGATTTGCCTCAAGGCCAGTGAGGTCACAAAAAGAAGTAAGGCACTCTTTAACGGTATGGGCTGAGAGTATGTCCCCATGGCAAAAGACAATAAGGTTATTTGCAAAGGCAAGGTAAGTGACCATGGGATTCTTACACTTCGGGGTGGAGCTTACGCAAACCACAAGAAATTTTTTCTTCAAATAAAATGCCTAATACATTCATGACAAGGGCAAAGAGATAAGGTGGCACAACAATTTCAAGGCTTCTTAGGATTAGGAGCTATGTTGCTAAAAATGGTCATTATGGGATTATGAAGTCATTGTTTCTTCTATGCGCTATGTTGCTAGCTACGCCATATCTCTTTGCCGTTCAAAATATCCTTAAAGACCACAATTTAAAGAGATGAAATATCTACGGGTAGTAATACAAATTTCAACCCGGTCCACAAAAAGATTGGGGAAATTGAAACTGAGAGCATGATGAATGACAATACTATAACCATATCGTTGGCTTTCCTCAAGTCAATCTTAGTGGTGCACCTAGGTTAACTTGAGGTCCTATAATAGTTCCTTAGGAGCTCATGAGCAACAATCGACAATGTTTCTACCCTTAATGAAAACAGATTAACTTTGACTATCAAGAGAGCCAAGCACAAGCTTAAATCTTTGAGTGAGAATGTTAGTCTTACAAATAATCTTGTATTTGAGAGTGCATCAGGGTATGGGCTTATAGTCCCCAAAGGAGTCAGACTTAGGGACCTTAGGCACGAGAGCTATAGAAGTAGAATTGATTTGAGATAAGGTTTTATTTTTGGAAGAAATTCTTAGCACCCAAAATGACATCTTTTTTCACAATTTCCCAATTTGTTTTGAAGAACTTTGAGTTGAAACCATTAGGACCCCCAACTTTATTGTTAGGAATAGAGAAAAGATCATCATGGATTTTATTCTTGAGACTTCCCTGGTGAGCATAGCATGGTCTTGGGATTGCACTTTAGCTTTGAAGGGTATCATCTGAATCAGCTCCTTGTCAACACTTCTTCTGCCTTGACCTAGGATGTCTTTGAAGTACTTAACAGCTTGATCTGCAATAAGATTTATATAATTCTTTCCCATATCATTAGCATAAGATAAGATTGAGTTAGAGGATCTTATGGATTTAATAGCTCTATGAAAAAAAGGCAGAGTTGGTATCACCCAAGCTAAGGCAATTCTGCCTAGATTTTTATCTTAATAACTCATCTTCTATCTTAGCAAGTTTGATGTACTTGAGAGATGCAGCCCTCTCTTCAACAGGCGGGTTTGTGCCAGTAGGGCTAAGTTGAACTTTACCCTCTCTTATGTTGAGTACTTATCAGATTGAGTTCCTTCCACATAACTTCCCTATCCTTGGCTTCATTGGAGCCATAGAAAACCGTAATAATGAACTTACTATCGCCCATTTCAGCCATACAAGATATGACTTGACTGAATATATTAAGCACATTTATAGATATGGTACTAGGGTCCCAACTAACAAAACTTCTACCTTTATCAAGCAATATGCCATTAGGGACATATGACCATAGAGGGCATAATTTGTATGCAATGCTAACGTCATTGATGAGCTTAAGCTTGGTTTCAGCAATTCCCATAAAATACACCTTGTTTTTATGAATAGGCTTCCTAATCTCACCATGCTTCTATGAGTTGTTGTTGCCCCTAATATTCCAACAAGATAGATTCATTATTAACAACCTATATAACATACTCCATATTGCTAAAATAATCCGTGTCCATACGTGTCGGACACTCGGACACACCGACACTCATATGGACACTCCAATGGGTACTTCTAGCTTAGATCATCAACTTTTTGGCATATTTTTTTAGTAAGTTTCCAATTCTTAGGCATGCTATTCAGCCTACAAACTACTATCATTTTTTTATGTTTGTTATTAGTTGTAAATTGCCCTATGAGTTAATATCATAATGTATACATACATTAAGATATTCACAGATAATAAGATATATTACAGGAGTGTGAAGATTTTTTTTTTTTATGTACAAGGCCGTGTCCGCGTTTTCAGTTATTTTGAGGCCGCCGTGTCGGCACCTCGTACCTGTGTCAGAGACGGACACGCGTACCCATGCCAATATTAGATAGTTAACAACTAGTGGGGGAAAGATAGTACCTTCTTTGCATTTCATGATAAAATTGCTTACTTGTGTGAGTTATAACAATGACCTTTAGTATCTTTACACCATTAAAAGTAGCATCTCTATCCCGATTTTGGTTCATTGCAACACCACCATTCTGCACTGGCAATGATTTAGCTGTAACTTCCTGAGCATACTGACAGACAAGCTGATAAACCACACTTCACTCCATTTTCACCTGCAGTCATGAAAATATCTAAAAATAGTTTACCACTGAAAATGACGGTCACACAAGGTCCAAATACCTCCAATTTATAGTGATCTTTACAGTATGCCGTCTCAACATGGTATGGGGGGTTTGACAGTTAAAGATCATGCGTAAGTATTTTAAATGAGGGTAACACCTATATAAGACATAGTTTTTAAACTATCAGATTCCCTTTAAAACAGGTGGAGAAGAGAGTGAAGGAACAACATCCCCTAATTCTAATAAAAGAGTAAGTCCATTTCTCCTTGTAGCCTTGAGAAAAGTTGACGGAGGTTGTGCACTGAAGAGGAGGTTAACACCACCAGCTCTCCACTCTATAGTGTCTACCTTAGTCAAACTTTTCAAACTAATTAGGTATATTTGAGTATGCAAGACTATGCAATTATATTTTGAATGAGGATACCCCCTGCTTAAATCTAAATCTAAATTACTGGCCAATGTAGAAGGACAACCATGGTTTGTTGTAGGTTGCACCTAAGAAGACAACAATAAAGGGATGGGTCACACCAGCTTCCAATGTCATGGTGTTTTATAGTGATCACCCCCAAGATAACAAAGAGGTTCTTAGAATAAGACCAAGCCAAAAGATCCTGAAATCTAACATAGAAGATGTGCAACCTGGGTTGAAGGTTAAAAATCATATCTGAGTAAGGGATGAGTTGAACCCTTTTATAGCCGAGTAAGGGATGTGTTGAACCTTTTATAACCATGTGAGCAGTGAGATTATCAAGATGAGTTGAACCCTTTTAGGCATAAATCTCTCCACTATGGCTTTGTCCTCCACCTTCCAAACCCTAAAACTTACCGTCCTCCCTACTTCATCATCCGCCAGTTTCAAACCTTCATTACTCCTAAGATCTCCCCACAAAACCCTAACCCTAATTCTCCAATCCTGTTCTCACTTCGCCCAAACCTCCCAACTCTCATTGTTAATAACTAGGACATTCTCATTTTCTTCAGTTCCATCGGTTCAAACCCAAAAGGAGAAAGTGGAGAAAGTTGTGAAACCACAATGGAGAGCTACAATTGATTTCAAATGGATTCGAGATAACAAAGATGAGGCTGCGGTTAATATTAAGAATCGAAACTTGGTAACAGATTTGGAACTTGTTCTTGAGCTTTATGAGAAGTTGTTTCAACTTCAAAAGGTTAGAGTGCTTTAACATTTGTAAAAAAAAAATGGTTTTTTAGAGAATAATTGTTGTTAACTGTTTAGTTACTTAGGATGATGTTTGTGCATTGTTATCACCTTGAAAGCGTAATTTACTGTATAAATTCCTGGGGTTTGATGGAATTTAGAAAAGTTGCCATGGAAAGTGAAGTTCTCTGCTTATAGTGTTCTGGGAAGAAGAGACAAAGAGAGATGAGGTCGCTGGTTTTAGGGTCTTGGTAAGTGAGAGAGACAGAGGGAGAATGCCAAAGGTATGCAAACAATATTTGGGGAATATTCAAATTTTGCAAGCGAAAGGGTGTCATAAAAAGCAGAGTTATCTGCATCTGCTTGCAGGGATCAAAGGAGGGGACAAAGAGAGACGGGGTCACTAGCTTTCGGGTCTTGATAAGTATGAGAGAGATGTTTGGGTAATATTCAAATAATGAAAAAGTACGAAGCAATTCTTATTAATTTAGGAATGCAGGTCATTTCGAGTGAGGCAAACTTGAGGGTGGAGAGTCGAGGTTGAAACAAATTTTTTTTTGAAGATAACTTGAAGGCTAATCCGTATTCTGTTGTAAAAAAATACAAATCAATTAACAAGGTATATCTGTCGAGGGAGATTGAACTAATAATGAAAGTAATGGGTTAACTCGTGAGAGCAGGGAATATACATACATAGATCACCCTCAAATTTCAAACTTAAGATAATCACAGGTAGAATTTTATTCTTTTTCACATGTTCCCATTGAAATTTTGTGTTTGCCCGCTCTCATATTAGGCAAATTCTTGGGGCATTTGATCAGCCAGCAAGGCATAGAAGTTTAGCCATATCATATTCGTACACTGTTATCTATGCCTTCTCCAAAAACAAAGAAAGACATTCAGAAGCAAGTAGGCAAGATAACAACATTTAATAATTTTGTCTTCAAATTTTTGTATCGATGTCGATGGTTATTCGACCTACTATGTGAATGAACAAAGAAAAGGAAACCTAAAAAAGATCCTGAGATCGAGTGGACTGCAGAATGTGAAGTAAAATTTTTGGAACTCAAACGTTATTTGGGCAAACCTCCAGTGATGAGTACACCTAAGGAAGGAGAATACCTCACCATATATCTTGCCGTTACTGACGAGTCATTGAGTTCCATCCTGATTCGACTTGATGAGAAGACAGAGAAACTTGTTTACTTCATCAGTAAAACTCTCACTCCTACAGAGTCATGTCATACCAAGATTAAAAAATTATTGTTACCTTTCATTTACAGATCATAGAAGTTAAAACAGTATTTCTAGGCTTACTCAGTTCGAGTAATGACAAATTATCCTTTACCTGAAATCTTGTCCAAACGAGAAAAATTCATATGAGTCCAACAATAGTTGGTAACTTTTGGCGAACATGACATACATTTCGAACCACGACATTCTGAAAAAGGTCAAGCAAGCAATAACAAATTTTCTTGTAGACTTCCCCGTTGAAGATCCTGACTGGGAAGAAGATAGTACAGAAATTAATGAAGACTAGTTCGAAGAAAAGTCAGACTGAATATCTCAAAAGGGTTGGTATCTTCTAACTGATGGTTATGCCTGACCTGCTGGGTCAGGCATCGGTATCGTCCTTATTACACCTTCTAATGACATAATTAAAAAGGCAATCAGACTCAATTTTGAAGCCACCAACAATGAGACTAAATATGAGGCATTGATTCATGGTTTAGATATGGCTCTCGAGATTGGGGTTCTTGGATTATCTATATACACAGACTCTTTACTCACAGTGAACCATTATATAGAAATTTTTTAGAAAAACAGAAAAATGATTGATTACGCCGTAGCAGTAGCCGACAAAATGAAAAGATTTAAGAAGGCTACCATTAAACATTTACCTCGTAGAGAAACTAAACATTCTGATTCCCTTGCCTATCTAGCATGAGTCCTCAGAATAGAAGCTCGATATCTCAAGATCGAAGTCATATCCACCCCAGCATTAACATCATAAGCTCAAATTATGTTAATACTGGGGGTGCTGAAGATGATGAGGATGATTGGCAATGACCTTTCCTCACATATATCGGATTCAAAAACAAGTTTGACGGTGAACTCCCCAAAGATCTTACTGAAAGAAGACGTGTACTTGATAATGTTAAGAGATACGTCGTAGCCGATAACTTCCTTTATAAAATATCAGTTTCAAGACCTTATCTCGAATATTTATCGAATAAAGAGGCTCAAAAATTCCTACATGAACTTCACGATGGCACTTGTGAATCCCATGCCGCAGGACAATCTTTGGCAAATCTAACTCTTACTCAAGGAGTGTTTTGGCCTAAAATGAAAGTGTAAGCCATCAAATATGTAAGCAAATGTGACGCCTGCCAACGATATGCCCCCCAAATTTGAGCTCCAGCTTTGGAACTACATTCGAGTAAAGTTGTCTGACCATTCAGAAGATGGGCCCTCGACCTCATAGGAGAGTTCCCCACTGCACCAGGTAAAATGAAGAATCTCCTAGTCATAACAGATTACTTCACCAAATGGGTAGAAGCAGTTCCTTTGTGTCGCACACGTGAAGACAAAGTTATCAAGTTTATATGGGAAACCATCATAATACGATTTGGCTGCTCCCATCTCATCAGAATCGACAATGGACCTCAGTTTATTGGTTCTAGAGTCGTTGAGTTCCTCAACTAATACAACATCATCCATTCTCCTTCCAATCCATATTACCCACAAGGAAATGGTCGGGCCGAAATTACTAATCGAACTATCGTCGACATAATCAAAAAATGTTTGACAGAGAAGAAGGGTAATTGGGTACAAGAATTACCACACATGTTATGGGCATATCGTACAATATCTCGAGTATCGACTGTATGCATGCCGTTCATATTAGCATACGGTACTGAAGCAATAATCCCCATTCAATATCATCACCCATTACGTGACCATACTATGACAGATGAAGAAAATGAATTCCAGTTGGCATGTAACATAAACTGGATCGAGAAAATACGAGATCGAGCAATCATAAACTTGAGAAGATACCATCAGTCTCTTGCCAGATCTTATAATAAAAGTGTTCGTCATCGTAAGTTTGAAATTAAAGATCTCGTTCTCCGGGAAATACCCAAACACATAAAAGAAGTCAATGCTGGAAAGTTCGTAGAAAATTGGGAAGGTCCTTTTATCATTGTTGGAAAAGGCAGACTCGGTTCTTATGACCTTGCCACCGAACTTGGGGAACGAGTGCCTAATCCTTGGAGCATAAAGAGATTGAAGCTATATCGAAGATAATCTATCACAGAGTACTTTTTTTCAATAAATCTATCATCATGTACGTCGGCCTTACATCAATAAAATACTTATGTTTGATCATCCTATACCAAAGTGCTTTCTACTATTGCAAACAGTACTCTATCTAACATTCTCTGTACATTAATCTTACAATAATGAAATATTTGTGTTTGGTTACCCTACATTATAGTACTTTTCTAATATATCATACAAGTACTTCTAAATACATATTACATTTCTAAAAACATCACATATTACAAGTGGGTTCACCCATTCTATTATATTACAGATCGTTTGTTGCTTCAGCCAAACAGATCTTCAATTTTACATTACAGATCGTTTGTTGCTACAGCCAAATCGATCTTCTATTTTACGTTATAGATCATTTGTCACTTCAGCCAAACCAACCCTCTATTTATACGACAGAACGACTAGTAGCTCTACAGAACGGCTACCAGGTTTATGCATCACAACTAATTCATCAAAAGGTTAGTACAACTCTGTATAAATTATTAATTTAATTAACAGTCCCACCTTATTACACTCTATCTACTATAACTTCATTGGTATAGTATGCATAATTCCTTCTTACAATCATAGTACTTCATCAATCACTCGAGATATCACTTAAATTATTTGGATGCACATCTCCATGCAAACTTTCCCTGTTCACAGCTAATCGCCGACGCATCCACTCTAGCATTCCCCCAGTAACAATTTGTTCCCCTTCTTTAAACTTACTCTTCATGAGAGCACCAATTTTTGACATCATGCGATCCAGGTACTCAGATCATATTAATCGCATCTCACGTTGTACACCATTGGCTACCAGCCTGTTATATACAGTTTTTCTTTCCGCCTCCAATCTCTCGAACTTGAATACAAAGAAAGAGAGCACTACCGTCATCTCCCTCTCATACACATCACTTGCCTCACATTTTACCTTCTCAGTAAGCACAAACTCTGCAAGTATTCCTTTAGCCTCCTTCAACATAGCTTCTAAACTTTTGTAACGTTCTTCCAGCACTCGTTTTTCATTCAACGTCACCTCATTACGAGTTTCCATCACTGCCATAAATGCGCCCATATTGGCAACCAGAGCCATCGCTCCCTTCACTTCAGACTCCTTCTGATTTTTCTCTAGAACATATTTCTCAAGATTTATCTCAGCTTTAAAAAGATCAGCCTCTAATTTGTCCTTCGCATCACACAATTTTCCCTTCTCTGATGGATACTCTAAAATGTCTAAATTTAACATTTGAACAATATTCTCTAGCGTACCTATTTGGAGCCAATACCTTTTTATTAATTTGTTCAGTTCACCGCGAGATTCTTCTACCTCTTTCAAATGCTTATTGGTAGTATACCATAATCCTTCATATGTACGAGCACACCAATCTGTTTCTTTCATAGCAGCTCGCACATTAGTTATTTCCACATCAAGTATATTTACCTGATATTGTAACCCTTTAACATTATCTTCTTCTTTCTTCAACTCAACTTCTTGTTGTGTGATTCGCCCAGACATATCCACAATTTTGATATTTTTTTTCTTGATAACTTCTTTTAATCCCTCCATCTTTCTTCGCTCAATGGCTAGTTCAGCCTCTTTATCTTCTAGTTGTTCGGTCAAACGAGCAACTGTGTTTCTTTCCTCTACTACTATCACCTCCATCTTTTATTTTAAATCAATCACACTTTTTATTGCTTCTTGTTGACGAGTTAGATCAGCATTCAGTTTTTCATTTGTACCACATATATCTCACTACAACAAATATAGTCTTTCATATCATGTAAATTATGTCATTTTTTTCAAAGATGACATTGAAAGTCGTAAGTTAAGGATTCTCACGGTAATTTGGTTTACTTAGTTTGACTTCAACGTCATTTATGTAAATAGTAACGCTTAAAACTGCATAACGTCATTATTGATAGTGAAATTAAAAATAAATATAATTCACATCATTTTAGAAATGTCTTTATAGATAAACTTGTGGCAATTACATCATTTTTTTAGGAAGGACGTAGTTTGTGTTTAACAAACACGCTCGCGAATAAATTTTAATTATGGAAATCTTCAAAAATTGTAAGGCAAAAACGTCGAATGTGCGAGGAGATTCAGAAAGTTAGCATTAAACTCTGGATAGTTTAGGTTATGGGGGAAATCAAACACTATAATCCAAATAGAGACTTAAATCAAATCTTCACGGATTGAAGAACGCAAGATGGAGACATAGTTTCCTGGCAATGCTCTTTTGGATTTGGACATCTCCATTACCCAAAACCTATCAACAAGTTAGTATTCCCCTAATTGAATTGTCTTTTGTCCCAATTTGTTATTGTTATGATTCATTCTCTCTAGATTTTATTTTGATTTTAGGTTGGAATTTTGTGATTTATTGATGAAATTTGTGACCTCCACATCAGACTAGGTATTAGTAAGACATGGTATGATACTTATTCGTTGATGATTGATGTTGTAGGCCATGCTTGGTGGTAATGCTTGTTGATGCAAAGAAATTGAAATATGTACGAAACCTGGTTTGTGTTGATATTGATCATATTGCACGACGAGGACCCAAAGGAAATGATTTGGATAACTTTCAATTTATTTTCTATAAAGAAAACCATAAAGTTTGATGTTCGCCTCACTTCCTGCAAAGTAAAGCTCCAAGTGCACTAGTAAGATCTTGTGTAGATAAACAAGTAAATCTTGTGTATATAAATAGTGTTTTTGGCAGTACTAAATCTTGTGTAAATTAACAGTGCATCATGCATCATGCATCATGCATCAATGATTTTGCCTTCAACTTTCAAAGTGCATCATGTTCAATGATTGTGCAGCTACTTGCTGCAAGTTTTGTGGTGTTTAGTGTTCTCTTAGATTCCAAAGAACTAAAATGATTGTGACTTCATGGTCATGCTGCCCCAGGATGGGTTTACTTGCTCAGTAACTTTAGCAGATGAATAACATCAAAGCATAACATATGGCTTGAATCCATTCTCATCTCAATGTGAGATTTGTCAGACATTTTTTTTTATCGTTAATGAAGAATTGGTTACAACCTATGATTTTTAATGGAAGGATGTTGATGGCCAAATGGCTTTACTAGATAAAAGAGGCTAGGGTACTTGAGTGAAGATATTCTCTCGTCCACCCAAATACAATTTCTACAAAGATGCATCCCCTGCATGAAACATACACCGGATAATTCTTAGCTAGTTTAGAGTATGGAAAGTCTTCAGGAGTACAAAAATCCTTAGGTTCACTAAAATTAACTTGAGCCTTTCGATCATGCATTAATACTCGTCTATTATCTAAATGCAAGCCATATGAGTTTTCATTTACATCTCCATGTTTTTTGTATCATCAGTTTTTATGCTTGAACATGAATATATTTTTTCTTCACGAGTCTTATATATGTATTGAGATGGTTGGCAGGGGTGGGTGTCCCTTCACAAGTGTTATATATTGAGATGGCCTCGCTACAGAGTAAGGAGTCTTCTCTACTTTTCCTATTCAGTTTTAATGCCTTCCATTATTTGGTTTTTCCTTGAAAGTTTTATACATTTTCCTAGTGTAATAACATCCATATATTCATTCCATGAGGTATTGTCTATCAAACTTTGGGAAATTAAAATTTGTATTGTGCCTACATTTTTCCAATTTTACTCGCTTTACAATAGGCAAGGCTTTTGAAGAAAATATTTTCCAGAAAAATTTGTTTATAGATTACCGTATTCCATATGCAATTTATTGCACAAGTAGGTTTGAAACTCAACTCAATTAGTTGGCTAGTCTTAATTTTTCTATATTTTAATTAGGTCCAACCCTAATTAGCAATCTGCTGAGTAAGTCTTTCATTACACAAATTTTACATATTTTTAATAGATAATGTCCATAGTTTATGTATAATTTTTGCACATGTACATTACTTTGAGTACATGTACTTACTGTACACATTGATTAAATTTTGGTCCATAAAAAATACCTTTTACTTCTCCAAAAACTAACAATTATATAATTTATACTTTATTACTACAAGTTTATGTTTAATCATATATTTTTCATTTCTTTAACATTTTTTTTCTAAACCAAATTTGTTTTATTAAGTGAGCTGAGTTGCTAGCCAGAGTTGTAACTCTTAAGATCACATTCATTTGAGTCTAAAAAGGTTTAGTGTTTTCAGCGAAGTAGTAATTTCCATGTAGTAGTAATTTTATGGTTTCCGCATTTCTTACAAAATGTGTTAATTAGCAAGTTCAGGAGCCTTGTTGTTAGGATCATACCTTCTGGATACGCTTCTATGAGATTTGAGGGCAAACCACTTATTCAAATTCTTGGTAACCCATGATTCAGGTTCCCTTTACAGTGATCTGTCTCTAAATCAGTATTTTTTGTATTTGTTTGTGTAGTTATAGAGTTTTGAATCTTTTAATGCCTATCTTGACTTTAATTTATTTTTTCTTACCTTTCTTAGGTTCTCATTTATAGAGAACGTGGGAAATATCAAAGCTGGCGAGTTCATTGGACCATGTTGGTATGTCTACTCACATTTGCATCTTATAGTCGTTTATTTCTAATATAATCGAAAAAGTGGAACATGTTCGAACTAAAAGAAGGAATTATGATATGGTGCGACATCTTGAAAGTTATCTGCCGCTTAACTAGATTTAGTCACTTTAATCTATTTCAAAGATCCGATACTAAAGTGTAAAAAGGAAAACTTCGAAAGGATTTTTAGAATAATAGACCACCGTACTTGGTGCATTTGTGAAATAAGCCTTTCTTTCATCTTTTGATTGTCGTCCTAAAATAATTAGAATTTAAGACAATGGTGTTTGAGCTTTAAAAATCTGGCTTAGCTAACTCTGGATACAAAACCTAGCAAGTCATATATAAGCACCAGAGTCTTATAAGTAATATCCAATATGGTAGTATAAGAAAATCCATGGTTCAACAAATGGTAAACGAAAGGTTTGGGAAATGCTTGCTTGAATTAAGTGGGAACAATGCCATAATTATCATGGATGATGCTGACATCAAGCTAGTTGTTCGCTCTGTTTTATTTGTTGTTGTTGGTACTGCTGGACAGCGCTGCACAACATGTTGTAGGCTGGTAATATATTATTTATCGTACTTCTACTTGCAAAAGTTATTCCAATAGTTGGGTCACTGTGTAGAGTAACCTGATCATGGCCAGCAGCCCAATTTTTTCAAAGCCTGTAAACCTCGATCTTTTGGTCGAGTATAACTAAACAATTATTGAAGTTTACAAACAAGTTACAATAGGGGATCCTTTAGAGAAGGGTACTCTTTTAGGGCCACTACATACTCGTACTTCAAGGGAAAACTTCGAGAAAGGAATCGAAATTATAAAATCTCTGGCATGTATTCTATTTCATGTGTTCTAGTCCCTCAACTTTTCAATGCACTTGAGAAGATCTGCATAACTCTTATATGCTCTTGGGTGATCTCCCCCGGCTCCTAGTTTCTAAATTTGTCCAGAACCAATAACTAATGCAAAATTCTCTCATTAATAACTGTGATCTAAAACTGAAGTTGCTAGCTATTTTTTGTGCAGGGAGGGAAGATCCGTATAGTGGGATAGGCTAGAGAATTGGAGGGAAATTTTGTTAATTCCACAATAGTTGAGATATCTCCAAATGCAGCTGTGGTAAAAGAATAATTTTTTAGGCTAGTTCTCTACGTTATGAAATTTCAGGTACTAGATTCATGAATGTGAGAGTACAATACTGTTTCTACACCGTCAAAGTCATAAACTCTTCAATTAAAGAAATTATGAACTATTTTTGCAGAATCTAAAAGAAGCCATTGAAATAAACAACTCTGTACCACAAGGATTGAGTAGTTCCATATTTATAGGCAGACCTGATATTATCTTCAAATGGCTTGAGTGAGTATTAGAGATCAGTTACTCATTTCAGTTAATAAGTTCTTTTTTTTTCCTTTCAACTAATAGATGTAAAGATTAACCATTCGTTACATTTGTCTATGTTACATGATGATTTGTTGTGTTTCTGTTTAAAAATCACCATTCCATTATAGAATTTTCTCATGCATGTTGAGTATAATGCAGGCCACATAGAAGTGACTGTGGAATTGTGAATGTAAACATTCCTACAAGTGGTGCTGAAATTGGCAGCACTTTTGGTGGGGAAAAGGCTACTGGAGGTGGTTGTGAAGCGGGAAGTGACTCTTGGAAACAATATATGTGTCGCTCAACATGGTAACTTTGATTTTACATTCCAATTCATTTCTTAGATTTGTAGTTTTCGTATAAAAAGTTAACTTTTTGACTTTTGTCATCTTAGATTCATATAATATAAACCTAAAAGGAATGCGATCTATATAGTTTTAACAGATTAAACACTAGTCTTGAACTTATTTAAATTAAATCCTTTTTGGGGCAGTATAAGAAAATCCATGTGTTTTCTTCAAGTCTTACGAGTAATATCCAATATGGCTCTCTCAGAAAGATATGGACACAAAAATTTCTAAATTACCGTACTTACAAGTTAGTTACAAGTTACAACTGGTGCATTTAATGGTGTTACTGAACTTTGCTTACTTGAAACTACCTTAACCCTGGTGCAAACTATTTAAAGTATTTAACCTATAGTAGCATAGATATAAATTACGTACATTTATAATTGTCCTTTTCATGTTCTTAGAGCATATACTTAGGATGTGGCGTATGATGCTCCTAATCTCACTATACGCCCTACTTCTTTTCATTATTGTATAGCATTGCAAGCTGCAAAACCATTAATTTGTAAAAACCTTCATTCATTAAGACCAGCACAAAAATAAATAAATACTAGTGGCTAAGAAGAGAGTAAAAATATCTAAAACGAGGTAACATACTTTATAGTATCAATAGGCGCATGCTCCTGGTTCCACACACCAATTGATTTGATCTTGCCATAGCTCCTTTACTATCAAGATACTGCGGCACATTAAACAGTAAATTTCATTTTAAATGATAATTATAAAGTTTTTCCAAAAAGGTTGTAACCGTCGTGTATGGATCACTTGACTTGTAGGCTCGTAGCGTTATGTCTGTAATAAAACATAAAACCAATATGTATCGTAAAACATTGATATTTTGTACGACATCATTAAGCATCGGCATTGGGCGTATCACATATGTAAATCGTGCTTCAATCACAAATAACTGCAACTCTGGCACAATTTGAACCATAAAAGGTCTATCTATATGTATCTTGTTAAAATAATTATAATATATGATATTACTCTTGAAATAATTATAAGTCTTTCTTGTTCAGTATTCTTTTCTTTTATTTTCTTTTCTTTTACAGTTGTAAGCATCTTATTGTGTTACTCACATTTACAAAACTAATGCTTAATTTGTATGGTTTGACAGGTTTACAAATTGATCCAGATTAATAGAAACATACAAAGGCACTCAAAGGCTCTAAACATTCTGGCAGTGAAACATCTTAGACCCTTCTTTATGGGTTTTTTTTGCATTGATTAAGTTTACCAGTGATTTAGCTCTGTAATTCAAATAATGAAGTGATTAAGTTCGAACACATTGTATTGAATGAAAGTAATATGATTTAGCCAAATATTTTACCTTTTTGTAGAATATGATGGTGGTCTTGTAGAGAGGAAGACAAGGCAGTGAATTGACAATATTTGATTTTTAATTTTTAATTTTTTTTTGTATTTTTTGAGGTATTAACATCATTTTAAAAATGTCATTGTTGATATATGAAAACGCTACCACGTCACTTCAAATATGACGTTAAAATAGTTCAACTACGTCATTTTTTAATGACGTTATTTAGTGACTTCAATAGAATAAATTAGCCGGTCGGCCACTGGAATTAAACATCAATAACGTCATTTTTAAGAGTTCATTTACGCCACTTAATTAATGATGTTAGTGCTTAGCTTTTCTCGTCACTTATTTAATGACGTTGTTAGTCCCTACCTTTCCACGTTATTGCCTTCGACGTCATTTCTACAAATGACGTTAAATCCCTTTTACGTCATTTTTTTAATGACGTAAAACCTGTATTTGTTGTAGTATCTTCACACTACTTCTGTACCTCTGCCAGTTCACCCTATAACAATAGTTAACATTCACATCACTACTCATTTACGTATTCAAACAGATTACATATTACAGTAAACAAGTTTACTCAAGAACATAATATTTGAGTAATATCGATACATCGCTCTATTTATATAATCATCACAGAGAACAAATTTCATCAAAACAGTGTACAAAGATCTAATACATATGCCAATTCAGTACGTAATTGAACTAATCTACTTTCTCTTTTTTGAGCGACAAGAGGATTGTCCCTTGTCTCTCGAACTCTTTAAATTCTTTACTTGAGCATCTATAGGAGCTATAAAGGTTACCACCTCCTGTTGGCATTGCTTTCATCACGATCAGGGTATCAGGATCTCGACCTCTTCCTTATCCTCTTCTGACAACAATTCCCTCACTCTAGGAATGGGTTTTTCAACAACATTTTCCTCCTCATCTTTGGTAAATCTTTGGTAAACCACATATTTTTAGCCTTTGCATTTTCCACATCAAAATCCTTCCTACACTCCGTTATGAACTTGTTAAATTCGCTCTCTACCCTCTCCAGCTCTCCTCCATAAAAATCAATCACACTTTCTATATAACGCTCATGCTCCGTTCGAGCTGCAACTTTTGCTCGTGATGGATATAAATACTCCTTCAACTGCATATGTGCCTTGTGCAAACGCTTGCACGTGTCTTTTTGCAATGAACCTAACGCCCTCATATCACCTTCCATTTTCTTTCGAGCAGTTACTTCTTCCGACAATTGACTCGCTAAAGACATTTTTTGCTCCATATGTTGCGACAATACATCTTGCAACTCCTTCATCTCACTCTCTAACTTTTGTAGAACCTCTATTTGCTATTTTCTTATCCTAAAAAATACAATTCTCATTACCTTCTAATCCTACATAAATCCAAAAACATCATGTAAAGGTCCTATATCACCCCATATAACAGAAATACCAGCTCGAGCTGAGCATTTTCTTGCCTATAAACTATGATGATTACGTGCTTCTTGGGCTAAAAATATTACTCAAGCTGGGTCAGGAACTACACTCTTTTCTTTCAAAAGCTCTATATATAAGCTTCTTTTAAACCCCGTTCACTATCTACTTCGACCTCAAAATACAATGTCAGCGCTATTAACAGTGTTTGACATCTAGCCTTATCACTTGGGTCATTGAAACAGGTCAACTCTTTCAGTTTTCGTATTAACACCCCCATTTCTTCTTCCTTTCTTAAAACCTCATCCCTTTATATTTTTATCTTAGCATATCTACATTGAAAATCGTATAACTCTTTAAAAAAAATCTTCGAATTTGACTTAAATTGTCTTATCTCATATTCAGTTTTAAGTTTTTCTCAACCGCTCTACCTCCTACACATATTACAAATATCTTATTATCATACAGGCATTCAAGCAAAACAAATTAAAAAGCGTCTACCAATCTTAATAATTTTATGACAATACAGAGTACATTCCTATAAAAGTTAAACGAACTGCATAGTTTGAAATAGACTACCACATATTGGTTAAAGATTCTTGCTAATCTCTACCTCAGATGCAGGATCCACTTTCTTGTTAGCAGCTACAGCTGGTGTAGTTGGTATAACAGATATATCGGCTGGAACAACAACATCAACCACCACTTCATCTTTTACATCTGAAGGAAAGATTATCTCATCATATTTTCCAGTTTGGCCCAGCTCTACATCAGCAATAGCCAACCCAAAGCTAAAAAATGATTGGACAAATTAATCTCTTTCCGCCTTCAAGATGGTACATACTTGTGACATGATCTCATCATGCTCAGACAGCTTGGTATAACGCTCTTCAGCAGCCTTTGCATCTTCAACCTTCTTCTTTTTCTCTATCTCGAGCTCCGATTTGAGCTCCCTCATCCGAGCCGTTTAAACATCCAACCTCAGAGTAAGATCTCTGAACTCCTGGCTCCTCTTCCCAATAAACTTTGTCACCCCCTCCATCAGGATTGAGAGTTGTCAATACAAAAACAACACAAGTTCAGAACTACATATCATATTACAAATACAGCACATCAAAGTTTCACTACATACCGCAAATGTATGCTCTTGATACACTTTATCGAGCTGTTGTTGATTCATCCCTGCCATTGTGAAATATTGTTGCTCCAGTTCCCTTATCTTGGCCACAGCTTGGGCATTAGTACGAGTACTACCCTCATCCTCGTGTCGTTTTCTTTTCAACAAACTTATCTCCACCTCTGAAGGAGTAACTTCACTCACCTCTTGCCCCTCTACCACATCTCCAGGAGTAGGTTTAACTATCTATTTGTCTGAGCTCACCACCACAGTAGCAGGCGTAGCTCCCAGAGCTGGATTTCATGACCTCCACGTCGCCCATTTCACGTTCATATTTTTTGGCGTAGGCGAAGGAAGACTAGTTACATCATCAACAGACAAACAAGCATTCTTCTCAGCCATAGCTCGATTCTCGTGAGCTTCCTGAACTTTAGGCACTATAAAATCTACCATCTTATTTCTTTGGATACCTAACTCACCAATTACTTGCTTTAACTCAACTTTCTCCTGAGCTACGCAATCGAACAAGCAGGTGTTATCAGGCGTCGATGCAGGATTGGGACCTCAAAAACAAGAAACAAAATAATGTTTAGCAGCTCGAATACATGCTGATGGTTGATCGAAGTTGACAAATGTCACTTACTCGGATTATAATATTTATAGTTCAGGACGAGCGTTGGTTCATCTGAAACCTGCATACAGTTGCCCCCTACTCATACCAGGTAGTCATTCCATGGTCTACCCGCAGATTTAAAGTTAAAAAAATTTGGCCTAGATGAGTCACTATACAGGTAACCAATATTACAACCTTTGACGAACTTATACTTATAAAATTTCAAGACATCATCTGCTGCGAACTGTTTGGCAGTCTCCTCTCTTTTCCATTTATCATTTAGTGTCTCGCATACCCTCATCATCTCATACATATTCTCATTCAGTTGGGCAGGGCAGCACTGCAATGCATTCATAACCTCTTTTTAAAAGAAGGTCAGAGGAATTCTAATGCCATAAACGACCTAATTCAGATAACATAGAAACCCATCATTCGGGCCTGCCAACCCAGCACCATTATAGTACGAGATTTCAACATCCTTACCAATTTCTTTCTCTCTTCTCCACTTATCCAAAACAGGGGTTTTGATAGTATACCGCCTCATCCCCTCTTCCTGGGACATAGGCCCTAAACCAGTGACCTTGGTCCATCATATAATTTCCTCATTCTCCTAGTAATTTCTTTTTATATTTCAAAAATTCTTTTCCTACATCTACTCCCTCAGGATATATAAAAAATAATTTATCTTTCTCTTTTGTATCACCTTTCTCTATAACTTTCTCAACTTTACTGGATTCCACAATCTCTACACCTACATTAATGTCTATCTTATCTATAGTCTCTTCCATTACATTACAATCGTCTTCCCTCCCCGACAATGATGTTTTCTATGAACTTGATGCTACTACATATTTACTCATAGGATTTATAGGTTTTAAACGCATACTGGACCTACAGATACACAAAATATTTTATTATCATCTCTACTTTACATGTTACACCCTACACACAGTAAAAACAACCCCACCCATGTTTTTACCCAGTCAACACGTTTATTTTCCAAAACAACAGACAATCATTTCCAATTCTCCAAAAAAAAATATTTTCTCTCTCTACAATCTGTTCATATACTCAATGCTTGTGTACCACAAAACATTACAAACAATTACTCAAACTCTTTAAACCCCTAGATTCTTAACTTTGTTCTCCCTAAATCAAAAGTGATGAACATACAACATTAAATACAAATTACAGCATACAAAAACAAAATATAAGCATCTATCATTAACCTGTACTCGAAGAACCGCAATCTTCTGCTTTACCCGAACGTTTCATAGAGTTTGGTCGCTCCTGTCGTTGATCCAACAATATTTTCTCAACAAATACAGCCTTTCCTAATAAATCACGCTCAGAACTCAAGCGTCTCTTCTCTACGAAGATATGGGTTACACCACTTTTTTCTCTTTCTATAACTATAGACAATTTATGAGGGAGACGGATACGAGTTTTTATACTCTCCCTCGATTTACAAAACGATGGCTCCTTCAGACACATGTTAGTCACCCCTACTGTCTCTACAGGCACGTCTTTTCGTCTTACAATATTATCATGACTTCTGTGATAACGTCTACTGTCATTACGTCTGTCTCTATTGTTTGCCATTAAAAATTTTGCCCCTCTTTCCCAAAATAGTATACACGACCAACCACCTTACTTTTATACTATACCAAGATCGTACGACATTCCTAAAATAACTCAATATTCAAATTCAAAACTATCTACACAGTTGTTAAAATCAAACAGCTGTCATCCACATTATCCGCCATATAAACAGTAAAACTGAATACTTTATTCTTATTCATTTCAGTTCATAGCATCAACCTGCCTCGTTCTACAATTAACAGCGTACAAAAATAGAATATTAAAAACTGATTACTTATTCATTTTCGACCTCTCCTAATTCAAAATAATAGTCACATATAGTTACATTTCAAACAACCCGGATGATTTACCATACCACATGGTATTATCTCCTCTCCTGCTGCTCTCTCATCTTCTTCAGCAAGTTTGGCACGCGCGATCTCTCAAACAGCCTCTTCTTCTAAAGTGGCATTCAACAGCAACTCACGAAATACATCACACCAAAAAAATTGATCAACCTCTGCACGCCTACCTTCATCATCTAAACCACCTAATTTCAACGACCACTTATGTAGCACAGCATCATAAGGTAAATGACGAAAGTATCGTTCACGAAGCTCAGGGACCTTGATATAGAGCCTACCTTCTACTGCATGACGCACACGCTGAGAACGCGTTCTCGTCATGATTGCTTACTCGAACTCAACATTAAAATAGACTCTGACAGAAGGTACAAGACATAGGAACCAAGAACAACTACTTTATATAAACAAAATGAAGATCTCTGAAAATCTAAGTCGCCCCAGAGATTTTGTTGAAAGATATATTGTGCAAATTTTTAGAAACATAAATATCAACAGAAGCTAGAAAATATTATGACAGGTCAGACTTTCTATGTTAGGAAATATATCCTCAGATTTTATTCACACAGATATGGAGATCGCAACATACAAATCAAGCATGTCCAGCGGTAGAACCTACAGGCAGATATCAGTTACTTCCATACGGCTAGACATTTTCCAGTCAGTTCGACTCAGTAGCTCGTAGACATACACATTCCTTAAATCAATCATCTTAAACCAATTGTTTACTTACTCTCCCACACAACCTCTTTACATTTTTGAACTCTTATTTTTTTTAAACCTCAACTTCCATTATCCTTTACTGATATACACACTGAGATCTTTACAGTTCGATTTGTCCAGCAATACCCCATAACAAACTAATGTTCCTCATACCTACATATTTACAGACTTCTATTTTAAAATAGAAAGCTACATATATAAGTTGAGAAGTTCGAAACATAGCATCAACATGACAGAATGAAGACGTTTCATTAGTCCGAATATTTCTTACATATTACTTTACAGATAACAAGTGTTTCAGACAATTCACAGATTACTTTACAAGCTACATCAAGTCACAGTTCGACACACTTCTCAATAGCCACCGAGGAAGAAGATGCAAAATTGATGCAACTTCCACACTCTGATCCCCTGCACGAATAGACCGGGACACCCGAGAACTGGAAATCACCGAAAGAGTTACAGCACCGGCAGAAGGATCTTCTTCATGGCCAATATCTATGGTCCCTGGAAGATAAACCTCATCCACCACCGTCCCTTTCACCATAGCCCCCACCCCTGGTGACAGAGAATGAAGAAGGGCCTTATTTCTTAGACAGGACCCACTCACCAGCAGAATACCGACGAGATTCCCTTCGACGAACGCCTGTCGCTTCATCTTCAGTTATAATAGCTTCCTCCGCCAGCAATCGTAGCCTATTTTGATGTTCCGCCTCCCATGTCAACTGATAGTAAAAACGCGCCATCTGGAAATGGTCGTCTTCTGCCTCCAACACCTCCTCATAGGACATCTCGTGAAATGTAGAAGACACTGGAATTGGCATCAGCAGGTACAAGGGTTGGTGACCAAAGTATCTGACGAGGAATTCTTCCATCTTCTTGCAAATCTTCACCTTCTGAGACTATTGCCTTGTCATTACCATACTCTCAACCGTCAGAAAGTTTCAAGTACAAAAACCATAACACATAAGAAACAACTCAGGGAAGAAGACTTGGTTCATCACACTCCAATCAGAGTGCTCTTTATACTATGGTCAGCATTAAAGTCGACTCTTCAAATTCCCAACATCAGGAGGATTTCCCATGCAGAAAAATTGACTAGAACCATTGACTCTAGAAAACCCAAAACCCAAAAACAGATATTTATGAAGATGATTTGGAAATGATTCCCAAGCTTCTCAACCCACAGCCCACAATGTTTCTCGTACTGTTGGCTGAGAGGGGGCGGTTGTAGTGGCTTATTCCGCAACTCGGACTCATACTTCATCTTCGACCATCATACGACCACTTGACCTTATCAGCATAACACGTGGCATTATTGAAGACATATTGCAATTACAGAGTTCTAGTCGTCACTTTCGATCTCTACATCAACAGTTCGAGTTAAGCCGACGCACCGTCATCAATAAAGCCGTTACAAAACAACAAATATCAGAACATTACGCAATCAAATCAAAGATTATCAAAAACAGATTGTAACGTCCATCATTAAAGATAATAATGGTCGTCAAACGGTCATATTATTAGACCTATAAATAGAACCAGAGAATCCAAGATAGACGACGGATGAATGCTCACTCAAACTCTATACTAAAATACTCAGAGCATTTCTTGTAATATCTAGCAGCTATCAATAAACTTCTCTTTTTCTAAATCCTCAAGAGAGGTCGTGATTTTTAACCTCGCTAAACTTTGTGCTAGAAATCGTTTAATATTCATATAGACGCTCTGAATATCTTTGGTGTAAAGGCTAAGTTCGATATACGAAATTAGGCTATTACACCTACTTATCTGATAAGATGGGCCTCGTTGAGGTGTTCAGCTATCTCAGCAAATGCCTTGCCGCTATTGTTGTTTGTGATATTGATGGTCTATCCGAGACCACACTGGGCTATTAAAGATGCTCTAATTGTTAGCAACTACACAAAAAATATTTCATACCGCGGATTGCCCAAAATTATTTTCAATAAATCCACGTGGATAAAGCCCATTGGTTGAAACACGTAAAGACTTCTAGATTAAGTTAAGATCTTTCTAGACTAAACGTTGAGTACCTAAACTGCCCACTCAATTCAAACGTTCTCATACCATATCGTAAATAAATAACAAAAGAAGGGTATAAAGTCTTTCTACACTACTTACCACGAAAGACCGCGAAACTCGTCTCTCTCTCTCTTTTCTGTTATAATAAGTATCGTTTGTTTCATCTCATTTCGCTGTTCTTGGTTTTCTCTGCAAAGTCTCTCTCGATCGCAATAATGGAAGCTTTTTCTTCGTTCGTTGATTCACACTCGTCTACTCGACGTAGATGGAACTATGATTCGCTCAAGAACTTTCGTCAGATCTCTCCTGTTGTCCAAAACCATCTCAAATTGGTAATCTTCTCGATCAAATTTCATCCTCTATGTGCCTAAATCTTGTTTAATGTTGATTTGGTTTCACCCCTTTGTGTTTAATTTGATTTAGATTGACCCCTTTAAGTTTAATTTGATTTTGGTTAAACCCCTTTTCGCTTAATTTGATTTTGATTGACCCTTTTTGCTTAATTTTGATTTGGTTTGATCCCTTTTGTTTAATTTTATTTTGTTTGAGTTTAGGGTTTTGATGATTGTTGTGTGATGTTTGTAGGTTTATCTGAGCTTGTGTTGCACTCTGGTTGCATCTGCTGTTGGGGTTTGGTTGCACCTTCTTTGGAACATTGGGGGTTTTCTTACAACAATTGGGTGTTTTGTAAGCATGATTTGGTTACTATCGACTCCTGCTAATCAGGAGAATAAGAGGGTCTCTCTTTTGATGGCGGCGGGGTTGTTTAAAGGCGCTTCTATCGGTCCTTTGATTGAGTTGGCTATCAAGATTGACACGAGGTATGGTTTCTTTGATTGCATCTTGTGTTTGTGAGTTTATAAAGTCTTTGAGGAACATATAAGGGAGGTTAGATGAAGGATATATTGAGATTGTAGGATGAAATTTGACGAGGTTTGAACAAGATGTCTTACTGTAGACCAACCGGTTATTGAACAAGTTTCGTTGCGACGAATAATAGTTGAGCGTCTTCAGGACATTTTATGTTGGGATCTCGGGGACGCTTTTAGATAGAATGTAACCGTCCCATCATCACCTCCCTTTCTTAAGATAATAATAACATCAGATTTTCAAGGGTGCCTAATAAATGACGCTTGTGCATAAATTTCTAGCTCGGCCCCTTTTTTTTTTACCAAGAGTTCCGTTAGACGTTGTTTGTTTGCTACATGGTGCTACCAATCTTTAAATGACAAATACTTTCTGTAGGATTATCTGATATTAAAGTATTGTTACCAGTGACTTTAATATACTCATTAAGTGCCTATTTTAGAGTTTCTTTTTCTATAGTCTCTTTAGAACTCCCATCTAATTTGGCTTCCGCTGAAAGTCTACTCTTTCCTGAAGTTTGTTAATGTAAGATGACTTTGTTTGGTGATTGTACATAAGCAATATAGATTTGTGTAGAAGCCAGCTCACCAACTTGATCTTCTTACTTTCACCTTCACTTGGCTCTGAAGTTTAAAGTATCCAATATCTATTACTGTACAGTCTGGAAAAGGGATCTTTCTTGGACTGTAATTATGTGCTGACGTTGTATACTGCATAGTTGCAGTTAAACGTTCTAGATAGCAAGATATTGGCTTTGTATTTGAGTTGTAATATGCTGAGTTTGCGTATTCTAGATAGCAAGAAATGGTACTTTTAGTGGAGTTTTTGTTATTATCAATGTTCTAGTTACTTTTGAGTCAATAGAAATGCTGTAGGGGGAATAGAACATGCTACTTAGGATTTTTTGGTGTTGCTATTTGTTGGTCAAAATTCAGTAGAAATGCCAGTTGAAGTTGTGATCAGACTAAAAATACCTGCTTCCTATGTCCTGCAGCATATTAATAACCGCATTTGTGGGGACGGCGATAGCGTTTGGTTGCTTCTCAGCAGCAGCCATGTTGGCAAAGCGTCGGGAATACCTTTACTTGGGAGGCCTGCTTTCATCTGGGCTCTCCATCCTCTTTTGGTTGCACTTCGCTTCCTCCATTTTTGGAGGATCTGCTGCTACATTCAAGTTTGAGGTGAGGTGGCAGAGGTCTTATTGTAGCTGGAAAATATCAGTACATCGTTTATTTATAGTGTCATATTAATATAACGTTTATTTGCGATCCTTGCAGCTGTATTTTGGACTCTTGGTATTTGTGGGCTACATAGTTGTGGATACCCAGGAGATTATAGAGAAAGCACACTTGGGAGATCTGGACTATGTGAAACATGCTCTTACTCTCTTTACTGATTTTGTTGCTGTATTTGTTCGAATTCTCATCATCATGGTAAGTTTTCCTTTGTGCATTTTGTCTTTCAATGTCATTACCAGTTTGATTAGTTTTCCTTTGCTTGTTGATTGACATTATTATATTTTTCATCTCTTGTGATTTCAGCTGAAGAATTCCATGGAAAAGGAGAAGGAAAAGAAAAGGAAGAGAAGTAACTGAGTACTGGTTGGGATTTAATTTTGAGTAAAGTTGGTGCTACGATTGTATAGACATGTTATGTTTTCTTTTCTAGCAGTTGAGGGTGGCACTGTGACTAAAGCTTTTGATATATTTCATATGAATTGGTGATTAGTGAAATCTTTTACTTGCAGTGCTTGTGTTTTGTCAATCACAAGGCGTTTTTATCAAATTTAGAATCTGGGATGTCAATAACACTGTGGATGTTGAACCTGATAATACTATTTCATAGAAATAACATCTTCATTTTCAGGGACGGCTTCTGAACTTGAAAATTGTTGTACACTTTTCATCAGAAGCAGAATAGGTTTTGGTTCACGGGAAAACACTGATGGTTATTGCTGCCGTTTGCAGAATGTCACAACAATATTTGCTTTGGGTTTATAGTTTATCTATTTGCTTGTTATTTGGAAATTTGTTTCCAGAAAGTGAATCACCTTCACGAGAATGCAAGAACATAGGTGTTCAAATGCCCTTTAAAAGTTTTTGGAGCTACAATGCCCGACTTCCTGCATGAGCAGCGGAAATGTGGATACCCTGACTATCTTGGTCAGTTAAAGAAGGGTGGGGCAGGTTCCAGGGAAGAACTCCAACAATGTAAAGGTAACGTTGGATTCTGAAAAGGCCTAGAAGAAAATAATACAATGCAATACGAAATTCAAAATAAATAGAAACCGTCGACAAATTAAATTCATTATTCCCCAAGTAACAAGAAGAGGAAAGAAAAAAAAATCCAAAGACTTGAGTTCCTTGATCTCAAATACCCACATCTACATTCTTAAAACCTCCTAAAACCATCATAGGATTCATTAAAAATGCATAGGCAACAATATTCTATCTGGATAATTTTTATTGGCTGGTCGTAACGATCCGAACATCAAGGTAAGAGACATGAAAACTGTACTTGCAAACCGGGATTTTTTTTCACCATTTTCTGATTCAGCTTTCAACAGTTTTTTATCCAGAAGCAATAAAACCTCACCAGACATCAGGTCGAAGCTCACCAGTAGCTGGTGGCATCCATCTCCCAGAATTATACACTCTCCCCAACCTTCCAACCAAGAACATTCTTCATAATTCTCGCCTCTTCCTGAAGAGCTTTCTTCCACTCTTTCACGAACCTAAAAGGAAGCAAGTTGACATGCTCTTCATTTTAGATCAAATAGCATGAGAAAATTGTGTTGTGCTGTGTTGGATCATGAGATAGTAGGAAAACAAACCCCGTAAAATCTTATCTGTATGACATTCTTTCTCCAAAATAATATTCTTGCTTTCGATTCGGTAAAGGTAAAACTAAAACATTTCAAAAGTTTGAACTAGTGTTTTTCTTCTTTTTTCCCCTCAAACCATGGTTAACGTTCACAATAAGATTGTGTTGTTTTGAAAATCACGGGGTCTATTTTGTTTTCTTCAGAAACAAAGCAGAAAGTATACATTCCACAGCTTGAGATATGTGAAAATACACGCGATGAACTCATAACACGACTTAATTGATAAAAGAAGCTGTTCACCTTTGTTTTCGAAAAGTTCCCATTTTCCTCAATTGAACAATATAGGCATCCTTTTTACTATTAAGACAAATCAAACACAAAAGGACAGCAGGCAGGTTTTGTGTACCTTTCATCCTCTTCAGCCTGAAGCATGGGGACAATTGCTCTGCGAGCAGCAAATTTCTCTTCTTTGATTGCCCTGCAGACCGTTATAAACTATAAACCATTGGAATAAAAGAGCATCCTTGAACAAAGACTGATAAGGTATTGCATTGGACAAGTCGATTCAAAATCTGAATATAATACAGGAAGACAAATAAGACTAGTTCCAAATTGGGTAATTTTGTGTACAAGAACTATAGAATGTCGAAGGCAACATTGTTGGCCACTTGGATGCAGTTTTAAGCCTCACTGATACTTTTTCTTGAGCTCTAGGTTAGGTAACCACAAGATAGAGGTCTTTTAACTCCAAAACTAGAAGCACAATAAATCAAATTCAGACAACGGAATAGACGCCCAGCTAAATCTGTATGAGAAGGCTTTAATCTATGGTACATTTTATGAGGATAGTGGATCACTCAAGTTCTAGTTTTTCTAAGGTCCCGGCAAGTCAATGGTTAACGTCAAAATAAAATGTGATAGTGATAAAAGTAAAGATTCGCGGAATTTCAGTAAGACCATGCTTGATTCCTCGTAAGCTGAGTTTTTATAAGACCATGCTAACAGTAAATGTGTTTGTGCAAGACCCGGTTTTAGCTGCTTGATTAATATTCAATCTTGCCAACTGTGGATATTGACTCGCACTGTAACTAAATTAATTTTCTAGATCAACATCAATCTCAAGTATCATTAACAGTTACTTGAAGAACAGGAAAATACTGAACTAATCTACAAAGAAGCTAATATATATATATATATATATATATATATATATAGATTAGTCACATTCAGTATTTACATTGAAGGCAACGGTTTGTCTTTGTTATTTAATCTCAATGTGATATATTTATGACACATCAAAGTCAGTTTCTTATTTCTAATCTAAATAGTAAAAGTGAGTTAGATAATAAAATTAGTATTATAATAACGAAAGGTAACAAGTTATTTATCTGATTGGGCTCTTAATGGATCGGGATGTGGCATCCTAAACCAAACCTACTCTCATGATAATTCAATGAAGGTCTTAAATCTGATTTGTAACAAATCTGATTTGTAACAAATCTGAAACACTGAATTCAAACCCCAAACAAACCGAGTGGATTAAATATCTGATTTAACCATGTCCATTCCTAATGGATTTCTGTCAGAACAAAAGAAAGTTTCCTTTGCTTTGAAGCTCAAATGGCATTCCTTAAAGGATTGACTCTTTTAATATTGTTCTGGTCCCTCGAGATCCTTGATTTACTTCCTACTGAATCCATAGATTCTCAATAGCCATGGGCCACTATAAAGACGTTAAGACAGGAAGGATATTCCTCCATGTAATAACATTATCTCCCTCAAAAGTACGTTAAGAGACTTAGAATACCAAAGGGGGGAAAAGATCTGCTCCCGTTAAAATCATCACCTTATCTTAAAGATCACTGCATGAGATCAAACTGTTATCACCTTTTGTTTGGAGATTACACCGCCTTTGCTCAGAGAGAACACCAAACCATATTAATGTTTAGGTCAGAGGTCCTTTTGTTCCATGACTCCGTCATTTCTAGTGAATACTTGTCATTTATCAAATGAATACTATGACAATAAGGCTAATACCATTATTAACATATCGCAGCTTGGCAAAGCCAAACAGGTACATCAAGCTCGACAAAGACTTCATCGAGGATGTCACAAACCTGATTTGAGTACTGTACCCCATTTCAAACAAAGGGCAACATTTGTACTTTCTTTAATCACTTTGCAAACAGAGGACTTCAGAAGTAGCGAACAATATTTCTTCTTTAACAAAAAGTTTTAATATCTCTATGTTACAATTTAGGGTATATTGTCACACGTGGAGGAGTTGGTGACGTGGAGATCCAGTCACAAGTACATTAATTATCTAATCAGCACTTGATTGATTGAAAGACAACATAGGACTGCCTACAACAAGTGTCAAACATTCCTCCTAAACATTCTTAAAAAAGATATATGTCAAATGTGCACGCCATGTACCCACACTCATTCTCTTTCTTTAACCTCCTTCACTTTCAAACTCAAAACATTTAGAGCAAAACTATAACTTCTCAATACCACCAACCTGCTCATTTTCTTCCTCTCCCAGTCTCCCTTCCCTCTCCCTCACATACCACCTCTACCTCTCCAGACATTTTTCTCTCATTTTCAAGTTCAACTCGCTTTTCCTTGCACAATTATCTGAGACCATCAATCAAAACCCTCGGCGAAAAAGGATAAAACAAAATTACCCAAAACAAAACAAAGCAAAATCAAATTTCAAAACCATCGAAGAAAATCCCTGGTGAATAAATATTGTTCTTTATGTATAACCTTCTAATATTTTATATTTGAGATTTATCATGGGTTTGGGATTTTGTTGCATATGTTTCCATGATATATGATTGGAGTTTAATTTCAGATATGTATCTTTTAAGTATGATTTGTTTGAGTTCAATGAACAAAAGGCGAAGAAGAAAAATCTACCATTTTTTAAAACCTTCTCATTATTTAGGTATAGCTTTTGTTTGATAAACAATTAGTTTATGATTTTTTTCTTCTTCTCAAAATAAGTAAGTTGAATATTGATAAATCTAGGTATGAGCCACAATAAACCTAATGCAATTTTTTTCGGTTTTATGCTGTTGCAGAGGATAAATTGTGCTTTTTTTTTTCTTTTTTTTTTCAAGGCAAGCCGGTTTTAGGGATTCACAACCACAGTACCACACTAGTTTTCTAGGGATCCATAACCTACTGAATTCTCAACTCCGTGGGATTTCAAACTCAGGATCTCTCTCCTGGTGGAGGGTCACAACCATCATTGAGCAACAAGTAATGGAACGCATCAAACTGCTCACAAATCAAGGATTGGCAACAATGATTATCTGGATGTTATTGTAGAATTGCAATGGTGATGGCTACTGAGGAATATGCAAAACACAAACTCAACATATGCTACAAAAAAAATATAGAGTTCCTACTTCGGCTCTTAGTATGTTTTCTTTCTTTTGAAAGACAGCCCCGTATTTGGATATCAGCAACTCATTGCTAAGCAGATCCTCATGTCAAAGCTGGGATAAGACAAACCCATAGCTAGGAAAGTGAATAACAACCAAACCGATGGCAGAAAGCCCATAGGCTGACAACACCACAGCCCACAAGAAGCTAACATAATTCTCAATGAGGTGGGTTTGAATGAGAAGCCTCCACATTCTCAATGAGATACTCACCATCACTTAGCCAATTGTTCCTTGCAGCTCTCTGCCTCTTTCTCAGACAACCCCTCTTCCGCCCTCTTTACGAGCCCTAAAAGTATAATGGACACTTACACTGCGGTATATTTTCTCTGTCCAACACTCTTTGTCTCGTATTCACCATGTCTTTCTTACTAGTAGTTGCGCATGGTTACATCTATCAATGATTATTCACATCTTTAAAAACAGATGTAATTTATATTTCTCTGTGACAGTTATTGCATGGCGTCTGGAGGCATCAATAGTAGCACTGCAGGTGTGATTTATATGAGTACTAGCCAACACACGTTTATAGTGCCGGTGTGTCGATGCATATGCACGGGTAGTCCTAATATAACATAAGCAAAAATTACATATACAGGTCTCCACCTAGGTAACAACGACACTTCACTTTACGAAAATAAAACGTATCTTGACACCCCGACACTAAGACATTGGATGAGAAGATAAAGTTCGGACACTAGGATTTGAGGTATGCTATTCACCAAAAAGATGAGGTACGTTGTCTATTTCAGTAACTTGGATGAGAAGATAAAGTTCGAACATCTGATCTTCGGGTTTGTGAATGGGTTAATACCAAAAGAAAAGTGGAATTAACAAAAACAGGGGGAGGTAAAAACTATCAATTATCCCAGTATTCATTATGCATGTACTTGGTTAATTGATAGTTTAATCAATTCCCTTGTTTATGTTGCTTCCGCAATTTTTCTAGTATAACCCATTGCCCATCGACCCATTCCCGATGAACCTGTGGTGATTAGATCCTCCAAACTCTACCTTCTCACCCGGGGGACAAAATACACAATGCACCTCAAGGACTTGAACAATCTATTTTTTTCACCATCAATCATGATAATAATAAAAAAGCATAAATCTCTCCCTTAAGCTCAAACGTGGGCGTGGGATCTAATTGAGAGGTAATTCGGAAGATTCTATGAATGACTCATTATCAAGGTCCATTGTGACCATATAAGAGTATCTTCATTCCCCTTGAACATAAACAAAAATCGCCCAATTTCTTCATATTTGAGGATTTCTACCATACCCATTATGAAATTGAAGTTTTTTAGAGGAATTAGAGCAACCCCATGATTGATGAAGTTAAAGCTACAGCATATAATCTGATAAAAGAAAATTATAATTCTAACCTTCTGATCTTATTTCCCTTGCCGACCTGATACATCCCCCAAGTGAAAGCTCCAAAAGTGGTGAGAAAGATGGCGATAGAGCTCGGTCCCTTTGTGGGGATTCGTCGAGCGTATCGGATTGGAGCAAACCCTCCAGGTGGTGGTCCGTCTTGGAGGATCGGCATGTCCTTCACGCTTGCCATTCCTGGCTTGTTCCTCACCATCGCCTCTGTCATCTCTCTCTCTGATTTCTCCTCTTTTGAACAACTGTTGGAGAAGATGGTATTTTTGAGTTTGTGAAATTTTGTTTTTGAGAAAATTTGCTCTTGCCCCCGACTATAATAGACGAATCGTTGCCTATGAACCTATTTTTTATTTTATCAACTAATTTTTATCAACTGTGCAAGGCACGTGAGAGCCTTCAGTTTAAAAAAAAAAAAAAAAGTTTCTCCATTGATCAAACCCGACCGCTAGGGTTTCCAACCGCTAGGGTTTCTCGCACAATGGAACCTAATCCAATTTAATAGTCCCAATAGTAACAATCAAAACTCCATTATTGTAGAACTCAATGCATCAAAATCATGAGACATTTCTATCTCTAATTCAACCATAACGGGACCTAGATGCCCTTAAAGTAATACCCAAATGAATGAAAACCCAAGAACCATCCCCATCATTAAACAAACAGCTAATTTTTTGCCACCAAATTCAATTATAAACATGCTAAGGTTCCATCATTTAATCATCTCCTTGCACATCCTAATCTTTTGCGATACCCGAAACTTCTTTGCACATGCTAATCATCTCCTTCTACTTCCAAAACCCAAAAATGGGATATAACCTATGTAAATCTGTATCGAAACCCATGAAATCGAGCCATAGAAAACCAAATCAAACCCAAGAACACCAAATCGCCAAGGTTTTCATTTGGTAACCGAAACGAGGCATCGATAGAAAACCCCAATTGTTGAATTCGTAACCCTAAATTAGGAAGAAAGATTGATGATCGAAATAATTAAGTCCTATAACACCAAAACCCTCGAATCACTTAACCCTTACTTCAATTCAAAGGTAAATCGAGTTAGGGTTTAAAGGTGGGAGATCGCGCGATCGAAACATTAATTTAAGGGAGAATTTGATGGCAGTTAGGGTTTCGTGTACAAGAAAAAAAGAGTCGAGAGAGAGATGGTTTTAGGTAAATGAGAGACTATTGCAACCGGTTGCGTAGGTCGCGTACCTTGCAAGCAAGGGTGTTTTTTGAGAGTTTTAAAAAATTGAGCAGTTAAAGGCGAGTCAAACAAAAAGTGGAATTCATAGGTCAATAAGTGCCCAATGCTGAGGGGCAAGTGCGAATTCATCTATCATAATGGGGGGCAAGAGCAAATTTTCTCTTTTTTGTGTGTGTGTGTGTGTGTGTGGGGGGGGGGGGGGTCATCTTGGAGAATGATATTTTCAGTGATTTTGATAAATTTTGTTTTTAGGCGGATCTATTATTTTGTTGGACAACGGATTTTAATAATGGGGTGTAAATGAAAGGAATTGTTTTTTCTTTCTTCTTTTAGACGAATGAAAAAAATCGTTGATATTATACCTTTGAAACACATGTCAAAATTTTTAACTATTGTTATTGAATTGTGATTACATGGGATTTTGGAAAAAGATGTTGTTTCCATGCAAGAAATCCATCTTACACTAATTCAAAAAAAAAAAAAAAAAAAAACTCCATCATGATCAAATACAAGAGGATTGGATATGGATATCTCAATACTAATTGTTATCTCTCTCTCTCTATTTATCTATATACATAACTTTTTAGTTATAATTGCCTCATTCAAGCAAACATGACCCATCCAGTAATCAATGATAAGATATGAATCGAAGTGTAATCAATTGTAATACTTGGAAATTAATATGTACCGTTAGATAAGAAATACCGTAATTTTTATAACCAAATCTATCAACTACATACGCTATTACGCAAAAGAAACTAACTTATTTTTATTTTCCCATTAATACGCTCACACTATCTTATATTCCTACCTTTCCCAAAATAAAGAGAGGTTAGAGAACGAATCAAATAAAATGAAAGAATATTTCGTTAAAATAGTGTTAAAGTTAGGGTTTTTTCATCTTCCAATAGTGCCTCACTGACTTAAATTTCACCCTCCAAATCCAAGGCTGAGTTTTGGATTCCAAGGTAGTGAGGCACTTTAGGAGATGCTCTGATACTTTACTGTAATTCTTATAACCAAATTTATCAACTATATAACACTATTACAAGTTTGCCCTCTCTCCTGCAAACTTTTTCCCCAACAGCTCTGCCCTCTCTCCTACTTTGAGAGAAAAAGAGCTCTTTACCTCTTTCTTCCCCACTCATCTCATACCACCTTATACCCACCATCACCCCCTAACACTCACCTTCAACCTCCCCTCCAGTTAATTACCAGCATGATTTTTTTTTCCACACAACTTCAAACCTCTTTTTCCCACCAAAAGCATCAATGGAAGAAGACACAGTCGAAGTTACTACTGGAACAAATAGTAACCGAGTGAGGGAGCTAGCAGAAATGTTACTTGGCTGTTCCACTCATGACCTCGTTCCCTTTCTTCTACTCGATAATTCAAAATGGGAAGGACTGCAAAAAGGTTGGAAATATGTTGTGGCCTTCAAATCTATCTCACCCAATGTCAAAGAACATGCGATACTCAACGGAGTTTCGAGGGAATGGGCAAAGCTCATACCCCATATTCCCCCACTGTCTTTCAAACAAGAGTCAAAGATTTTTATTGTAAATTTCAATAACAACACATACCAAAAAACTATTCTAGCTACGCTGCCGATAAATGTTTACGGTTTCTCTTTACTCCAACAACAATTTGACCCGCTTCTCCACCAATCAAAACTTTCCTTCCCTAGGTACCTCTGTTGGGTTCAAATCTATGGCCTGCTGTGTTGTCTGTTGGATAAAACAGCGTTCGAACTTATTGGAAACAAGATTGGAGAATACGTTAGGGACGAGTATGACCCGGCGTCCACCGAACTGTGCAAAACAAGCTTTGTGAGAATCTTGGTTAACCTACTCACAAACAAACCACTTGTTCTCTCCATCCCCGTGTCTAGACAACAACAATATGGAGATGCTCAAATTACTATAAAGTACGAACGTTTGGAAGGTTTTTGCCCATACTGTGGCATTATAGCTCACCCGCTTACCCTCTGTAAAAGATTTGGCCGAGTACTGCAAGAAAGAAACAAACTGAACATCACCGCCAAATTCAAATTTCCCTTCGGAACACGTATCCAGGTAAATCCACCTAAAAACATCTCCACCTCCCCGTTTAAAAATTTCTATGGAGGAAAGCCGACAAGCCCACAAAGGCAACAATACCCTCCACCCCCTCCGAACAAACCTCATTACATCAACCAATCAGGAGAAGGAGTAAAACTTGATGTTGTAGGGGAACAAATCAGACTTGCAGTGGATCGACTTAACAAATGGAAAAACAACAACTACCATCCTCAACAGAAAGGAACGGAGACCAATGATAATTTGCAAACGGTATACTCGCGAAAGTTTTTTTCCAGAGATTGCCGGCAAAGACAACTGTCATGGAAACAAAGAGCAGAGAAACGGAGCCGGAAAATAGGGACATCAGAGCAGCCCCTTTGGGGAGAGACGTGACAACAGAGCCGGTACGGTGAGAAATTTTCATCATGAGATTGGCACAGGTTTTGGAGGCAATGGAACAGCCAGGAAGCTTATCGAAGATTTTGATGCGACCCAAAGTGATTTGATGAGGAGACTTAAAGGGAAACAAGTCGTGGGGCCCATGGAAGCATTACCTAATTCCTTTCCCCAAAATATTTGGGAGCCGTTGTTTGTTTTGGAAAACAAGTGACCCACACAAACCCAATAAATTTTGTTTCCAACCAATTCAGCCCTTCAAATATTAGCAACCAGACCACTTCCCTATTGGGCCAAAAAACACCAAGACCGAATAAAGTAAAGGACTCCCAGTTTGCCTCTATGGGCTTAGGCCTCAAACCACTGATTTGTATCTCCAAGACTGCCCCAAGTGAAATGAAGGCTCAACAGTTTATCGACCTCACGAGTCTTCCTTCATCCATGGGGAGGCCCACTATCCATAAACCAACACCAACCATGCCAAAAGGCCCAACTCGCAAGCAAAGACCGGCCAACACCCACTTTAGTTTTCCGAGTCCTCCAACGAAGGACCTATCGTCTCTCTCTCCGGAACAAAATCGCTTGGAAACATTGAAAGAAGACCTCTCCGAACCGGATCCCCTTATGCTTGGTTACTCGTCATCCGACCACTCCTGCTAGTACACGCCTAGTCACCGGGATTTCTTCAGGTTCAAAAGCAATTCAGGTCACGGTGTTTCATTTTACTTTGAACCGAGTCCTGGCAATCTGAAGCATAGGCTCACGGATTCACAACTTTCACCGGAGGATACCGGGGAATCTGAAAACTTCATAAAGGTGTGCGTCCTTTCAACCCCATTTAGTTTACTTGGATTTCATTCCTGCTTTCAGTATGGTTTTAGATTTATTATACATGTGTCTTTTTGTTTGTACGAGTCTCCTTTTGAATGGTGGCGATACAAACCCTTTGCCTCCCACCACCTCCAGCTTGTCTGGGGCTGTACACCAAACCCTTGCAACAGGATCAGCCCCTCCATCCTGGGTACATACAAACCGGGTACAGGACCCCTAAAGATGCGATAAAAGTTTCGGAAATCATTTTTTCTGTGTAACCAAAAACCGTTGCCTACACCTTATTTTTCAAGGTTCAAGAGCCTCAGAAAGGTTTTTTTACGACGATACTTTGTACCTTGGCTGAGGGGAAAATGGGGGTATACAACCTTGAGAAACAAACAGACCACCCGATCCCCTCTGGTTTCTTCGAAGAAAGAGACTGGTAAGAGCCTTGACGCTTATCGTCAGAGTTTTGTGGGTCTATGTCGCTCGCTCTTCATCCCCCCAGACAATAGGACCTAAACCACTTTGCTCGTTAGGTTAAGCCTTACAGAATGTTATTTCAAACGCGCGGGTCCAGGACCTCCAGCTCCGTACCCAAAATTTTGACCCCACCAAAAGGTACACAAACTTCCAGACCATCCAAACTTTGGAAGCGGGCCCGACACCGACCCTTGGTTTTAAATGATAATTCTCTCTTGGAACTGTAGGGGGAGTGGAAAGCCCTCCACCCTTAGGGAGCTTCTGGCCCACAAAAAGAGTTGTAACCTGGACATTATTTTTCTCTATGAAACCAAATCCTCTAATCCCGAATCCATGCGCAAATTCGTCACTCTAGGTTTTGAGCATTCCCACCTAGTAAAGGCCTCTGAGAATAACGGGGGAGGGCTTTGGCTCGCTTAGAACCAAGGCATTAATCTCACAATTCTCTCCTCGTCTCCAAGAGGGATTGATGTGCTTATTACCTTCCCTTCCCCAACTCTACACCTGACTCGGATGATTATAGGGGACTTAAACTGTATTACCTATAAAGATGAAAAATATGGAAAAATTGATTTCAACACTATAGCTCCCAATCCCCTGGAAGATTTTATCTTCAAAGCTTCAATGATCGATTTGGGCTTCTCCAGTGTTCCTTTTACTTGGTCGAATAAAAGGCAAGGTGGGAATTTAATCAAACAGGGGCTTGATCGAGCCCTTGTCTCGGTGTCGTAGAGAACTACCTGACGCTTCTCTCCTGAACATGCCCATTATTGGCTCAGACCATGAACTTATTCTCCTGGACACTGACCCGGTCTCTCACAAACTCCCTAAATAATACCACTTCCAATTAGGGCTGTCAATGGGTTGAGTTGTGTCCGGGTCGGGTCGTCACGGGTTCGGGTCAATAAAGAGCCAACCCGAACCCGACCTGCAGATTATCGGGTTGACACGACCCGGCCCATTCGACCCGCGAAACTATCGGGTCAACACGACAACCTGGCAACCCAAGTCAATAAAGAGCCAACCCGAACCCGACCTGTTTACTAAACAGGTCAAAAAAATGAACCCGAACCCGACCTGCAAATTATCGGGTTGACACGACCCGGCCCATTAGACCCGCAAAACTATCGGGTCAACACGACAACCTGGCAACCCAGGTCAACCCGATCCATCAGAATTCTCTAGACTTCATAATTATCAGTTTATGTTTCACTTATCAGTCTTAGACTCTCAGTCATCAGAAAAGACAAAAATGCATTCTCTAGTTCATACTCATTATCAAAAATTCAGTTTATCACAGATTCACAGTTATCAGTTATCAGAATTTCATAGTCATACTCATTATCAGACATTCATATAGAAATTACAAAGACTGAAAGACATATAGTTAGAAATTCAGTCCATACTCATTACTCATAGATTCATTATCAGAAATTCATATAAAAATTAGTTAAATTACAAAGACTAAAGACAATAAGACATAGACAATTAGACAGTTAGAAATTCAGTCCATAGAAATTTAAACATTGACAATTACCAGTTTACTACTTTACCTACCACTTATAGTCTTCTAGAGTTTTACACTTCTACTGCTAGTCTGCTACACAGTTTTACTGCATAGAATCATCTGTTCATCTGCATCATAGATTCATAGTTTCATACTTCATAGTCATACACTCATACTACTTCACAAGTTCATATAGTCACAGTGTATCTTCATCTCAGACAATTCCTCAATATTCTTTAAACTACATAGAAGAAAACTAGTACATGCCATGAAGTTAACTTCATCAAGCTGCAACTCAGGAGCATCTGATTCATCAATGTGCCAAACCCCTACAAATTTTAGCAAAACTAGAAGTTAAAACTTAAAAGACTATCCAAACAAATAACTAGAAGAATAGTTTAACAGGGTCGGGGGTCTTTATCAAGCTGTCAAGCAATCATTAGACTCATTAATAAATACTAATAGTCTAATACTATCAATCTATCATTAGTTAATTACTTACACAAATTGAAACAATCACTTCGAAGTTCAAACACTACTTCCACTTGGTCCATTGCTGCCGCCATTACTTGCACTCTCTGGCAATTCATCCACGGCGTCACTAGCAATTCCATGAGCATTTTTTCCTATACAGATTACAGTATATACATATCAAATAAAATATTTAGAACACAAAGCTAAATATGACTAGGTCATAAAAAATTAAAAATTATATGCACTGAGTCTCTAATCTAATCTTGATATTTCTATTATAATGTCATATATATGATTATATATATAATATATTAATATATGATTATATGTAGTGTAGACTTATGAGTTACGATGAGTACCTTATAATTAAATAAAACTAATCATAAAGTGACAACTTAGAGAGTTCACTACTTACTTACCAACATCCAGAAGTGACAACTCTTTACTAAGCTCTTTTATAGCCGATTCCACAATATCATCAACACTTGAATCCCCTACAAATTTTATTTATAAATTAATGAGATTATTCATTAAAATGCAACAAAAGAATACATAAAATCAATGTAAAATGAGATCACCTCTCGCTCTCTGATATAACCAATCACGAGTACAAACTATAGCCTCAACACACGCAGGTTTTAAAGCACTACGGAATGGATCTATAACTCTTCCACCAATACTAAAAGCAGACTCGGAAGCTACAGTGGATATCGGGATGGCCAATACATCACGAGCCATCAAAGCAAGCTCGGGATATCTAAATTGGTATGACTTCCAAAAGGAAAGTATATCAAAATCCCCACTTAAACTAAACTTAGGCTCTTCCAGATATTGTAGTAGCTGAGACTTCACCGGGGAATGCTCACTCTCATCAAACATCTAAAGTGCCTAAAATAATATAAACTTAGCAATATCTACTAATTCATGGCAAATATGGAAAATTTATGGCAAATATATCAGAATATCTATAACAGAATCATACAGTCTAGTCTCATACAGTCTACTAGTCTAGTGACTCTAGTCTCATACAAATTCATGGAAAATTCACTCTAGTCTCATAGTCATACATGGAAAATAGCTATAACAGAATCATACAGTTATACAGTGAGTCATACAGTTATACAGTCTCATACTCTGATTCTCATATAGTCTAGTCTCATACAGTCTAGTCTCATACAGTCTAGTCACTAGTGACTCTAGTCTCATACAAATTCATGGCAAATTCATGGAAAATTCTCATACAGTCATACATGGAAAATAACTATAACAGAGTCATACAGTCATACAGACACAGTGAGTCATACAGTTATAATGCTATACAGTCTCATAATGAGTCATACAGACTCTCATTCTCATACACATACAGTCATTAGTCATGGCAAATATTTATAACATAACAGAATCATACAGTCACAGTCATAGTCATAGTCTGATAGTCATGCAGTCATACTCTATAACAGAATCAGTTATATCATACAGTCATAGTCTATAACAGAATCAGTTATATCTATCAGAATAGTCATACAGTCAGTTATATCTATAGCAGAATCATACAATCATAACATAAAAGAATCAGTTATATCTATAACATAATAGAATCAGTTATATGATATCTATAATAGAATTAGTTATATCTATAACAGAACATAATCATACAGTCATAGACTCATAGTCATAACAGAATCAGTTATACAATGAGTCAATTACAGTCATATAATCATTCAATCATAGTCATACAGTCATACTACAATTACAGTCATAACATAACAAAATCATAGTCATACAATTACATAATAAATTAATAATACCTGCATAACTTCCATATCCAGATTTGACTTCATGGAACTAGAACTTGAATTAGGAGTTAGCTTGGAACTAGGAGTTCTCTTGGAACTAGGAGTTCTCTTGGAATACAAAGCCACATAGATGTCAAAAAGTTAATTCAACTTCTCCTTGAAGTCTCTAAACTCCTAATTTTCTAGCCCATAGATCTCATTGTAAGCAAACTCTACAAAAGCAAGTTTGTACCTAAGATCTAAGACGCAAGCCACAACAAATATAAGGTTATGCTTTGACCAATATTTCACAAACATAGTCTTCATTTACGATGCCATAGATTTCATAAACTCATCCTACCCTTCATAGCCTTTGAAAATATAAATTTGAAGTGGGGTACTTTGTCCCAGAGAAAAGACATGTCACATTGTAAAATAACTTCAAAAACTCGCATATCTTCCCAACTCTATCCCATTCATCCTCGGAAGGGAAACACTTGTAGTTAGAATCACTCAACTCCAAATGAGTAAAAGTCTTTCAGTAGAAAAAAAACATTATCAAGCATCATGAAAGTGAAGTTTCAACGAGTTGGCACATCTTGCATCAAACCCTTGTTAAATGGTAATGACGCTTGCCTAACACAATCCCAAAAAAATTGCTTCCTACTTTGAGAACCCCTAAAATACCTCACACTCTCCCAAACTTTACCAACCGACACATCAATCTCCTTCAAACTCTCTTGCACAATAAGATTTATCACATGAGCACAACACCTTGCATGAAAAAACTCTCCATCAAACAACAAAGAATTACTCAACTTTAATTTACTCTTAAGCATCCCAACAAAGACATCATTAGACGAAGCATTATCTAACGCAATAGGAAAGAGTTTCATCTCAATGCCCGAATCACAAAGTAAAGTGTAGATTTTCTCACATATGGTCAACCCGGTGTGAGGAGATGGTATATAAGAAAAACTAAGAATCTTCTTCTCTAAAGTCCAATCAGAATTCACAAAATGTGTTGTAATTAAAATAAAACCATCCATTGTAATAGAACTCCATAAATCGGATGTTAGACTAATTTTTCCCGCTACCCCACGCAACACAGTCATAACTTTCTTTTTCTCCCTTTCATGAATCTTGATAACATCCGCCCTAGCTGTATTTCTAGATACTAGCTTCAACTCCCTATTAGCAAATGCCGCATAAGTAAATGCATCACGAATTCCCTTATACTCTACAAACTTGAAAGGGAGTTGATGCCTAATTATTGCTAAATTCAACATCTCACAAAAAATAATAGGGTCAAACTTTGCCGCCCTCAAAGACATGGAAGACTCGGATTGAGAGAAAAAGATTTGTCCCAAATCACGTGTTGTAGTTTTCTTACATGTTTTGAGATGGCGAGAAAGATTGTCGGTCCCATGTGAACTAACAGACAAATAAATGGCCCCACATTTCTTACACTTAGCCCTTTCTTTCTTATCCTTACCAACGAAGATTTTAAAAAAATTCCAAACATGGGAAGTTAGTTTTCGCTTACGATTACCAGGTTTCCTAGCAAGTGTGCCAACACTTTCATCTTCACTTCCAACCTCTGATAATGGGCCATCAATCCCCTCCATCTCCATGTCATCTCCATCAAGATCAATGTTTATGTCATTATCATTATCTAACTCAACAATTGGATGATCCATCTAAAAAAAAATCATATTCAAAATTATAAACAATTATCGAATATGACAAACAAAATAAATAACTCATCACGTAAAAATTAACTTACAATTTAGTAGTAGATGTTAAGGCAAACGCCATTGCAAATTACTTCCATGTCTAATGAAAACAATTATAATTACAAATCACTTAGCTAAGAATAATGCAATTACAATTAGAAGTGTTGCCCAAATAAACAAATCACATACAAGATTACATCCAATAAAAGTATAGGTGAGATAGTTGTCCCTAATCCTAGGTCTCATAATCTCAACTTGTTTATATTCATCAACTTATTCTCCCTCTTGTCCTAGGTCTCCTACCCGAAGGCCACCAACTAGAACATCCTCCCATATAAATGACTTGCATTGGTTTTTGAATTGGGGACAACGATAAAAATAACGACCATTGTTATTCTTAGTGTTAGCCTTATAACGCCTCATGTATCCAGCCCCACAAGTGCAAAGAGGTCCAACTTATACCATTTTTGCAAAAAGCCTAAAATTAACCAAATTAACATTTAACTAATATAGATCACCAAATTACTAACCAAATTTTGGACATTTGATAAATTTGTGTTTAGATAATTTTCCAACTTGTGCCACTTTTACCTATTTTTCTAAGCTTCATCTTATAAAGTTATAAACTTATAATAGTCAAGAAAAAAAAGGACTTAGAGTAAAATCAGAGATATCATATCATACAATTTACAAGGCTTGTCAAGTTTTAACACAGTAAAATCAGAAATATCATACAAGGCATAAGTAACTCTAAATTCTAATAATGAGAGAGATATCATAAATTCATAATCATGCACAGTAAAAATAAAAAATCGGAGATATCATGGTATCAATTTGATAAAGGTAAAACTATAATTTGACCTAAAAACTCAAAAGTAAAGACAAAGAGAATTAGAAAAGAGTAACCTGTTGAGACTTGAGAGTGAGACTTGAGAGTGATCTCAAAAGGAAAGACAGTGATCTCCAAGTCCGAAGACAGTGATCTCCAAAAACCCTAAATTGTTGATGAACTGACCACAGACACAAATTAATTAGACAGAAAATTAAAAAAAGTAACAAATTAGACAGAGAGAAGTAGAAACTAGAAAGAGTAACAAGTTGTCACAGAGAATTATAAAGAGTCTTGAGAGTTGAGACTCACCACAGTCTACACTCCACAGGCACACAAATTGATCTCAAAAGTTTAACTGTTGAGCAATGCATGAAATCCCATATTTGATCCCTGTGTAAAGAAAACGATGAAAAGAATTCAGAGGGGCACTAGTCCTTGATTGTGCATAGAAAATTAGCAATGCATGAATTTGAGTCACCATTTCTTAAGGTAGTAAGTCTAAGTTCAAACTTCAGAGTTCAGACATATATATAAATATATAATGCTGTGACTGTCAATGTCAAAATATCTGCATAATACATATTACAGAATACAGATTTACAGTTACACCTTTGGCTTTTGAGTTTCCACTGTCAATTTCAAAAATAAAACACAAAGTCTTGAAGATGATATATATTTCATCTATATTTTGACATTTGATTTTGATCTAATGTCTTTAATCTAACAAATTGAAGTTGTTACAGACTTACAGTTAGAGTGATGAAGATGAACTGATTAAGTGAAGTGAAGTGAAGTGATGAACTCCTCCAAGACTGATGAAGTGAAGTGATGAACTCCAAAACTGATATGATATATAATTATATATAGTGATATATGAGACTGATCAGATCTCCAAGACTCCAACAGTCCAACTCGATGAACTTAGTGAACTAATCTCCAAGACTGATCTGATCTCCAAGACTGATCTCCAAGTTTGTGGAACTCTAAAGTAATGAACTGAATCAACTGATCTCAGTCTCGAGTGAATTAGAGAACTGAAGACTGAAGTTACTGAATCCACTTATCTCTTATAGTCATTCTCTCCATCCACGATTTCACACTTGACTGAGTCATTGAGATTTGAGAGTTGAGACTGAGAGAAACTGAGTTAACCGAGTGAGACTGTGAGAGAGGAGGCGACTGGGGCGACGAGGAGAGGAGGAAAATTAAAAATGAAATGAAATCAGGGTTAGGTTTAGGTCTTTAAAGTATTTATATTAAATGTTAAAAGACCAAAAAGCCTATCCTCATAAACTAAATTACATAAACTAAGCGGGTTGGCGGGTAACCCGTGGGTCAAATTTTTAAACCCGAACCCGACTTGCTTCATTAACGGGTCTAGCGTGTCGACCTGTTTATGACCCAAACCCGCCAAGGGTCAACCCAAACCCGTTTATAGCGTGTCGGGTTTGGGTCGTGTTAGCGTGTTCGGGTTGGATTGACAGCCCTATTCCAATCCCTCTGGACTAAGTATGTAGATTGTCAGGAGATCATCAGGAAAGCTTGGGCCATCGAGCAGGAGGACTCTCGCCCCCTACACCTTTGCAGGAAGCTCTGGCATACCAAAAAAGAGCTCATCGAGTGGAACAAAGAAGTATTTAACTGTACCCCTAGGAGGATCCAGAACCTTAGAGACCTTATCAACGCCTTACAAAAGGAACCACCGACCGAAAGATATACCCACCTCGAGCAAAACCTCCTGCGCAATCTTAACACCACTCTTGACCAAGAAAATTTGTGAAGAGATAAATCCAGATAAACCTGGCTCAGAGAGGGAGACAGTAACACTAGGTTTTTCCATGTCTCCACCATATGTCGTAGAAGGAGAAATTCAATTTGTGAGGTCCGTAAACCTGACGGATCCTAGGTGTAAGAACGAAAAGATATCGGAGACACTTTTGTCGAGTTTTACAAGGACATTTTCGCATCCTCCAAACCTACCTTGAAAGTGGAAGATCTCAATATTATGGAGAACCTGATCTCGGATCAGGACAACAACCAGCTTACAAGAGACCCTACCATCGAGGAAGTCAAAGATACCCTTTTCTCTATGAACCTCCATAAATCCCCTGGGCCAGACTGTTTTACCCCCCCCCCCCCTTTTTAACAGAAATCCTGGGAAATGGTGAATCATAACCTTTTCAAGGCCATCATTGCATTTTTTCAATTTGGGCATCTGCTCACTGAAGTTAACCATACCAATATTAACCTCATACCTAAGAAAAAAGAACCCAGAGAACCCTGGGCATTACAGACCCATCAGTCTCTGTAATATAAAATTTAAGATTATTACAAAAATCCTGGCTTGCAGGCTGATAATCCGTATCAAAGCGGGTGTTATAGTATAATAGAGGGTTGTCGTTCTTCAGGGATGCATAGATCAAAATTGTGAATTAAAACTGGTTTTCATTGATTGAAAATGGTTTACATGGAAACAAAAATAAGAACTACGGTAAAGAAAAAAATGGTAAAACTCAAAAGATTACTCTCCCCACTTTTTACAACTCTCTCTCTTAACCTAACTTCAGCCCTCATCTCCCTCAACAACCCTCCTTTTGTGGAGATCTTTTAGCCAAAATCCTGACTAAGTCTTCCAATAGTTGTTGACTAGTACTAGGCCATCTCCAGCAGCTCTTGACAACTTGTTATCTCCAACAGCTCTTTAGATTCTAAAAGTTAGGCTTTAAGACTGGGCTTGGTTGCAATTGTCTTATTACCTGTAATAGTCAAACATACTTTAATTAGGCCCAGTGAAACATAAAATAAGGTCCTAGATAATGTGAATTGAAGGACAAAAATAGGCATTTTTCATGCCTATCAAACACCCCCAAACTAACATATTGCTAGTCTTTTAGCAAAAGAAACGAAAACTAAACTCTTTCGTAGTTTCTTACGATTGCATTTAGCGTATGCAACAAGCCTTTTAATCTATAGGTTACCCAAATAGGACGAGTTGTGTCTCGTGAGGGTTTTCAGTGAATATACCCACAAAATTGTATCACAGACGTTCTGGTATTATAAACAACTAATAATCATTGTTCCTGATATCTCTAAAAATGGATTAAATTCATCTCCTAGATATAACACTTAAACAAGGGTTAACCATCAGATACGTTTAGAATTTATCATGTGAATTATACTACAATCAGATTAGATCAAGTTTCAAAATTTCATCCTTTGTGTAGTGAATTTAGTTTATGGAATCAAGGAGTTTGATAATCCTTTCAAATAACCTTAGCCTTATCTAGAGTATGGTGAAAGAAATCTAGAAGTTTGTTCGACAACTACCTTAGTCTGTTCGCTCTCTTTTATTGATCTTTCAGGGAAAATATCTATCCACACAAGTTTTTCATGGTAAGACTTTTGCATTTGAGTTTTCATTTGCTCTTTTATACGTGCAACTTGTCCTCCTTCACATAGTTCTCAGCTATACTCATAGAGACTCGATTTTTACTTTTTTGGTCTCTTACTTTCACATTGATTCATGGCTTGCCTCGAGATTAATAAAAATTCTTCCTCTTTCAGTTCTAAATCTTGCGAGGGGCCTTGAATTGTGATTTTTTTTTAATTATACGAGTATGTCAGCTTCGTGAAAGGAGCCAATAACTTATGAAAATACATACAAACCCTTAGTATGAATTTATGAGAAACGAAATTTTCCAAGGTAAATGTCTCCCTCATTACAGATTCTTCCTAACCCAAACTGCTGATTAATCAAAAAGTGATAGTTAGTTTTAACAAAACCTTGATAACATAACTACGTGAAGTGCAATTATAAGGGTGATTTTGTTCTGAAACACATCTAATAGGATGGTAGTACCAAAAACTTAAAAATTCTTAACGCACTAACAATTTACGGTTTAAAATAAACCATAACCTTATAATTTTATCCCAAGTGCAACTCTAGGATTCTAAGAATGTCCAAAGATCAGAGTATACAAAAAAATGTGTCTACAATACCAGAATTCCCTAGAATAATAACTTTTCATAGAAAAAGTTATGAAAATCTTATTTACCCCCCCCCCAAACTGAATTAGCATGTGTTACCACAGTTGCCAAACATGAAAAGAATGGAAGAAAATCTAAAAATATTACCTGAACATGATAAGGGTTGCCTCCCACAAGCGTTAAGTTTAACGTCTTCAGCCAGACAATGGTAGGTACCCCGAAACTAGATAAGACTAATGGGTAGAAATAAAAATACCTATGTTTCATATAATGGGTCTCATAGATTCATATCCTCGCTCGAACCCGTAAAGTACTCGTGAAATGGTTTAAGTCTCTGCCCATTTACCTTATTAATGTGACCAGTACGAGGGTCAAGAATTTTAATAGCTCCATGTGGGAAAACAACTTTGATAATGAACGGCCCGGTCCAACAGGATTAAAGTTTTCCGGGAAACAAATGAAGTCGTGAAGAATACAATAGAGCTTTTTGATCCACTTCAAAGGTCTTTCGCAAGATATTTTTATCATGGAAAGCTTTGGTTCTTTCTTTGTATATCTTTGCGGATTCATATGCATTTTTTCGGAGCTTATCCAACTCATTGAGTTGTAGCTTTCGGTGGGACCCAGCCGTTGAAGTGTCAAAGTTAAGCGCTTTTATTGCCCAAAAAGCTTTATGCTCAAGTTCGACATGAAGATGGCATGCTTTACATGCAGTACGGTAAGCCCAAAATGCATCAATTAATCTTACAGACCAATCTTTGCGATTTAGGTTAATCGTCTTTTGGATAATATTTTTGATCTCCCGATTTGAAACTTCGACTTGCCCACTCGTTTGTGGGTGATAAGGTGTTGCCACCTAATGGGTTACACCATACTTTTTAGCAAGGGCAGCAAAAATTTTGTTTGTTAAAATGTGACCCTCCATCGCTAATGATAGCCATAGGTATTCCAAATCGAGAAAAAATATTTTCTTTAAAAAAATTGAGAACAACTGCACTGTTATTCGTTTTCGAAGGGATGGCTTCAATCCATTTTGATACATAGTCCACTCCAACAAGGATGTACTCATATCCAAAAGACTTGGGAAATGGCCCATAAAATCAATGCCCCAAACATCAAAAGGCTCAATAACTAAAATAGGGTATAAGGGCATCATATTTCATCGAGAAAGGGCTCCCATTTTTTGGCATCTCTCGCACGCTTTGCAAAATGCATGCGCATCGTGAAATAAGGTAGGCCAATAGAAACCGTACTGCAAAAAATTTGCCGCGGTCTTCTTATAGCTAAAGTGTCCTCCACAAGCTTGGGTGTGGCAAAATTATTGAATATTGGTAAACTCAAACAGGGGAACACATCTCCTAAGGATTTAATCAGTAAAATACTTAAATAAATCTGGGTCATCCTAAAAGAAGTACTTTACTTGACTAAAGAAACGATCTTTGTCAGGTTTAGTCCAATGATCAGGAATGGTATCCGTGGCTAAGTAATTAGCAATGTCTGCAAACCACGGCAACTCAGAAACTAAATTCACAGCCATAAATTGTTCATTAAGGAAGGATTCCCTAATCGGTAAGGACTCATCAACATACTCGATCACTATACGGGAAAGATGGTCGGTTACTATATTGTCTGACCCCTTTTTGTCTCGAATCTCGAGGTTAAACTCCTGCAAAAGTAATACCCACCAGATTAGCCGTGCCTTAACATTTTTCTTTAACAAAAGATGTCGAAGCGCGGCATGCTCCGTGTAAACAATCACTTTAAATCCTATAAGATAAGATCTAAATTTTTCTAGCGCATAAATAATGGCTAAGAGTTCTTTCTCGGTGGTCGTGTAATTCAATTGGGCGTCATTTAATATTTTACTAGCGTAGTGGATGACATGGGGGAGTTTGTCAATCCGATGTCCCAAAACAGTACCTACAGAATAATCAGAGGCATCACACATTAACTTGAATGATTCACTCCAAACAGGTGGTTTCATAATGGGTGATGTTGTGAGCTGATTCTTAAGCTTATCAAAAGCTACAAGACAAGGTACATCAAACTCATAGGCCACATCTTATGCCAAAAGGCTGCTTAAAGGATGAGCAATCTTACTAAAATCTTGGATAAAACGATGGTAGAAACCTGCATGTCCTAGAAAGGAACGGACGTCCTTGACATTTCGTGGTGGGGGGAGGTTAGAAATGACATCTATTTTGACCTGGTCAACTTTTATTCCATTTTCAGATATGATATTCCCCAAAACTATCCCCCTTTTTACCATAAAGTGACATTTCTCCCAATTTAAAATAAGATTTTTTTTTGGCATCTGAGTAATACTAGAGAAAGATGATGAAGGCACTGGTCAAATGAGTTGCCAAATAATGAGAAGTCATCCATGAAAACTTAAGGAATCGCTCTACCATGTCAGAAAAAATGCTTAACATGTAACACTGAAACGTCGCAGGAGCATTGCATAAGCCAAAAGGCATACGGCGGTAGGCGAATGTGCCGAAAGGACATGTAAAAGTCATTTTCTCTTGGTCCTCGGGTGCGATAGGTATTTGGTTGTACCCAGAGTAGCCATCTAAGAAACAATAAAATTTGTGCCCAGCGAGTCGCTCGAGCATCTGGTCAATGAAAGGTAAGGGGAAATGATCTTTCCTAGTGACAGAGTTAAGCTTCCTGTAGCCTATGCAGACTCTCCATCCAGTGGTCGTTCTAGTGGGTACGAGGTCGTTATTCTCGTTTTTACAACGGTGATTCCTAACTTTTTCAGGACAACATGGATCGGGCTAACCCACGGACTATCAGAAATGGGATAGATGATCCCAGCATCAAGGAGTTTTAAAATTTCTTTCCGAACTACTTCGGCCATAGTCGGGTTCAATCTCCATTGTCCTTCCCTAGACTTTTTGGAATTATCTTCCAAATTGATTTTATGCATACAAACCGAGGGACTAATTCCTTTAATGTCCTCAATACTCCAGCTAATAGCTTTCGTATTTCCCTTAAGAACACGAATTAACTTTTCTTCCTGAAGGGGTTCTAGGTCAGCGGCAATAATGACGGGCATAGTTTCGTCAAGACCTAGAAAGAGATACTTAAGGTGAGCGGGAAGAGTTTAAGCTCAATCTTTGGGGAGGTTACTTGAGCCTTCGGAATGGGTTTCTTAACATCTAAGATTTCATGCTCACCTTCAGGCTCTAAAATTTCTAAAGCCGAATCTAATAAGGTTTTCACCTCATGGATGTACGAATCGTCCTCACAATCTCCATCAAAGTTAGAAAAAATTGCCTCTAAGAGATTTGAGGCACTTGACCTCTCAAAAGTGGTACTCATAAGACTCTGGATCATATTACACTCAAGTGGTTCAGAATTAGATGGGGAATGCGACGCATGAAAAATATTTAATTCTACTGTCATGTTCTCGAAGGTCAACTTCATAATTCCATTGTGGCAATTGATTACCACATTAGCTGTTGCCAAAAAGGGTCGACCTAGAATCACAGGTGTGACTCTCAGGCTTTGTAAATAGTATTATTAGGTTGTAAGAAAGCTATGTACAAATTTTCATTTATTTTTGCAAAGGTTAGCTTAGGAAAAAGGGGGAGTACGCTTCGTCTCTACTTTTGATGTTTCCTTTTAGAACTTAGTTGTTTTCCATTTTACTATATATGTAGAGGACTAGTATCCAATACACCCAAGAAGGAATTTAAGCTTGTAATAGTGCTTTGCAATAGTTGTTGATATATGAATGAAATGATGCCTTCAAAGACCATTTGTACAGTGATTGTGTTGCGTCGAGATTATGTGATGCTTTGCGATGTTGTGTTGCTAAACGATTGATAGAGAAGAGTAATTAGGCTTACTTGGGACATGTGTCTCGAGTGTCGCACGTGCCAAGCCTGAGTTTAAGTTGGCCCGTGTCAGTTGGTATCAGAGCGATCTAGTTGAAAGCGATCCAGTTGTAATGGCGAAGGGTCCGAATGCTACTGACCCCGCCAAGGTTCTTGCCCCGCATGTGGGAGAACCACCCGTTAATCCCAGGCCCTTGAATACCTAAATGTGGTTGGACCAATTAGAGGAAAAGATGCAAGCTCTAAGTAGGATTATCGATCAGGTGACGACTTTGGAGAAATAATTGGACGGTTTCTCAAACGATCAGGCCCATATGGGCGAACGTCTCGTTATGTTAGAAGGAGTGGTTGAAGGAAATATGGCTACTCTTCTGGATTAGGTGGCTGAACTTTCCTCGAAGGCAAATCTTCTAGTAAAGGTTGTTGGAAATGGAGAACCAGCACCTTTGGGCGCGGTATAGACCGGCCCAGAATCAAGGTCCCTGAGCCCAAGGCGTACGAGGGAGCGAGGGACGCAAAGGAGATAGAGAACTTCCTTTTTGATATAGAGACGTACTTTAATGTGATCAGGCCTAATAGCGAAGGTGCAAAGGTGTCGATGGCTACCATGTACCTCGCCGGTGATGTTAAACTATGGTGGTGCACCAAGTATGTTGAGATCCATAGCGGTCACTGTATCATTGGAACGTGGGATGACTTGAAGAAAGAGCTGAAGAATCAGTTCTTGCCCGAGAATGTTGAGTTCATTTCTCGGAGGAGTTTAAGACAACTTAAGCAAACTGGCAACATCCGTGAGTATGTGAAGCGGTTCTCAGCCTTGATGTTAGATATCTGCGACATGTCTGAAAAGGATAAGTTGTTTTGTTTCTTGGAAGGTCTAAAACCCTGGATCCAGAATGAACTGCAAAGGCAACGGGTTCAAGATTTGGCCTCCGCAATGGCCTTTGCCGAGCGCATCAACGACTACACCCCTATGTAGGGTGAGCGTAGACCGGCTCAGTCTCAGTCTAGTTCCCAGTCACAACAAAGAACGGGTTCCTCCAATAACTACAATAAGGGCAAGAATGGTGGGTACCAAGCTAGAAGTGGGGAAGACCAAGGTCATGGCCAGGGCAGAAGTGGAGGAGCAAGTACAGGTGGTGCCTCAGATTCCAATTCTGGGAGGGAGTACCATAGGCCACGTAACAATGGTGGCGCTTCCTCCTCGTCCAGGTTTCAAGGACGTCCTGGGAACTTGAAGTGTTTTTTTTATGGAGGGAACCACAAAGTCTATCAGTGTCCTCAGAAGACGGCCCTGAATGCCCTAATGACGTCCCAAGGAGATCAAGCCAATGACGCCACTCAGGAAAATGATGGTGGTGAAACTCATATGGGTTCTCTTTATTTGTGTAATGCCATGACCACACAAGTACCAGAGGTTAAGCCTAAGAAGGGACTCATGTACGTGAACCTTACTATTAATGGGCAAAAATACTTTGGCGATGGTTGATACAGGTGTTACCCATAGCTTTATCGCTATTCAGGAAGCGAACCGGTTAGGACTACGTTTGGTGAAAGATTCTAGCTGGATGAAAGCTGTCAACTCCGCCGCGATTCCGATACAGGGTATTGCCAAGTTGGTTCCGGTTAAGATTGGACAGTGGGGCGGAAAGGTTAACTTTTAGCCGTGACATTAGATGATTTCAAGATTTTCTTAGGAATGGACTTTCTCCGCTACCACAAGGCCGTGCCGATGCTGTTTGTCAACTCCTTAGGGATTTTTGGTGACAATCCCTCAATCATACAGATGTCCACGCAAAAAGATTAGGGCAGACTATTATCAGCTCTTCAGTTGGAGAAGGGACTGAGGCGAGGGGAGTTGACTTACCTTGCAACCTTACTGTTAAAGCCGGATGATCAGAATTATGATACCTTGCCGACGAAAGTCTCCCGGGTACTTACAGAATTCAAGGATGTGATGCCGAAAGAATTGCCAAAGGTGTTACCTCCACGAAGGCCTATCGATCATCAGATTAAGTTAGTTCCCGGAACCAAGCCTCCTACGAAAGGGCCATATAGAATGAGTCAGCCTGAACTAGCAGAGCTTCAGAAATAGCTTGATGGACTATTGGAATCGGGCTTTATTCGCCCCTCAAAGGTGCCATATGGTGCCCCGATCTTATTTCAGAAGAAACAAGATAGAAGCCTACGATTATGTGTTGACTATCGAGCCCTAAACAAGGTAATGGTGAAGAACATGTATCCGATACCGCTCATTGCTGACTTGTTCGACCGGCTTACATCTGCGAAGTACTTCTCAAAACTTGATTTGAGATCGGGTTACTATCAGGTCAGGATTGTTGCCGGAGATGAACCGAAGACGACTTGTTCCACTCGGTATGGGGCATATGAGTTTCTTGTCATGCCATTCGGCCTGACCAACGCTCCTGCAACTTTTGTACTCTTATGAATGAGTTCTTCCAGAAATATATCGACAAGTTTGTGGTGGTGTATCTGGATGATATTGTTATATACAGCCGCACTATGAAAGAGCATCTTGAATATTTTTGCCTGGTATTCCAAGTCTTGCAACAGAATCAGCTATATGTCAAGTTGGAGAAATGCTCATTCGCGCAGGAACAAGTTATGTTTCTTGGACATGTTATTGGCGGAGGACATATCCGTATGGATATGGAAAAGGTCCGCGCTATTGAGGAGTGGAGAACTCCTACGGAGGTTACAGAAGTGCGTTCCTTTCTTGGCCTCGTGAACTACTACCGCAAGTTCATCGAAGGGTATTCGAAATGCGCGGTACCCCTTACAGATCTTCTCAAGAAGGACTTCTCTTGATCTTGGTTCGAGAAGTGTCAAGCAGCATTTGATGATCTGAAGCATGCGGTGATTACCAATCCAGTCCTAGCCTTGCCAGATATTTCCATGCCATTTGAGGTACATACCGATGCATCTGATTTTGCTATCGGTGGGATATTGTTACAGGAGGGACATCCGGTGGTATACGAGAGCAGGAAGCTGAATGACACAGAGAGGAGGTATTCAGCCCAGCAGAAGGAACTCTTAGCTATTGTGCATTGTCTGCATGTATGGCGATACTATCTGTTGGGAATGAAGGTTTTGGTGAAGACCGAATACAGTAAGGCAAGTCATTTCCTTACACAGAAGAAGTTAACCTCAAAGCAGACTCGTTGGCAAGAGTTTGTAGCCGAGTTTGATTTGAATCTCGAGCACAAGCCAGGGAGGATGAACAATGTGCCAGATGCATTAAGCCATAAGGTTGAGCTTGCGGCCATCTCTACAGCTGCCGAACAGTCCCACTCTTATGTTACCAACACTCTTCAAGATAGGACCCGCGAAGGGTTAGCGGTGGATCCTCAGACCTAGGCCATCATTAATTTGGTGAAACAGGGGAAGACAAAACGGTTCTGGGTAGAAGATGGTCTTTTATACACGAAGGGACAGCGGATTTATGTTCCTCGGTTCGCAGGACTACGAAGAGAGCTGATAAAGGAGTGCCATGATACTCTTTGGGCAGGCCATCCGGGTTGGCAGTGAATACTATCCTTGATGCACGGAGATTACTATTGGCCAAATGATCAAAATGAAGTGATGGATTATACGCGGACTTGTCATATTTTCCAGCAAGACAAAGTTGATCAGGATTTGCCACTTGGACTGCTGGAACCACTTCCTGTACCGACACGACCTTGGGAAAGCATCTCTCTGGACTTCATCTCTGGGTTACCCAAGACTAAAGGATATGGTTTCATTCTCGTGTTCATCGACCGATTCTCTAAGTATGCAACATTCATTCCAACTCCAATTGTTTGCACGGCAGAGAAAATAACGCTTCTCTTTGTGAAGCATATCGTTAAGTATTGGGGCGTGCCAAAGGACATTGTCAGCGATAGAGATCCAAAATTCACTGGGAATTTTTGGAGAGAAGTATTTAGATTACTGGGATCCACTCTCAACTTCTCAACCAATAACCATCCACAATCAGATGGTCAGACAGAACGCTTTAATGCAATGTTGGAAGAGTGCCTCCGACACTTTGTCAGGGTGAATAAGAAGGATTGGGCCGAACTCTTGGATGTTGCACAGTTTTGCTTTAATGTACAGGAGAGTTCATCCACCAACAAGAGTCCTTCTGAGATGCTGTTGGGACAGCAGCCCCTCACGCCGCACATAGTGGCCTCCAATTACAAAGGAAGTGTTCTGAGAGCCTACCAGTTTGAAAAGGAATGGCAGAGAAATACCGATATTACTCGGGCCTATCTGGAGAAGGCGTCAGCCAAAATGAAGAAGTGGGCCGATCAGAAGAGACGACTAGATCCTTTTCAAGTTGAGGACCTTGTTCTGATCAAGAGATCCCATCTCAAGCACCAAGGAGGCAGAATACACAAAGGGCTAGTATCCAAGTACATCGGTCTGATGCCGATCATTGGGAAAGTTGGGAAGGTTTCCTACAAGCTTCAGTTACCATCCCACCTTCGCTTCATCCATCCAGTGTTCCATGCCAGTGCTCTGAAGCCTTACCACCAAGTCAAGGAAGATCCTAGCAGATGTACCGTCAGGCCTCATGTTCCGCTCAAGCCAGTCATCTCAAGCCAAGTTCCAGAGAGTGTTCTTGATCACAGAGTGCCCCATGTTGACCCGGACACCAAAGAGGAAGTATACGAGTACCTTGTGAAGTAGAAGAATCTACCAGATATAGAAGCCAGCTGGGAGTACCAAAATTCTCATCCCCTTCTGGTCCGACTAAGGAAGATTGAGGCCAAGCTAGAGAGGAAAGAGAACAGGCAGATTTAGAAGTAGATAAAAAAGTCGACGAGGGCGTCTCAAGCTAAGTGGGAGAGAGTGTGACGCCCAGGCTTTGTAAATAGTATCCTTAGGTTGTAAGAAAGCTATGTACAAATTTTCATTTATTTTTGTAAAGGTTAGCTTAGGAAAAAGGGGGAGTACGCTTCGTCTCCACTTTTGATGTTTCATTTTAGAACTTAGTTGTTTTCCATTTTGCTATATATGTAGAGGACTAGTATCCAATACATCCAAGAAGGAATTTAAGCTTGAAATAGTATTTTGTAATAGTTGTTGATATATGAATGAAATGATGCCTTCAAAGACCCTTTGTACAGTGTTTGTGTTGCGTTGAGATTATGTGATGCTTTGTGATGTTGTGTTGCTAAATGATTGATAGAGAAGAGTAATTAGGCTTACTTGGGACATGTGTCTCGAGTGCCGCACGTGCCAAGCTTAAGTTTCAGTTGGTCTGTATTAACAGGGATCTCGTCCTCAGGGTTTGCCACTGGCTCAGTATCTAACACAACAAAGTCTACTGGATAAACAAATTGCTCAATCTGGATCAACACATCTTCAACTACACCCCTATGAATCCTAATAGATTGGTCAGCTAGCTGAAGGGTCCTATTAGTGGGTTTAAGTACTCCGATATCCAATTGCTCATAGACAGAGTAAGGAATGAGGTTCACGGCGGCACCTAAATCAAGTAGAGCTCTTCCTATCTTACGGGTCCCAATCGTACATGAAATAGTAGCGCATCCAGGGTCCTTGTATTTTGGAAGAGATTTACGCAAAAGGACAACACTAACATGTGCATCTAAAAGAATAGGCGTATCACTCTCGTGAACATGAAAAGCTTTTTTCGGGACATGTATGCGCCGCTTTAAAGTACAAAGATCTTTAAGGAATTTTACATAATTAGGAATATGTCTTATGGCCGTAAGGATAGGAATGTTAATCACACAATGCTTAAAAATCCTTAAAATCTCCTCATAGACGTTGCCCTTCTTAGCAAGAGTTAACCACTAAGGAAAAGGAGCCAGCGGCTGGGCATGTTTTATCGCGATTTCTTCCTCACTCGCACTCGCAGGTTCTTCTATAGGTTTACTTTGAATTTTCAGCTCGAGTTCCATAGGCATTTTTACCAAATTATCAACTTTCGTACTGCTCCTAAGAGAAATGATGGCGTTGACTCCATCGCGATTGGAAGATCTAGGATGTTCAGTATTCCTTTAGGATTAGCTTGAGTTTGACTGGGGAACGTTCCCTTGTCTCTTGTGCTTATCTATGTTGCCATTTGACCTATTTGTCCCTCAAGTTTGGCAATAGATGACTGAGTTACTTGCATAAATTCTTTAAGAGTATCTTCTAAGGACGTGGTTGGAGGAGGCAGATTCCTATTGTGCGGAGGAACATAAGGCACATTAAGGAGAGCTTGGTATTATGGATTTTGTTGCCACGAGGAACTAGACTGGTGTTGGTTTACTTGGTTGTACGACTGATAAGGTGCACTACCAGAAGAACCTCCTTGGTAATTTCTATTTCCCCGAGAATTGGAGTTGTTGGAATTATTATTCCATTCACCATTGAAAGGTTGGTTATTGGGACATTGATACATGGCATTGGCCTGGTCTTTCCTACCCTCTTTTAAACTAAGTACGTTAGGGAAATCTTGGACCAGATGGTCCGAACTTTCACAAACCACACAAAGTGGCATCGCCACATGGTTAACTAAAGAAGTAGTAGGATGTTGCACCCTTTTCCCGATCTCTAAGTTCTCAATTTTATTAAGAATGGTTCTAAGAGTTGCAGACTCTGAATTAAAGTCCACTTGGTGCATATTTGCACTGTGACAAGGTTTTTCCTCTCTCATCGTTTGCCATTGGTAGGTCTTATCTGCTACATCATTTAAAAATTTTCAAGCTTCTGTGTCAGTTTTCTCATCAAATGTACCCGCGCACATAGACTTAACACGAGCTCTAGTGTCATAATCTAGACCTTCATAGAGAATTTGAACTATATCTATCAATTGAATCCCGTGATGTGGGCATCCTTGCTCTAAATACCTAAACCTTTGTAGGTAGTCATATAATGACTCACCTCGGTTTGTGTGAAGCTATAAATACTCTTTCGTATCTTAGCAGTTCTATGGTTAGGGAAATATTTTTTAAAAAACACCTTAACGAGTTATTCAAGCGTGTTTATAGAGTTCTCCTCAAGAGTGTACAACCAATCGCGTGCGTTTCCCTTAAGAGAAAAAGGGATCACACGTAATTTGAGAGAATCCTTTGTAATATGTTCAAAGTTTAAAATAAGCATATGATCCCTAAAGTCCCTAAGATGGTTATACGGGTTTTCAGTGAGACTACCATGAAATTTGGGAAGCATAGACAAGAATCCCGATTTTAACTCAAAGTTTCCTACATTTCTAGGAATTACAATACACGAAGGCTTACTCACAATTGTAGAATGCATTCAATTACGGAGAGTGATTCTCTCCGCAGCAGGAGGTTCTGGACCGTTTCTAGGAATAGCAGGTTTGGGACCATTAGTCCCATCAGTCTGACTCATTTTGATTCTAGCAGTGTTCTTAGTCCGAGCTTCGGTGTTACCCCAATCTAACATACAATTCAATCAATATATGTGAACACACTAAAATTCCTAAGAATGATGCAAGCACTCAAGAATGTTTTACTGGTCTCTTTTATTAAGTTAAGTTGTGAACCCGATCTCAGGGTTCAATGCTCCTACTCCTGACAGTAAATCGGTTCGCACTTGAGTTGCTTTTACTCGCTTTGGCGATAACTTGCATGCTATCTAGTCACCTAGATGCACCTGTACTGGAAGGCGGGGCGAACCGCTTAGAGTCACATATCCACACTAGCTATGCCAGGGAACGTACGTCCTCCAGCAAATGTAGCCACTTACCAGGTTTTCCTTGTGAGCGTGTTGCTCGAGGTCCGAGCGAAGCCTTTTGATTAACTATGTTTTTATGGCTTCTTATCTGAAAATCTTTTAAAAAGGTCGGGACTGTCGATATCGAAAAGATTAAAAACTGGGTGATGAACTCCCGGAGTCCTAATGCGTGGGCACGCACGGGTGATGAAATCCCGTTTTGGTTCACCCTTATCTAGGTGTTGTTGCAAAAATTAAACATTTAATCAATCAAACATATAGTTAAACAATGATGTACCGCGACAGGGAGGGTGCGGTGAAAAGATGATTACCTACAGGGCGGCCTTTTTAGGGGAACGTTTGGTTACCCTGGTAAAACCGTTGAGAAGGCCCACCTAAGATCATTGGCGAAGTACGCGTTGAAATGATTTCCAGCCTAAGTGAGGGTTCCAATGTTGTACCTACAGCAGAGTACAATTTCCTCACCTTACAAAGCGTCACTCAATTAATTATTACATAAATATTCTTCTCAACCTTACAATACTAAAATAAACATAAAATTTAAGAAACTATAAGTCTTCGTCGCCTTGTCGCTTTTCTTTAAAGTACTTGAAAATCCAGATTCAGCACCAAAAATCAGATTCACGGCAACTAGAAATAGTTCCCAGCAGCACCCAAAAATCAGATTCAGCAACAGTAGTTATACAAGTAGCAACAACAGCAGGAGCAACAGCAACAGCAGCAGCAAGAACTAACCTCCAAGAAATTGAGGAATCCCCTAAAACAAAAATAATCCCAAATCTTTCCAAGAAATCAAATTGATACTAAAATCTAATTTTCGCAAATTTGGTAACATAAATCCCAAAAAATTCAATAAACATTCTCTGATCTGCAAAACCCAACTAAAATATTTGAACCGACCTCATTAGACCCAGGGACACAAAACCCAGTCTTCAAAGAAACAGCCAAGAAATCCAAACACAAAATAAATATTAATAATACCCAAAACCTAAAATTCCCAAATCAAATTTGCTGAATCACATACTCTAGAACAGATGTGCAATCCGCAATCACCTCAAGTAACATCAGTAAATCAAATGTACCCCAACAGTCGGGTTTGTTTGATGAGAAAGATCGATTGAAACACATATAAACACAACTTTAAGCAATTCTAGGAAGCCCAACTGGTTTCAATTGGATTTCTTATCAAGCCAAATTCAGATGCTAAGAGCAAAAGAAAAAATATTGAATCGAAGCCAAGCTATGAAAGATAAATAATAGCAAAAACCTTTTAAACAGAGGGAAGATGATTCCAACAGCAGCTAAAAAATATTAGATCTTCTTCATGATCAAAACCCATAGTGTCACAAGCTGAAGTCTGGAATCGATAAGAAAGAACACGCATATCATCAGAACTGTAATCGTCAAACCAAATAGCTTTAATCTAGTGCGAGATTGAAACACAAATCACTGAAAACAAACTCAAATCAACGATTCCACAAGTCTATATCGATCTAGATCTCATTACTCTACAATCCGAAATCCAAATATGCTTCAACAGCAACAAATCATTCAAACCTAAATTGAGCTTGCTCAAACCCTAGATCGTGATTATCGAATGATCGATCTCTGAGTTTTAATCAGACTGTCATTTGAGAGAGACGTAGAGATTAGAGATTTTAGATAGAGAACTGTCGTTTGAGAGAAACTCGTTTTAGAGAGTTGATGATAAACCATTAAAGCAACAAATAAAATAATACTTTGAAACTCGTTAAACGAAACAATACTTAGAGAAACACGATTTTAAAATCGATTGCATCCCTGGCAGCGGCGCTATTTGATAATCTGTATTAAAGCGGGTGTTATAGTATAATAGAGAGTTGTCATTCTTCAGGGATGCATAGATCAAAATCGTGAATTAAAACTGGTTTTCATTGATTGAAAATGGTTTACATGGAAACAAAAATAAGAACTACGGTAAAGAAAAAAATGGTAAAACTCAAAAGATAACTCTCCTCACTTTTTACAACTCTCTCTCTTAACCTAACTCTAGCCCTCATCTCCCTCAACAACCCTCCTTTTGTGGAGATCTCTTAGCCAAAATCCTGACTAAGTCTTCCAGCAGTTGTTGACTAATACTAGGCCATCTCCAGCATCTCTTGACAACTTGTTATCTCCAGCAGTTCTTTAGAATCTAAAAGTTAGGCTTTAAGACTGGGCTTGGTTGTAATTGTCTTATTACCTGCAATAGTCAAACATACTTTAATTAGGCCCAGTAAAACATAAAATAAGGTCCTAGATAATGTGAAGTGAAGGACAAAAATAGACATTTTTCATGCCTATCACAGGCTTTTATCCCTAGCAGGCAAATTTTTGATAATATCATCATGGCCCAAGAAATCCTAAACTCACTCAAAAAGAAGAAAGGAATCTCCGGCTGCATTGTAGTTAAAGTTGATCTTAGCAAAGCTTTCGACAGGGTGGAATTGAGTTTCCTTATTGATACCCTCAAAATAATGGGTTTTTGTGACAAGTGGTGCGAATGGGTGCACTAATGTATCTCCACCTCAAATCTCTCTTTTAATCTGAATGGTACCACCTACGGTTTCCTTAAATCGGGAAGAGGCATCAGGCAAGACGACCCTCTCTTCCCGATCCTGTTCATCATCTGCTCGGAGGTTCTCTCCAGAATCATCCTGAAAGCATAACTGAAGGGTGACATTCTCGGTATCAAAACAGCCAGAGGCAACACCCCTATTTCCCACCTCCTCTTTACGAATGACAGTTTCTTTTTTTGTAAAGCAAACCTGGGGGAAGCAGGGGCCCTTAAAGATGCCCTTGACACCTTCAAAAATGTCTCAGGCCAAGAGATAAACCTGGAAAAATCTTGCATCTTGTTTAGCAAAAATTGTCACCATAAACACCACAAGCTTATTCAAAAAATCCTTCACATCAAAAAAGATTCTACCGGGGAAAAATACCTTGGAGCACCGCTAAATTTTGACCGATCCAAAAGCCATAATTTCCAAGACATCATCTCCCGCGTCCTGAACAGGATTGAGTGCTGAAAAGCAAAAAATCTCTCCCAAGCAGGTAGACTTACACTTATAAAAGCTATTAACTCAGCAATCTCATCCTTCCTTATGTCTGTTTTCCCTTTCCCTGCCAAAATCTGCAACAAACTGGATTCTATGAATGCAAGATTCCTGTGGGGAAAAAATAATAAAGGAAAAAACAAGACCCATCTTATTAGCTGGAAAAAATTTATAGGCCTAAGAAGTGCAGAGGTCTGGGCACCAGAAATGCCTTTGCACACAATCATGCCCTCATGGCCAAGCTCTTCTGGCGTATCATAAAAAAATCTGACAAAATCTGGGCTCACAACATGAGGAAAAATACTCACCTAAGGAGTCCCCGATGCTTTCCTCTTCCAAAGCCTCGGACTCCTGGATTTGGAAAGGTATTCTCAAAGCTAGAAACAGAATTTAGCCTGACCTCATTTGACATATTGGAAACGGAGAAAGCGTTGACTGTTGGATGAAACCATGGATTCCCAGAATTCAATTCGGGAGACCGGTTGGGCCCCCCCTCAACAGAACCATCTCTAGAGTGGCTGAGCTTATCTGCCCCCATCGTCGTGTTTGAAGAGAGGACCTGGTTTGCTCCCTGTTCCACCATGACATTGTAGATCTCATTCTCCATATCCCGCTCAATAAAAACCCAGCAAATGACGTCCTTAGATGGAGAAACGAGAAAAATGGTATCCTTACGGTCAAATCTGTCTACTAATCCTCTACACAGTACCAAGATTGGATCAACCGTCGCAGCAGATCAACTAAGCAGGCTGACATTACCTGGGACAAAGTCTGGAAAATGAAGGTACCGTTTCGAATCCAATTCTTTTTGTGGAAAGCTTTGCAGGACGGAATCCCAACAAAGATAAACCTGTGGCACGGGAACGAAGCATGGGACACCACTTGCCCAAGATGCGGAGAAGCAGAAGAAACCACCACGCAGGCTCTTTTATTTTGTAAAAATGTTAAGGAGTACTGGTATGCTTCTGACCTTTCTATAAATTTTAGCAATTGGGTTTACTCGGACTCCCTGTTTAAAGTCTTGCAAACGTTCTCTCACCAGAATGTATCTGAAACTGACATTATCTCCCTGTGAGGGAAAATTAGCACCATCTTATGCGTTATCTGGATAAGCATAAACGAGCTTATCTTCAATAATAAAAAGCCTAACCCAAAAGAGTCAGTAAAAAATGAAAAAAAAATACTTAATTGATATCACCCCCACTCCCGCTTCCACCAGCAGGCCAACCTGTGCAGTCCCCCCTATAGCCGGGGAAGGTTGGCACATCATCTCAGTGGATGCTTCTTGGTCCAACAAAGACTCTCCTAGTGGCTCCGATTTTGTTATTAAAACTCACCGCTCTTTTATCATTGGTGCAGGTTACGATATCTTCAGGGCGACGGACCGAGAAGAAGCAGAGGCGATCTCCGTGATCAGAGGAATGGATGCAGCGCTCCAAATTGGCCTGGAGAGAGTTTTGGTTCTCACGGATTGTCGTCATCTTGTCACAGCTTTTGAGACAAATTTTGTTGATCTCTCTTGGGGAGCCCTCACCCTGGCACCGGATATGCTTTCTTTAGCATCTCGATTTTTGGAGTTCCGTTTTGAGTATCGATTCGTCTCTGTAATTTTGAGGCACATGCTTTAGCCGCAAAGGGTGCCCATTTCCACTCTTTTGTTTGTTTTGAACCCTTAGTGGCAACAAATTTGGCGAAAGAAACTAACTTATTTTTATTTTTCCGCTAATACTCTCACTCAGAGAACAAATCAAATAAAATGAAAGAATATTCCGTTAAAATAGTGTTAAAGTTAGGGTTTTTTCTCCTATAAATAGCCACTAATACTTGAGTTCTTATTTCTAAGGTTGCATCACTCACAGTAGCTGCATCACTCACAACAATGGAGAAAACCTTTATCATGATTAAGCCTGACGGTGTTCAGAGAAACTTGGTTTGTCCCATTTCTAGATCTAGGGTTTGTTTCAATTTGTAATTCTAAAAATTACATCTATTGTTACAGGTTGGTGAGATCATTGGCAGATTTGAGAAGAAAGGTTTCACCTTGAAAGGTATATAAAAAATCCCTAATTTGATTCAATTTGGGTTTTTTTTCATTGATTGGGGGTTTGGGTTTATAGGATTGAAGCTTATCAATGTGGATCATGCTTTTGCTGAGAAGCATTATGAGGATTTATCTAAGAAGCCCTTCTTTAATGGACTTGTTGAGTACATTGTGTCTGGACCTGTGGTTGCTATGATTTGGGAGGGGAAGAATGTTGTCCTTACTGGAAGAAAGATTATCGGAGCGACAAACCCATCTGATTCTGCCCCTGGAACTATCCGTGGTGATTTCGCTGTCGAGATTGGAAGGTAATTTTTTGTATAGTTCATCTGTATTATATAGTTAACACACTGTATGATGGCATGTTTAGCTGGGTTGTTTTATTTACTGAGCTGGATATTGTTTGCTCTTTTTACGTAATTGTAAACACATCAATCGCATATATGTCTAATATATTATACATAAACTTGTGTAGAAAGATCAGAGAGGTTCAAGGGGCAGGGATGAATGGTATTAAAATCCAATGTTTACACCCCCTGAGCAGTGGTTCTTCGGTTTGTCAGTCATATCAAGTTGTAGAATATTTTATTTTTATTAAGAACACAGTATACATATACCCAATGCCTATTAAGTAGGTTACATAAAAGATTCTGTACTATTTTCATCTGTGTCTGTATCAGTTTCCATGGTATCATATGCTATAATTAGAATAGAGCTCGATAGATTATGATGTATTTGGCATGAGAAAAAATAACAATATTTCATTCTTGGAAGTATATAAACATAGGAGCCATATGTTTTTATGGTATTTGTATCTATGTTCTGCTACTAATATTAATTTGATGAATCTATCATCCTAGCTTATAAATAAAATGGTACAAGCAAAGGCAATGACGCATTTGTGCTTAACAAGTAAAAATGTGCTAGACTAGAGTTTCATTAAAAAAAATAAAATTGTAACCACATCCATTTTTCCATATTTGAATTTGTTATTTAATTTATGTAATGGCCCTTCTTCAACTCTGTTTGACTGTTCATCCACGGACAGAGACTGACTTCTCCCTATCCCTCTAAATATTTGTTCATTAATGTGTCCAAGTAGCTACTTATTAGGTAACAAAGGTCTTATAAGGTTTATGAATTCCCTTTGCAGGAATGTTATCCACGGTAGCGATTCAGTTGAAAGCGCCCAGAAGGAGATTGCTTTGTGGTTCCCTGATGGCCCTGTAAACTGGCAGAGCAGCCTTCACTCCTGGATCTACGAATAGATATCTTGTTGGGGTGTTACTATTTTTCCTTTTATCGAGTTTGCTCACTTATTGGTCTGAAGTTTGGTCTGTTTTAGACTATGAAATATGGTACTTGTTATAGCCAGTGATTATAGCCGTGCTCAGAACATGATATTTAGTAATATTATTAATGGATTCCCCTTTTCAATGAATTTCTGAAAATTCATCTCTTGACTCCTCTCTTCCTGGGGATTTGATTTGTTATCTTCTCAAGTCGTGAATTTATTATCGGTATTCACAATATATAGTTAACTACATCTTGCTATCCCCTATATACCTAACTAGATGATTCCTATTAGACTGACCCATTCAGCAGCTGCTATACTTTCAGTACTCTTTGTCGAGGCACACGCTGGCCCTGATTTTGCTCTGTGAAAACATCTTGTTTAGTTACTACACCTTATTATTCTTTATATGCCACTAATCAGATATAACTATGCTACTTTATGCGCGACTCTTCATATATATGTAAAAAAAAAAAAAAAGAAGCAGATGCAATGATACACAGTAATTAGTGTTACTGGGAGCTTAATGTTAATAGAAACATGGGTTCCTGTAGATCTTAGGGTGATTCAAATTGCTATTTGAGTTAAAGAGGCTAGTAACTATTAATGGTGATATGCACATAAATATTTAACCAAGCATAGCCCTTTATAGAGATATTGGTTCCACCTTGATTTTTAAAAGAATTTGGAATAGCTTACATGATTTCAACCTTGATTACCTGGGTGCTTGGTATGTTTGTGATATTTTTGCATGGTCGGGCGAGGCCCAGCATACTCCATATTAAAACTCGGTTACTGTACTTTGCAATTGCAATATCTGGATGTAAAAGAACACAAATTTCCAAAAATCCATGGCTGAACTGAGTGTTTCACTATTGAGATTGTGTAGGGAACTAAACAGACATGGGGTGTAAACAAGCAGATGGAAATTGCATTCGTCCACACAGAGTGCACTATCATCAAAACACACAGTGCACTATCATAAAAAATATTGATGAAAAATGTTGTAATACTATGCCTACGGTATCTCTAAACACTAAAGTACAATCAAACATTAGTAGAGGAGTCGTCACATTGGTGCAGTAGACTGTAAGAAGGTATGTCTTCGATACGTGATAGTTCATCTAGCAGTAGCTCCGTCTCTAGCTGACGGCGTGTGGATTTCATCACCGTCTGAAGATAAAGCCCAAGTTAGTAAAATTCACACATTGGAAGGAAGCTTTGATAACCTTTAGTATTTTTATACTTTACATACATTGAAGTCCATGTACGAGGCATGCATGGAAAGCCATTGTTGATCCATGAGTTTGAATGTTATGCAGTAGAGAATGTCAAAAGCCAGTTCATTTTCTGTCATAAATCCACAAAAGTCAGATTCAAGACCTCGAAACTGTCCTCGAATGGTAACAAAAAAACAGTTTTCTACAAATTACCTGAAAGTAACTTTAAGAACACAGCGCCCATCATTGTCCTTGGTTTTACTGCATAGTTAAAAAGGTGATACTATAAACCACGGAACTGCATACCAAATGCTAATTTATCCTAGAATACATTACTTTATATAGAAGAGCATCTATTTTGACATTTCATTTCCTCAAATATTTGATGGCATGTTTGTAATCTAAAGGACACTTGTACTATTATGCAATTGATGGTTTTTTTCTTCTATTGGTTGCATTCAAGCCTGCCACAATTATGTATATCTTTTTTACGTGTAAGAGACTGGCACTTTCATTTCATTAGTAAAAATTCATGATAAGTTCTTATTTGACTGATGTCCAAGGAAACATATCACAACGCATACTGAAGTGAGCTTTCAGAAACTTCAATAATACTAACCCCATAGGCCATTGCTTATACCTTTAGGAACTATAGCTACATTACAACAGGAAAACTTGGCAAAGAACTAAATTCCATTTAGCATGCAATTGGCAGAGACCTAACTAACATAAACTTGGATAATGTGCATGACATAATGTAATTTTTAGCGAATATAAAAGTTGTAGTGAGGTTTCTGCAAATAGGGCCCCCCACAAATTCGGGTTCTGCTTTAGATTTTTTTTTCCCATAATAACTCTAGTAAAGGCTGTAAAACAAAGAAGCAAAGGCAGTAAAAAAACTCACAAACCTGCTTCAAGATCAAGCATCTGAATGAGCATGAATGTGATGTTCACACCAGCTACTGCAAATGGGTACTCCCACAAGGCCCGCTCTCCTTCTTGCTTTAAAAGAAGATCCTGGAACGATTTCTGTATGAAAAGGTTAGCTTGCTACTAAGTTTTACAATCACCAAAATGGTCAGCACTAAAAAACCTAATGACAATTCCATTTTTCTATATTGGACTCGTAGAATCGGGACAATAAGCAAGTTAATAGATCCTTAAATAATCAAGTTGACAAAAGGATAATCAGATCTACACGTACTGTGGAGTTTAAAGATGGCCATCTATTTGTGTACGTGTGAAAGATTTTGCAGACGTAAATATATACAAGTAGATATTTCTAACAGATGACTCAGTAGCTCATATTTAGTGAACTTATCATGGTGCTTTGTCAAAAATAAGAATTTAGACAATCAGGAATAAGGCGTTAAACTCTATTCACACTGTGAATTGACATTGGCTCACCTGGGGATTCACATATAACAAATGTATTACGAGATCAACATATATTATACATGAGTTTTTCTAACGCTTCTGAATAAATTGCCACGGCATTACCTTGCACAAACACTGTGCGAGGTACTGAGTGTTCGAGAATTACCATATGTAACCATCACCACGGAACCTAAGCACATGTTAAATTAAGTGCCTATTGGAAGTACAACCTCGGGCATGACAAACAATATGAGTTAGTGAAAAATTATGCCGGAACCTTAGGCCTAATGGAGAGTATGAAAGTATCACCTTGAAATCAAGGTAAGCTCGATCTAAGACTGGTATTAAATTTCCCCAGAGGAAAGATGTGACGGATTTATTGTCAGAGAAAGGGGACCTAGCTGCTAAATCCGTAAAGACACAGATGGATGCAAATCAAAAGTAAAGACTAGGGGAGTCTTCAATGATAACTGATAGTTGGAGTAGTTGTGGGTAAATAACAGCCATATATTTATGTACTGACCGTTTTTTAAATTTTGTGCATTCTCCTTTAGTCTTAATATGAATGCAGTAGTCCAAATTTCACGGTATTTGATATGAGCACCTTCACGAGGTCTCTTATACTAGGTTGTGTTTTGGCTTGTGGGAAAAAAATGGAATGGAACATAAACGCCCGCGAAACCAATTTTGTCATGTTTGGTTAATGAGGAAAATCAGAGTAATGAAGATTGTTTTCCGTCTTTTTCTAAATTTGATTAAAAATGGAGGAAAACTGAAGCCTTTATTCAAAATACGGAAAGTCGATTTTCCCTTTGCTCTTTCTTAAAATCAAGAGGATCTTTTCTCGGGAAAGTTTATCAAGAGAAAAGGAAATCCAAAACACAAGTTTCTCAGAAAACTTTATAATCCATTACAAATTATTTTCAATAGGATAGAAAATTAAAAGTGGGAAAACACACAGAGATATTGGATTTTAAAGAATCTAGAAAAAATAAATCTAGATAGAAAATTTGGATTAAAGAGAATGTAGAGATAAAAAGTTAAGACCGATAGATAATTTTGAATTCTAGAAACTTGTAAGATTTGGAGCGAGATTATTAGAAAATATAGAGACAGAAGATTCAAATTGAAAGAATCAAAAGAGAATATTTAGAGAGAAACTTTTAACTAAGGAATTCTAGAGAGAAAATGTAAGGCAAAAAGAATTTAGATTATAGAGATTTTAGGGAAGATTTTGATTGAGCACCAAGAGAATCTACTGAGAGAATGTAGATATAAAATTTGGATTATAGAAATTTAACAGATAATTTAACATCTAGAGAAATTTTGGGCCGAGGAGCCCATAAAATTTTTGGAGTTGTAGAATTAAAGAGAGAATATTTGGTTTGAGAGAATTTATAGAGAGAAGAAATCATAAAGAGAAAATCCGGGGAGAAATTTTGCTCGCACCGCAAAACAGAGCTACATAGGAATAAAATCATAATTACTTTCAATATCCAACCAAACAAAGCATATTTAAGATATTTCCTTTCATTTTTACATATTCAACCAAACAAAGCAAATCAAATGTACAGAATTCCATTTTCTACAATTTTCATGAAAGTTTCTTTTTGCTACGTGTTAGGTTGTACAAATATTGGTTGCGTAGACTTTCCTTCATAGTTAAGTTTCACCAGAGGATATGAATCTTTAGTGAGTGATAGAAATGACGTACCCAAAAAAGCAGAAACAGGCAGTTGTTTCTAGATCTAGTACAGAAGCCAAGCCTCTTGTGGTGGCTTATACTACAAGTAAATTGATAACGGTTCGTAACTTGAGAGTTTGCGGTATATAGAAGGCAGTTGTATCCTATTTATTATGTATGCAAAGGATAGTGGACTGAGACAGTATAGATACTGATACACTTCAAATTGAAATACCGAACCAAATATATCACTTACTTTAAGGAACTTGGGTACCATAGAATGCAGCCATTATTTGACAGGACAAAATAATCTAATGTTATTGACCACAAATTCGAATCCAAATATAGAGGGGAAGTAATATGATCTAAAATTCACGAGAAGGAGAGAGGACATACCGGGTAGTTTCTTGCAAAAAACAATAAGTTCTCCAGCGATATGAAACCACCACCTCTACCAGATAAAATTCAAAACATAAAGATCACAAACGATTTTGAAGTATGAATTAGTAAAGTAGAAAAAAGTAAAACTGGATTACCGGAAATCTGTAGATGGATCTTTTCCTTGCCAGCCCATTTCCTTCCACTGCTCAGATACTAAACCACAGAGTTCCTCTCCAGGAAAGGAAGCATCCCACAACGCCTTTAAGGCTCCCTACACCAATGTAGAAACAATAAGTACATCCATTTTGCTCTTACTACGGGACAAAATGATCCAAATCAACAAAGGTATATCAATTCTTTAGCAGCAATAATCATACTATTTGCTTGTCTTACATTTACCCATATACATAATCGGCAATATCTCTGAATACAAAAAATGCAAAATTTATACATATATAATATATCTGAAAACAATTGAGTCTGAACTTTCTCAGTCATCTAAGAGACAAGTTGACAAACTAGAATCACTTTGTGTTTTATAGTACACATTGGCAATGGAGTCAGTGGTATACCATATTGGACATGATGAAAAAGAAAGAAATCTGACATGATGTCGAACTTTTTACCTCATGCTCTGGAATTGAACTATCATAAGCAATTTCTATGCGCCTTTGTAGTTTCTGCAAGCTTTCCTCCTGAGATCACAAAGATGAAACAAGGCCCAGGTACCAACGTTATTATGAGCAACCCGATCCAGAGCTAATCTGCTACTTTTTTTTCTCATATGATAGTGTAAATAAGAATAGCAGCTAACAAGACAACAACCAATTTTAATTAAATAAAATTAATTATCACTAATAACTTTCAGAAAAAAATAGACTTAGGAGAACAGGAAAACTAAAATTATCACTATGAGGTTTGACGTTTGAGTATCTAGTTGTGAGATGCATCCCTTTCATTTGAATAATGATATTTTCATTACTAAATTTTGTTGCACTCTGGGTTGTGTTTTGCCTTGCATGTCGGAAGGATTTCTTTTGAGAGAATTTTTGTTTATAGTTTATCTTCTAAAGAAAGATTGTGTGAACAACTATTATTTCCTCGTAAACCAAGTCAAAATTTCATGCGATAGTAGGCTTTTGAAATTTTCAGATTAGAAAAAGAGTCAATAGAAAACATTATATCTGTAATTTGAGAGCAAAAAGTAATAATCTCTCTCTTTTTCTGCCTCGGAACAGACATAAGGAGAACAATACGAAGAGACTAGAACTCTACTTTGGCATGATTTATGACCAAGAAAATTTCCTGGTATTTACTGTAGATTATGCAATTTGGGCTGAAGCGTTAACAGGCACAGCATCTCAGTAGCCAGTTTTTGGGTTGTCTTAAGAATCATAGTCTTCCTCTTTTCACATTGTTTAGAACCAGAGTACAATACCCGATATTATGTGTTGCAACGAGTTGCATTCCAGTGCAGTGTCTGAAGAACAATTTATCCTTAGCAACGGAGGTTATGGTGGCTAACAACAAAACTTCTTTAAATAGACAGCTACAGTCTGTTGGATTTCTCATACCTCATACCCACTATATTATCATCCGTAGAATTTTCTGAAAGCTCTTAGCAGTTTCAAAGACACCTTATTTACTCAAATACCTTATACAGTTGTCATAAGTATGTTCACAAAAAGAAGACTATAACTGTTCATTTTGCTTTCAGGAAAAATTACAAAGGCAGGGAGCAGAGGTTGTCTATTTTCAGGCAGGTATCCATCAACCTAATTCTACAGGTAACACGTACAGTAGATATATTGCAACAGATTGAATGATTCATTTGCTTCTCTTAAACATCACATGCTAATAGCGAAGCAAAAGGGCTGACCTTTCTCATGACGTTATTCTTACTAAGTATGGAGTCTTAAACAGACACACCGAGATGGAAGACCATATTACCCTATGATGTGGAGGACTCTCCAAAGATTTAATACAGATTTTGTAAATTTTGAAAGAAACCAAGAATATCAAAGCATTTGAAGAAATTTGCCAGCCTAATTGGCATATTTGTTAAGCTAGTGATTACAGAAGTTTCCTCCAGACATATGTCTTGACTACTATTAAATTTAATGTTTTTTTTATTTAGAAATTCTTTTTACTGATTTCCACACTAATTATGGCAAAAAGAAAGTTGGTCACTTCAAAGTATCCACCAAACATTTAAAGAAATATTGAGCACCAAGTATATGCTAATTGCTAGGCAATGTACTATCTGTATGCAGGCATATATGCACAGACAGCACAAACAACAAGTGAATGCAATATATAATCAGTAAGTTTAATATTGAAGTAAGTAAATCAGGAGTGAAAATTATTACCTGGGCAGCGGTCAAATCAAATGATGGGCGGGAGTCATTCTCTCCTCCTTGAACACAAACACAAGACAGACCTTTCCCAATCCATGCGGCTGACCCTGCTATAACCTAATTCATGTTATTACTTGCGTACTAGCTATTGGAATGGGAAATTTTACCATCTCTGAATTACCTCAAATTGTTATCTACCTAATGAAAAACAAATAACTTCAGCAGAAACCCGTCTTTCTAATTTTTTTTATAAGATGTCAAAACTAACCAACCTATATAGTCAAAGGCGCAAGAGGAATGTCTTGCACTTGGGCATTTCCATACCTATGAACTATGGACCCCCTCCTCCTCTGTGTACGTTAGTTCCACTTCTATCACTGCGATAGAAAATGCATGTGTATGTGCTTATTTATATGCTAACTAGTACTGCAATGAGTAACTGGCACACATTACCAAATATGATAAACACTTGCATAAAATTGTTTTAAGACGTAACAATTGTAACTCAGAAACGCCATAAAGTCATGAAATCCTGAATGAACAATCCAATATATATACCCCTATACCATTTCATTCTCTCTTCTAAACTCTCAACCCTCCTCTAATCTTCTATATATGCTTGCACCTACTCTACACGATCATCACACATTTCACTGAACCCCTTTTCACTGAACCAATCTCACCTACAAACCCACATTTCGTTAACATCCTCTAAATTGGGTTTTGTGCTAACTCCAATAATCTAACTTGTTGCCTATCTTCCTAATTTCACACAAAGATAACTCAAGAACATCACAAAAAAAAATGCACTCTCGTCATCACTAAACAATCAAACAATAACAAAAAAAAACCTGAATTCGAGTTGTAATCACTCCCTCGTTCTAACCCTTGAGAGATCCTCCTCACCGCTACAAACGATCCTCCTTGATCATCCATATCAACTCCCAGACATAATTGCTTCTCCAGATCTTAAGAATACACAAATTGCAATCCAACAAACCGATAGAATGAGGAGTTCTAGGGTTTCTTTGACGTGATTACAACGTCAGAATCGTAAACATTGCAAGAAGGAGGGAGATTGGCGATCGCAATGTGAGGGAGGGTTCTTGGAGAAATCTTTTATTAGGGTTTCGAGGGCTCTCTCTCTCTCTTTTGTGTTTTGGAGATGGTAATTTTACAGTGTTGTCATCTCCAACGGTTGTTCGCATTTGTTTGTTACTTACTATAAAAACCATTTCCAATGGATGTAATATTGGTGCATGAAATCTTAAGTTTGAACTTTTGCGAAATTTTACATTTGAGAGCCTACTTGGCTTTTTTGCTCACTGTTGGAGATGCTCTTAGCTCGTGCAACACTGACAACATAGCTACTACATTTGCCATTTAAAGCTCATACAAGGTCTCAAGGAAAAAAAAAAACTTCTCTTGCTCATATGAACAAGTCTAAAATCAAGGTTCGTTTTCATTAATATGTTTCTCATAACTCTGTCTTAGAATCCAAAACCCCATTGTTTTTAACTATGAAATCTCCATCAACAAAATCCCATTGTTTCCCAAGTTATTCTACTCTTTTAACACAAACCCATTACTTGACTATAGCTTTTATTTGAGCATAGCATTGCCAGTTTTAGCTAAATATAGTGTTGGGTTGATGTTGTTTCATAGCTGCTACCAGAGAAAAACAAAGATTACGTCCTCTAAAGGGGTGAGTTATAAGTAGCATTAGAAGAGGAGGAGATGTTGTTCTGGGTGAAAAAAGATTCTGGTTGCCAGGGGCGGTTCTATACTTCTATTAGGGGATTGGGGTTTGTGGGTTCTCCGGGGTAGATCCCCCAAGGAAAATTTGGGGGGTATCTTAAGTTGTAATTTAAGCTATTCAAAAATATAGTTGAAGACATGCGAAAAATATTGGGCGATATTATTGTGGTACCTGAGGATATATATAAAAATATGATTTAGTTAATGCTAGAGTTGGGGCTAGATTTGCCGCTAGTAGCCGAAGATGAAAGATGGAGAGAGGAATATGGAAGCAAGGCGGAATAGAAATTCGCCCCTTCTAGTTTATTCTAGGAGGAGAAAGAAGATTAGAAGATGAGATGCATTATGGAGAGAAAAACGAGGGTTGTGCGAATATACCCAAAATTGGGGTTTTAACAACTGTAAGGAGAACTTTCTATCGTTTTAACATTATGTTAGATCTGTCCTAAAATTAGCTATGAGACGTAAAATGTAAGACTATGATGAAAAGATAGCTCTATACGTGTGTTTATCAAATTATTGAAGATTTGTAGGTTGAATTGTGGATGGGTGGAAGGAAAGAAGAAATTTAAGGTAATTGAGTTCCACAATGAGTTCAAGCGACTTAACCGTTACGACAACCTCTGGTAGGAGCTACTTTGCCAATCTTCCCTCTGCCAGGAGCTCCCGGGTTGCCAGCTTTCAACTATGCTTTAGCTTTGCAACAACAACAATTTCAACTGTCATTAGGAAATGGACAACTATCGGCACAACACAAAGCTGTTGCATATGCTGTAAACATCAAAGTCGCTTCTGAACAAGCAGTGGCCCGTGCAGCTGAGATTAGCAAGCTCTTGAAAGGCGATACACGCAATTCATCTACAGATAAGGAATTAAATCCTAAAAAGTAACTACATCGATCCACCTTCTCCATTCCTTCTTGATTGGCGATAAGGTCGCCAACATAAAGGATTTTGACTGCATACTTTCTCGTCAAAGTGGTAACAAAATAGAGAAAAAATAAATCTGAAATCAAACTTGAAAACTGCTCATATTGCCTAAATAATGATTTTCCACTTGAGCTATTATATTTTATTTCATGTATGGGCCTTCATCTCGCAGCCTTACTTTAGCTATTATATGGTAAAAGAGAAGTGTGGGTATGGATTGCGAGACATATTCTGATCCCTTATTTCGCTCTTCTTAATGGTGGATGTAGTTTGAATAGTATTAATATTTGCCTTCTTATTGCGATCTTCGTGGTCAAGATCATATCAGTGGCTCTGAATGCTTAATCGAATCATATAATGGATATCTTGGCAAAGCCTGGCTTTCCACATCCCTTTTAACCATTTTATATGAGAAAGCTAGTAAATTTCTTCGAAATGTAATCCTTCGTCCTAGAACCAAATGCTGGATTCTTGTAGCTTCTGTATAGCATGATTGTCAATCTCCTTTTCCTGCCTTCTTCAAGCACTAAGTTCACATATAAATATTAGTTGGAACTGTGAAATTAGGCTTATTTTTATTTCATCCATTCTATATCAATATTAAAAGCATCCCAAAAAGTTTGGATTTGGCGCCTTACATTCGTTGAATCTGTCTCCACCATTGGCCCTTGAACAGCGACACATAAGGGCCACACACCTTATCACAGATATGTGTCTCTTTTGACACATAAGGGCCACAAACCTATGATCTATCCTAGTATTAGTTTCTATTTTGGTACAAACTCACTAGTGGTTATTTTTTCTTATGTGTAAACTTTATCTTTCTCTCTTTTTTCGGAGTGCTTAATTCCATAATATATTTGTTGGGCATTTATTTTCTGTACAGGGGAAATTTAGAACCAAAGTCTCATTCTCAGTTTTCATCTCCTTGGAAGTCTTCAAAATCAAACTGGTATCTCCTGTCAAGCACCGAAGCACTCAGAAAGTGAATCATAAACAACAGAAAGAACGTGAAGAGTACTCGCCAAGAGACCGCAAGTTACCAAATATATGAAGGTCATTTTGGTGTTAGGAGATATTCTTATAACCGTGGGTGTAGGAGATCTCCATCTAGATATCCTTATCCGAGAGACCACCGTGATTATTCTCGGTCTGGACTCATTAGATCCCCATCTCCTAAACAAGGCACTGGATCTCCATCACCTCATCCAGGCTGCAGGATATCTAGAGCATCAAACAGACACAGTATGTCTAAGAGTCCCGTTGTTAGCAGTAGCATCAGTCCAAGTCCTCAGCCTGGCAGGATAACGAATATCTAGGAATATTTCGTCCTTGGAAGGCAGTCCAAGTCGAGGTTCCAGAAGTCCTTTAGTGAAGAACTACAAAGTTGATGTGAGTAAGAATAAAGACAATAAGGAATCCAATGTAGTTTCAAAGCAACGGGAAAGAAAAGATGAACCTCACAGAAGGAAGTTGTTAAGTAGTGGCAGTTCTGATTCTTTAAGATCACGATCTACTTCTAATGATTATTATGGCGAAGTCAGCCTTAAGAAATTCTTCCTAATAAGTTTGCTACTGCTGGTGACGACTCAAGTTCTGCAAGCTCTCACGGGCGGTTGATTGGAAGTGCATCAGATTCCAGACATGATGGAAATGATGATTTGAGTAATGATACATGCTATCCTGGTTGAAGAACATAATAATCATATCATAAAAAGAGGGACCCATAATCATGATCACGACAAATAATGAGTCCAAACCCGTGCCAGTATCCAGAAAATGAAATTAAGCAGAGGTGTAGGTCAAGAGAGAGGAGGCGAAAACACAGTAAGTGTCACCACAGAGAAGGGTCCAAAGAAGACGATGGATATAGCAAAGAAAACCGTAAAGAGAGTAAACTAAAAAGACATGAGAGGAAGAGTCATAGTCATAAGAGGCACCTCAAAAGTCGCAGAGAAGAGAAGAGCCGTAAAAGAAAGTGCCAGTCTACGTGATTCTTCTTCTGAAGATGATGTGAATTACAAAAAAGGGTACAACAATGCACCTAACAAGCAATCAACTTTTTCCACCAAAAAGGGAAGCAACGTTCGAGCTTTTTCGACTAGTTTAAGCGAGTAACAACTAACAAGTACAAGGTATAGAAGTACAGGTCTGTTTAAGCTGTTGGTATATCTTTCATCGTCAAAATTCTGAACTTTGTATTGAGTGTTTTGTTGTGAGATATAGTGTTAAAGAGTTACTGGAGAACTACTACTTTTTTCTGCCTTTGGTTGGCTGGTAGCTAATCCAGTAAGATAATGTTTTTTTGGCAATAACTGTGTTAGTGTTTTTGTTTTTTTGAAAGGCAAGCTGGTTTTATATAGGGATCCCTAACCTTGAGTTTCCATCACCATGGGTTTCGAACCCACGACTCCTCTCTTGGTGGAGGGTCACAACCACCATTGGGCTATTAACTATGTTAATGTTGAATGCATCTCTTTGTTTATTGCGTCAGAGTTATTGGATTTATTTTCCATTTCCTTTTCACAGCAAAATGCAACTCTAGCCATTCGAAATATTGTCGACGATAAGTTTAATAAATTTATCCATGCCATAGTATTATTGGCAAATTAGCTTTTAGACTCTGAATAATGGTGTCACCTTTTGTGAAATTGCAATCTAATTGTGGCAAACACGTGGCACCATGGAATAGGCGGGAGAGAGATTGAAAACCTAAATCAGTTCCAAATCAATAGAAAACAAAATCCAACTCAAATCGGTGAACCAGTGAATGTTTATAAGACCCCTCTGTATAAAATTGTTTAGCCTTTTAAGACCCCAATTTGATGAAGATGAACAATCAATTTATAAAAACATCTCCTCAAGTACCTCACTCACTTGCTTTCCAAGATGTCACGTAGGATTTTCGAGCTCCAACAACACCTCACTCACTTGATTTTTCAATTTAAAAATCAAGATTGAGCCTTGCTTTTTTATGTCCAGATCGGGCACTCAAGTGTTGGGGCTATGTTTGTTTTCTAATCGAGCGCCTAAGATTTGGGCGCCCAATTGTTTAAAATAAAAATAAAAAAATCGGGAGCTTGATGATTTTTTTATTTATTATTAATTTCAAAAAAAAAATGAAACAATCCCCCAAATCAACTGAGGTACTCTCGGAACAAATAGAACCTTACTCACTTGGATTTTTTTCCTAACCAAGTGAGTGGGGCACTTTAGGAGATGCTCTAAGTTCCAGGAATGTTGCTCAAAATTCTCAAGTAAGAGCATATGCAGCAGTAAGGTCGGTTGCTGAGGTGGCAACAACCGACCTTCAAATCCGCCAACCGACCACCCAACATCAAGGTTGTCTTGTCCAGCTGGCAACCTGCAGCCGAAAAAAGTACACCTTGTGGGTCGGTTTAGAGACCCACATAGTGGGTTTGTAAATTAATCATGTCGCACAGTTCTGAACTGCGCGGCACAAATGAACCAATGAGGGGGCGTCACTTGCAATGTTTTGATTGGGTTGTATATGATGCGCAGCGTGGCAGACCAACAACTGGGATTGAGCCAAGTGTATGGCCCATATTCAAACGAGGACAGCGGCTAGTTTTTGTCGTGCAGTTCAAAACTGTACGGCATGGTCTGTAACAACTCTTTTTTTCTCCTCTATAAAACCATCCCCACACCCCATTTATCTTCAAGAACATTCCCACATCAAACTAAAACAAAGCCATGTCTTTATAAAGCTCTCAAGCAAGCTCCCGATCCAATTCTCAAAGCCACTCTCAACCCTCTCATTCAAGCCAACAACCTAACTTCTATCTCTCCCAATTCGCCGCATTTGGTTCGTCACAAATGCCGAATCATTCCCAATATCACGATCATCACGTTCGGCAATTATTCCCTTCACACAACTCGCCGTTTCCCTCATAATTTGATTCTCAAGGAACCAATGCTTACTCTAACTACCAATCCTACTACTACCAATTCAACGTTTATGCGGGAAATTCATATTTTCCCTCACAAATGGAATTTGGCGGAGGAAGTTCGTCCATCCCGCCGATGCAAGCTCCACAAGGATTAAACGACTTAAACCTCAATG